>OX101808.2:49202784-49802784 GCA_944452925.2 Chrysolina oricalcia | reverse complement strand
ATAGAGAGCAAGTTTGGTCATGGGGTTGTCCGACATAGGCATGTCTGCAGTGTAGATCGAAAACAGGTGTGGCAACAGTACTGCTCCCTGTGGTACTCCTTCGTGAAGAGAGAGCATTTCCGACTTTGCATCGGTAATGTCTACCCCTTAGGAAGGAGTTTATCAGCTTGACCATTGGTATAGAGTATCCGGCATCAACCAGTTTTGCGATCAGCCCATCGTGCCAAACTCTATCGAAGGCCTTGGAGACGTCAAGGAAGACTGCTCCTGTAAGATGTCCTCTTGTCGTGCGGTTCCAGCTCTGGATGGTGGCGTCCACTATCCGGGTGACCTGGAGTTCTGTTGAGTGTTTCTGTCTGAAGCCGAATTGCTTATCTGGTAGGATGTTCAATTCTTCAGACATTGTCTCAAGTCGAGTCCTGATCACCCTTTCTGCGACCTTACTCATGGCAGGTGTTAGGCTGATGGGGCGGTGGTTTTGCGGAAAAGTGTGGTTCTTGTTGGGCTTCGGAATCATGATGACCGTTGCTTCTTTCCAGCTGGATGGAAAGTGTCTAAGTCTGAGTACAGCGTTTATGATGTTTGTCAGGGCTGCTAGTCCTTTCCTAGGTGAGGCTTTTAGTGCCCTGACTGGGATGTCGTCTGGGCCCGGTGCTTTCCTGGTCTTGGCGTGTCTAAGTATGGCCTTGATTTCCTCTGGAGATGTCGGCTCTAGAAGAATGACTGAGTCGTCAGTTCTTCTGAGCCGTCGGATCGTCTGGTCTACGTGCGTTTCCGTGTCCTCGACCTCATCGGTGTAATCGACCTCGTTCTCACGGCACTGACGTTCGAAGGAGTCCGAAAAAGCTTCTGCCTTGTCCGTCTCCGTGAAAACGATGCCCATCTCACCATGAAGTGGGGGGCACGGTTTCCTTCGGCCGTGTCTGAGGACTTTCTGCGTCCTCCATAGGAAGTTGTCTTCGGCGTCGAGTTCGTCCAAACGTTCAGACCATTGTCGCTCTCTGAGTGGCTTCAGCTCTTCTCACAACCGTCGAGACACGTGGTTGAGCTGTCGCTTGTCATCGGGTGTCAACGTTCTCTGGTAACGTTTTTTCTGACGTCGTCTCAGCCTGATCAACTCCCTGACCTCAGGTGGGATCCCTCCTTGGAAGTCGAAGTTTGTCGTCTGTAAATCAAATCAAATCAAATATGCTTTATTATCGAAAGAACTGAATTCTCATTGATAAAGCGAGAAGAAGGTAATTATAAAATACATAAAAATATAGCTGTATAAACATAAATAAACAAACATGTATATATATATATATATATATATACATATATACACATATACACATACATACACACATATACACATATATAAACACACAAAGAGACATATATATACATATATATATATATATATATATATATATATATATATATATATAGTAGAAGGGTAGTCTTTGCTGACTAGTTAGGATACAAAGCAGGAAATTTTTTGGGTATAGCAGCAAGCAAAACGTGTACTCTTTTAACACTATATTTCCGATATTTCAACAGTGAATACTGTCATCTTCAGGGAAGTGTGTTGATGAGATTGATTGCTATGGATGTAATATTTAAAATTATAAACAACATGTCATGTAAGTCACATGTGACAAAGATGAACAAAACACATTAAAATACGTCAAACAATAAAAATATTAATATTAAGTATTTTAATGTGTTTTGTTCATCTTTGTCACATGTGACTTACATGACATGTTGTTTATAATTTTAAATATTACATCCATAGCAATCATTCTCATCAACACACTTCCCTGAAGATGACAGTATTCACTGTTGAAATATCGGAAATATAGTGTTAAAAGAGTACACGTTTTGCTTGCTGCTATACCCAAAAAATTTCCTGCTATATATATATATATATATATATATATATATATATATATATATATATATATATATATATATATATATGAAAAGTCACAATTATGTCAAGATCAATTAAATTGTCCTAATCACATAATAAAAATTTGTATATAACATATACAACGTCACATATAAACAGATACACATCTAAAGCGAAATTAACAATACAAATCGATATGAAAACACAATTACCTAAAATACATCATCATAGAATTCTTTCTAAATCTATTATGTGCCACCAAGGATCTAATATGTGAAGGCAGGTGGTTGAACATTTTTTTAGCATTATATATTATTGACCCCTTTATCAAGGAGCTTCAGAGAATTGGTAGGGACACCGTGAAGTTATCACTTCTCGTCTTGTGAGTTGGAAAAGATTGGATATTATTGTAATATTTTTTATAGATTAAACATACACTTTCCAGAATAAAGATACATGTCAATGTCAATATCTTTTTACCAATAAATAAGGGTTTGCATGAATCTCTAGGTTTTGCCCTCTTTTGTAATACGAACACCGAGTTCAATAGAAATTGAGAACTATTCCCCCAAAAACAAATTCCATATCTCAATAGTGAGTCAATCAGAGCAAAATATGCTGCTCTTGCTACAGATGTATTTAATTCTGATATGACCCTTACTGCAAAGCACCCTGACGACAATTTTTAACATAAAGTATTGATATGAGTATTGGAAGACAGACTGTTATCCACATGGAGTCCCAAAAACTTGGCTGATGGTTCAGTACTTATTATCGAGTTTCCCTAAGACTATCTCGTTCAGAGTGCATCTGAAGGTTACAATGCATGTTTTTGAGACATTGAATGATAACTTATTGGCATCACACCAGTTTTTCACCAAGGATATGTCTGTAGCTATGTGTTCATTCAGTTCATCACTGTTGGTGCCGTGCCACAGTAGTGTAGTATCATCTGCGAACATAGTGAATTTACCTCTGATATTGATGCTTGCCAGATCATTGATATACACCAAGAACAAAAGGGGTCCAAGCACTGATCCTTGTGGTACCCCACAACTCACTAGTTGAGATTTCGAACTTTCTCCGTTAAGCGAGACCATTTGTGTGCGTTCCGTTAGGTATGATTGAAACCATCTAAATGCTACATCTCTAAAACCATAAATTTCTAATTTTTGAAGGAGTATCTTGTGATCAACACAGTCAAAAGCTTTTGTAAGGTCGCAAAAGATTGTTGCAACTGCATCACCCTCATTGATTTTGAGATATAAATTCTCCAGTAAAGCAAACATGGCATCATTTGTGCTTTTCCCTGTTTGAAAACCAAATTGGTGAGAGCTTAGTGAATGATTATAGAGCAGAAATGAAGACATCCTTTTTTCAACTAACTTGGCCAAAGTTGGCAATAGTGAAATAGGCCTGATTAGATATTATATCACAGTCCCCTCCTTTGGGCAAAGGATTTACTACCGCTATCTTAAGACATTTCGGGAATGTTCCATTCAGAAATGATCTATTAATTGCCTCAGCTAAAGTAAACATTGCATTATGTGTTAGGTGTAGTAAAACATTAGCAGAGATCTCATCCCATCCAGAAGAATGTTTATTTTTTATATCCTTTATCATTTCTTTCACTTCCTCTGGGCTAGTGGGTGATAGAAAAAAGGATTCTTTCACAGATATACCCTTCAAATAGGCGACTGGATTTTCTTATGTTTTAATATCCCTAGATAGCGTTTCGGCAATAGTGCAGTAATAATTATTGATTTCATCAGCCGATAGAATGGTATTTAAGGGTGGTTTACTATTTTTTCCTCTAAGATCACTAATAATTGCCCAACTTTCTTTACACATATTGTTGGACTTGCTCATTCTTTTCCGAAAATATTGTTGTTTTGCGGCTTTTATAACATTTCTATATATTTTCCTATAATTATTGAAGTACAATATAAAGGTTTCATTTTTTAGCGAATATTTTCTTATGTAATGAAGGGAACGCAAGTTTTTACATGAAACTCTTATACCCTTTGTTATCCACTGTTTTCTGACTTTAGTTTTTGATTTGATCAAGGGGAATGCAGTATTGAATATATTACAGAGTTGAGTGTGATAATCGGTCAGAGGGTCTTTATTCTTTAGAGATTCTTCCCAGCATATAGCTAAACTCATTTGTTCAAATGTGTCAAAATTCTTTCTACTAAATATGCGTCGGAAATTTTCATAAGATTTTGGCTTTCTGTAATTGGTTTGTATTTTACAAATGACAGCTTCATGATCAGACAGACCACTATTAGTGACCTCGCAAGATAGACAGGAAATATTGGTACATATATAATCTAAGATGGATGAGGAGTATTTCGAGAACCGTGTCGCTGATTCCACATGCATAGTGAGGTTGAATGATTGAATTAAGTTCTGGATTAGACAAGCTCTTGGATTTTTACTGTCAAAGTCAATGTTGAAGTCACCTGTCAACATAATATTCAAGTTTGGAGAGAACTGAGAAAGAATACTATCTAGCCTCTCAAGAAACATATTTTCATTACTTTTTGGTGGACGATACACACATAAGATATATAACTCATTATTTTTGCAATGAGCAATTGAAAACTCGAACTCTTTTTCAACAATTAAGTGATTGAATTTATCAATTGCCTTGAAGCAAAATTTATCGAGAATTGCTTCCTTGGCTAAGATCATAGTTCCACCATGAATAGAAAATTTTCTACAAAATTTGCTCAAAATTACATAATATGGTATGAACAAAGGTTCGTCTTCTGTCAGCCAGTGCTCTGTCAGTAATAATAAATCCGGAAAATTATGACTTTCCAAGTAAATGTAAAGTTCGTCACTTTTGTTACGCACTGATTGAATGTTCAAAAGCATCACTGAAAGTGATTTGTCTGTTTCTATTGTAAAAAATTGTTTTTAAGTACTGGCGAAGGTCCATCTCTTATTACTGGCTCCTGTGGCACCATAGAAATTTGATTTTGTTTGAATTTGGTTAGTGATGTTTAGGCTAGTTGATTCAGCAAATACTAAATTTTTTGTAATATCCTTTTGACGGTTGATTTTTACCAATTCACAGATGTTTTGTGTTGATTGTGTTATGTTCAGTCGATTACCATTTACATTGTTAAGTTCTAAGAACGCCATCCTGCCTTCAGCATACTCATTTAGCCTAGTCACATAATCATTTAGTCTAGTGTTAAATTTAGAAATAAATTTATTGGTATTGGTTATATAGTCCTCTGTGTTGTACGGTATAGATACAAGGGTTATATTTGTGTGTGTACAATATTTGAGTTTATTATTTATGTTTTTAAAGGATGGGTATTTTCCTCTTAGGAAGTCGTTATATCCTGCTAAAATTACTATGTTATCAGCCAAAGAGTAATCCTGGGTTAAATTCACAATATTGTCAATAACATTTTCATACCTTGCATAAGGTTTGATAATGGTCTGAACTGTAGTAGTACATCCAACTCGTTTTCCAATAGTTTTTCCCAAACCTCGGCCATATTGGTCGCATAATATCATCATTTTGCTTTTGTAGCTTTCATTAACTTCACTATTACTTGGTGCTTTACTACTGGTCACAACATTTTTCATTTGTTCAGTTTTCTTTTGTTCAGTTTTCTTCTTTTCAATCGATTCAGTATTATTATTTGTTGATTTTGCATGCCGTTCCTCTAATTGTTCCAATTGTTTTCCATTTGTTCCATTCACTTCACTCACTTCATGGCAATCTCCTCCTTCATGGGAATCGGTACTCTTGTAGTTGACTTCTAAACAACGAATTTTGCTTCTCAGAGATTCTATGCTGGCAATCGAATTGTTATTAGCTTCTTCCAATGCTCTGATAGTGATTATCATATTTCTGTTAATTTCAGTCAATTTTCTAACATCATTTTCCAATTTTTGCACATATTCTTCTTGTGTCTTGATTTTCACACGTAATTTATCATTTTTATTTTTAAGACTCATAATTTCCTTATTCAGGATGAAAACTGTTTCGTTTTATATTTTATTTTTCGCAGATTCATTTACTTGAATTTCTTGAAGCTGGCCGTTCTCTTCTTTCAATTCCAAAATTTCTTTATTCAACTGGTTTATTGTTCCGTTTTGTATATCGAACTTCTCAATATACTTTATCTCAGTGTCAGACAATTTTATGTCTCTGGAGCACCGTTCCATTGCTGTCAGAATTCCTTGTCTGAGTTCGGTCACCGCCGCCTCTAGTTGGCGTGGTGTGTCGATCCTGGGGATGTTAATTTCATTGTGGACTGCCCTTTGGAATCGTGACCAGTCCACTATCTGCTTTGTCGTCTGAACAATTTCCGCTTCTTCCTCCCCTATTGTTAGTAGGATTGGATTGTGGTCTGATGACCCCTCGTCCAGTACAGAGATGTCCACCAGAGTTGGAATACTCTGTATGAGGGCTATGTCCAGAATGTCCGGGAGTTGGTCTTCCCTCCCAGGATAGTGAGTAGGTTTGTGTGTCGCCGTCACTGCAATTTCGTCAAAGTCTGGTGTAAGTTGTCAGATAGGTCTCTGCCACGTGGGTTTGTGTTGCGGCAGTTCCAGTCTCTAGATTTCGCGTTGAAATCTCCTATTGCCACCGTTGGGTGGTGGTCGGGAAAAAGTTTCTCCAAGTCCGTTTTCCTCAGGTTGGGTCCTGGGGGAATATAGACTGAGGAGACTCTTAGGAGATTGATTCCGTCTACTTTCACTCTGATCGCAACCGATTCACCGAATGAGAGTTCCGGAAGCATGTCCTCGTTATATTCCAGGTCTGATTTTACCAGGAGGAGCGAGCCACCTGCTCAAGCTCGGGGTCCTGGTCTGTCATTCCTGCAGCATGTGTATCCTGGCATGCAAAAGTTTTTGCTTGGGTTTATCCTGGTCTCTTGTAGTGCCACTACGTCCGCCGAAATTCTGGAGATGAGCTCTAGTAGTTCATGTTTGCGCTGGATTGCGCCGTTTATGTTCCAATAACATATCTGCAGGATCCTCGGAATTCGTGCTGGCATTACTGTCCCATGGTTAGGGCGCTGATTACCGCCATGAGTTTGTTAAGTACCTCTGGGGATACTTTCGACAATGTCTCGATTATCAGTGCCTGAGTTTTTCCGGCCTCAGTATTTTCGTCTATCCGTGGGGGGGGGCCATTTTGGAAAAGCCTGTTGGGGTTGAGGCTGTGGACCGTTTCGGGGTGCTGGTCCTTGCTTCGGAGCTGCTTGGTTTTGGGAACTGTGGACATCCTCTGTAGCTGGCTGGGTGGCTACCTCCACAGTTGGCGCACTTGGCCGGTTCCTCCCTGGCTTTAGTGCATTCGTGCGTGGCGTGGTCGCCTCCGCACTTTACACATCTGGTCTTTGAGTGGCAGCACTTTTGTGCATGCCCGAACCACTGGCACTTGTGGCATTGAGAGACCCTTCCTCTCTGGGGGCTTTGAGGTCGAAAACTCCTCGTTTTTCTCTCGGCACATTGACTAGGAACAGTGGGAGTGCTGCTCTAGTTCTTCTTGAAGTCATCCTGTGGCATTCGATGACTTCGATGTTTCTGGCCTCTAGGTCTTTCTTCACGTCCTCCGCCGTGATAGAGTCTGGGATACCTCTGATGACCACATGCAGAGGTATTTCTTTTTTCAGCAAGTGAAAAATCCCAGGTTTTTAGCTTCGAATAGCTTGGTAGCATTCCTCCAGTCTGCTTCGCTATTCGTGAACAGGTGTACTCCATCCTGCCTCGAGTGCGCTTTGTAAAAGCCGATCTTCTTATCCCTCAGGGTGGTTGAAATCTGCAGCCACTTGTAGTCCCTTCACTATGCGTCCTAAGGGGGGTTGTTGTCATTGCTGGCACGTCCTGGGTTTGCTCGCTGCGACCATCTCAGCAAAGTCTCGGCTTTGGCTAGCTCTCTCCTACATTGAGCTGCCACTTCTTGCGTTTCCGCAAGTTGTTGGCGAAGGACTCCATCCCTACTATCCGACGGCTTTCGAAAACTCTCTCTATCGAGTGAGCTCGAACTCCTAGACGATTCGTCGCTAGATTTCTTGGACTTACCCATCTTACACCACTACTCCGCGTTTATTCAGAAATTAATTCTTACAAAAACGAGGGTAGCTCTAAAAAGATCCTCTGGCCGAAGCCAGAGCTGTGGTTTAAGAGTCAAATGCACAAATCTATCTTCGAATAACTGTACTTCGGTAAATGTTCCTACTAAAAAGGTTAATGATTAGACATTACCACTTACCTTATCACAGCCTTCGAAGTCTAGCCCTAGCTAGTTCAGGTATGACCCTTCCTTGCCGTAGCTATCTCGCTTTGTTCGCTTAATGAATTTGCACTCACTATCACAACGGTAATTTAAACAGGTAGCCTAGGGATCTTCTGAAAATACATCTGCTCTCTAAGACTGCCGATCAAACTATATGAAAATACGAAATAAAAAAATTTGCACTGGGACTATATCTGGGAGCGGAGAAACAATAGGCTCCGCCCACCAGCGCTCACCAGTGGCTTTGCTCCGGCATTGGCCGGAGTAAATGTCCCCTTTTTCTATTTATGAACCCGATGACAACTAAATGCGTGTGCACGGAGGTACGGAAATCGGAGGTGAGTACCTCATCCGGTGGGCTACTCTCCGCACACAGCATCGTCGCAATCCAGCAACTCCGGAACTCTTCTTACTGGATCAGACAGGAACAGTACGAATTCTTTTTTAATGTTGTTGGTGTTAACCAACGACGCTTCATCTATCTAAGCCAGGCCGTAGATTTCTCAAGGAAGCCATGACCTGGCCAGAAATACTAATCACACCAGAGCCATCCGGGCTACCACTCGGTAGGACTACTACTCAAGGGTCTGTGGCTCCCGGACAACTGACAAAACAGCTGAAAAGGAGCTCTTAAATATCTTTTGTGCACATTTACTTCGGCCAATGCCGAAGTAAAGTCACTGGTGGGCGGAGCCTATTGGAACTCCGCTCCGAGATATACTCTCAAATGAAAATTTTATTTTAGTATTTCTGGCCGAGGTTCACACCGAGACGACTCAAAATTTCAGTCGTCCGTGTGCCACGGTAGTGGTACTCGGATGGCTCACCCGAGCTTTTCGGCTATTTTAGCTTCGACAATTTGCGATTCACGGTTATTTACGATAATGGTTTTCCAAAGTATTTCTGGCCAGGGTGTAGCTTCTTTAGCGATCTACAGCCTGGCATTAGGCGTATGAGACGCCGTTGGTAACACCAACAACATTAAAAAAGAATTCGCACTGTTCCTGACTGATCCAGTAAGAAGAGTTCCGGAGTTGCTGGATTTGCGACGATGCTGTGCTCGGAGCGTAGCCAGCCGGATGAGGTGGATACCTTCGATTTCCATACCTCCGTGCACACGCATTTAGTTGTCACATGTTACGAGTGCTTGTGAAAATAAAAAATGCTTCATATTAAGAAAGATTTGAATTGATTTGTTCAAGTTTTTTAACGGAAGTCAGTTTGAATCCTATTAGCATGTGTTATCAAATTAATCGTGATAAAATTATCTTTTTTCCTAACCCAACAAGCCACCATGTTGATATTTGAAAAAAATGTGTTAATAATAGCAGTAATGTTTTGACTGAAAACAGTAGTATTTTTTCCCAAATCTTTGTGCTGAAATTAGTGATTTGATTTTATCCATAGCCCTATAGATTTGCCATTAGGACATTACAGTTACAAAGAAAAATTGTATACATCTATTGAATCCCCAAAATATTTCTGCACCTTAGAACACAAGTAAAACTAATGTCAAAAATTTGGAGAAATGGATTTAAATGCACTGAAAAGAAGAAAATTAATTTTAAAGTGAATTAAACCCATCATTTTGTTACATTATAAAATATTAAATGATGTAAAAGCTTTTCATGTATTTCTTAATGTAAATTAAATTTAAAATTACCTCAAGATTTATTCTCGTGACAAGCTTTTATATCATTTCAAATATTATAATGTAACAGAATGATGGGTTTAATTCACTTTAAAATGTATTTTCTTCTTTTTAGTGCATTTAAATAAAAACTTTTCGCAAAAAAAGATAAGTTCATTTATTTATTTCATTTTTATTTCATGTTTCTTAGTCTGTTCATTTCAGTTTATGATTCATTGTTGCCTGTTAAATTACCGTTGGAAATTTTTCCAAATTTCTACGCCTTCTCTACCTATCTAGCTTCCGAGGAGGAAAGAGGGGTAAATTCATTCGAAACCGTATTTTTTAATGGTCAAATAATAATTTTCACTATTATTACGATTTTTTTCGATTTCTATTTCGCGAGATTTCCAATTTTTTTCGTGACAGGAAAGGAGGGGGACAGGGAGGATAAATTTTTTTAAACCATAATTTTCGGTGGTCAGATATTTTTCACTATTTTTACGGATTTTTCTGATTTTAATTTGGCTAGTTTTCTAACATTATTCGAGAAAAAGGGGTAGGAGCGCCCATCCTACCTATTTTTTTTGTCGCTTTAATTTTTGACGTCCAAATTCGTCAAGAAAACTTCTAAAACCCTACGCGTTCTCTATCTAGCTTTCGGGGGACAGGGCCGGGGTAATTTCTTCGACATTAATGTATTGTCATCAGGACTGAACCAACATGTAAAATTTCAATTCCATAGGATAAGTGGAAGTGGTTCTAATTCAGCTTGCAATATTTGTACCCATCTAACAAACACACACAGAGCAAGTTAAATAAAAGCTTTTAAAAACGAAACAAAATATCATAATCAATTGTGAATAAACTTTTATTTTTCTTGAAAACTTTTACTAAACTATAAAGTAAAATATAGTACATATCAACAATAGTAATACCATTGGGTAAACATTTTTTGTTTTTAAAAAAAATTGTTACATTGGTTGATCTATTACCAAGAAAAAAAATAAAAAAATAATGACATTGGTTATATTAGCACTTTGGAAATACATGCATTGTAATTATTAACACTATCAACACTTGAAAAAATAATTTAAATTCTATAAAAAGGGAAATACTTTAAAGTTAACTTTAAAGCTGGTGTATGTTGGAAAAGCTTACTTACTCTGTTTTCTGATGGGCTTTTTTTAACAATTTGATGTCTTCTGAGAAACTCTGTTGGTGGCATTGTCTAATCATTGACTCTCATCGAGTACTTCAACAGTAAAACATGTTGGGCTGGAAAATAATCTTGAGATTTTCCAGTCTTCATTCTCCCATCTATTGACGTACACTGAGGATTTCAGTAATCTCAACCACCTAGGGAATCTTATTAAGTTGAGCAGGGAAGCGTCATCTACAACAGTGATTATAACAGTAACAGAGTATTTCCTCTCATCATTTTCCTCAGGAGTCGTGAATTTTCTGTCAGACCAAGAATTTTTGTCGATGGTACGCACAAAATCAGGTCCATGAAATCATTTTTAGAATTTTGTCTCATTTCTTCTGTCTTCATTGCATGTTCTGATTGCGATTTGCCGCATTTGATTTAGATGGGAACCAATTCCAAACATTTGCATCTGTTAATTTTAGAATTTCTCCCACACGATGAGATTGATACTGTCCAAGTATATTTCCTTGTTGAGTCTGAGCAATAGTGAACTTTAACAATTTTGATAAAGTATTGGTTACGGTTCTCAAGTACGCAGCAGAAGCAAAGGCCTGCTTCTTGCTGCTATGCTTCGATGACTTCATCACAGATAGGTTAGAAGAGTTCGTTTATCAAATCGTTGAAGGTCGGTTTTCTATAACTTCCATATCTCATATTTTGCTTCTTCGATCTACCATCCTAACCCATACCAGACTTCCAAACTTTCTATAGGATAATACGTCCTCGGATGATGAAGTTGACTAAGTGGATCAAAAACGGACATAACAGTTTTCCAAATGTGTCTTTTGGTATATAGGTCTCTGTTCTTCAAATTCTTTTGTCTTTTCGAGTTTGAATCTGAATCTGGATTCCATGAAGATCCAAGTACACGGTGGATAATTTTATCGTCTAAATTTATATCTTTCTGTGATTCTTCATGGATAAAAAGTGCTATTTTTACTTGTTTAGAAGTCGAAATCCTGCAATTATTCCATGCAAAACCAGGTGGTAATAGCTAGGAGAATATTTTTTGTAGCCGTTTGTTGATAGACATTGAGGTTCTTTATGAATTGTATGAATTGTATGCAAGAAACGCTGCGAACATTGATCTTCAGGCCGAATTTGTATTTGGTTGAACATTACTTTAACGTCACTGCAATACGCTATTTCTCTTTGTCTTAAAGAAAACGGCTATCAGAGACTGAAGGAGGTCATAAAACATGTCTGTTTACTAATCAAAATTTAAACAAAATATCAACAATGAATATTTCTATAGACACGACTCAACAACATCAATTGAAACCACACATCACCACGCGTTGTTGGTAGTTGATCGATATACATTATATTTGTCCATTCAGGTGGTTTGTCAGGGGATATATTTCAGTGTTTACCGCTTTCCGCTCAGCTTGGGCCGTAGTGATCGGCTGGTAGTGCGTTCGCCTCGCATGCGTGGGGTCGTGGGTTCGATCCACCGATTCACCGGTCTCGTTCACGGCATCACACGTTAAAAGGTAAGGGCTGCGTCTTTCCTAGCTCACACAAGTCTCTCGAAGACTTCTGAGGGTTGCGCGTAGGGGTGTAATCGGTTGACGGAAATAACAATTTTTTTTTACAACATTCGGCGCCATAAGGACGAGTTCTTTTGAATGGAAAGGGGCTGGGGTGTTTACGTGTGTTATGTCTGTTTCGAGCCTATTATGCTCATCAATTTATTGTATAGTAACATATTCTCTAATAAAAGTTCATCCCAGAAAGAAAAAAAATCTCTTCTTGTGTCTTGCACCCTTTTTCAGCTAGGTAACACCTAGTTCACTGTATTCAGGGATAGGCCGGTTCAAAATACTGTTGTCAAGGCGAAGACAATCATATCTGCAGAGAGTTTGGTTTTCCATAACCACCTGTACTTCATGTTCCTGAAAGTGTTTAAATAATTTTGCTTAATGAAACAATTTTTTTAGGGCAAGGAAAGTTCGACATCCCCTTCATTGAACCAGCTCTTCAATTTTGTACCCATTTGGTATATGGATTTGCTGGAATCAATCCAACTACCAATAAAATTATGCCCTTAAATGAAAAATTTGACGTGAACGGGGATAATTATAGACACATCACTGAGCTGAAACGACGGTTTCCTGGATTGAGAGTCCTTCTCTCAGTGGGAGGTGGTAAAGATGTTTCTGGAGAAGGCAAGGAGAAAAATATGATATACAGAACAATTGTAAGTTTTGAATTATGTTTGAACTAGTCGTAAGTCAAGGTATAGTTAACAAACTATGAACTAACAGATTAACAAAATTCAGTATTTGAAGTTGTTTTTATCACTGTCGTCATATTCAATTGGGCTATTCCAAGTTCTCTTCGTCATGTTATTTGAAACTCTTTAAATATTCTCTATAATTTCAAATGACGATCATTTCTATATTTATTCAGATGAAATACAAATGGGTTGAATTTACATACGAAACGTACAAAGTCATGTTATTGAAGTATTGTCTTGAAACTTTGTTGAAATACTGTTTGTCAAATATTCTCGAGTATATCAATTCATAAATTATGGTAACTGTCGACTGTTATTTTTCGAAATGACGTTTTCCTATCAAGAAAAATGTTAGAATACTTCTTTGTTGGTCAGAAAAATAGCGTAAGAGCACTTCAAAACTACAGCAATTCGTTCCCCGATCGTGAATTTCTGCGTTTTTTGCTGTGCTTCATCGACGATTCAGAAACAATCGAAAACTTTTTGAGAGGAGGAGAACTAAAAAACTGAGGACACAGAAATTGACAATTTGAGCCTGTTTTGAGGTATATCCAAATAATTCCATCAGAGACTTATCTTGAGAAATAGTTTTTCCACTGTCTGTTATTCAACGAATTTTGGAAAAACATGATTTCTTCTTATAAGTTACGACCAGTGCAAACACTAGAACCTGGTGATCTTGAGAGACGATTGGTTATTGACGGTGATTTATGAAATATTATATAGGGCGATGAAGCTTATTTTTCAAATCGTGGGATGTATAACAGAAAGAATTTTCATTATCGGAGGAGACACTCTATTTCTAGTCCATCCCCACAATCTGCAAAGACGATTTAGTATCAATGTTTGGTGTGGTCTATTCTGAGGCAGAATTATTGGTCCATTTTTCTACCATGGTTCTTAAATTACATTACATTAACTCATTAACAAGAGTGTTGGAAGAGTTTCTTGATGATCTTGATCTGTAGTCTCGTCATATGGTCTATTTTCAGCAGGATGGAGTACATTATTTCAGTGGCGTAGGAAGAATGTTGCAACGCTGTTTTGAAAACAGATGAATTCATACAAATGGTCATGTTGAGTGAAACCCTCATTTACCAGACATGACACCCCTAGATTTTCATTTTTGGGGAATTCTGAAAAGTGAGGTGTAAAAAATAAAACATAGTAATGTAGATGAATTGAAAAATTATATTGAAACTATAATTGATAGAAGTGATGAACGAACCTGTTGAATGTAACACGTAGTGTCAAGAGAAGGACCCAAATATGGAACAAAGGTCACAGATATAGATAGATTATTTATTTCCTTTTTACCATATTACATGAAGGTTCGTCAAATCATACAAGATATTAATAATTCCAAGCTTTAATTTTTCAATGAGTGGACCATTTTCTCGTAAATTTCCATTAAAAGTTGAGTAAAATGACTTTTTACAGAAATTACTACAAGTTTTTTGGCAACTAATAACAATAAACTATAGTTGCTACGTATTTGGAAGGAAGCAAATGGTTTCTATCCCAAAATTTCCTTCCCACAAAATAAAATATCAATTTTAAAACTGACATCAGAAAAATAACTATTCTATGTCATGTCAGTCACAAAATCATGAGTGACCAACGTAAGGTAAGATATAATTTGTAAAACAAATAAAGTGTAGTTGTTTCTCACGAACATCTATCTGTATGATCACGTCCGTGAATAGCAATGTATTTGTGAGTATGACGATATTGGTCCAATTGAGTGCGTTGTCTTGAAAGTGGGACGATAAATTTGCATAACATTCAAAACTTTCTCATTATCATCAATTCATACACAGAGACATATTCGTTGTATTATCGGTTTATATGCAGCAGTGGAAAGCATTGAACTAATTTCTTTTCTTTGCATTAGTTCATGGGTTTACATGGAGAGGAAAACTTGGTAATGTAAAAACAGAGGTCAGAATTGGAGTTATTTAATAAAATAGCTTTTTAGGAAACGAGTTTTACTGCGTTATCTGCGATTTGTAGAAAGAACGAGACGCGATGAGGAATCCGTTGGTATTTGGATAGCCTCTAAACTGATGACAAAGGGGTCGTCAAAAATATTCTTGATGATTTGATCTGAATTGGAAAAACCGATGAAATTCGAGAAGAGCATCGGCCATGAACATTTTTCATATTGCCAATTTTTATGTGTTGTTCCAAAGAAGTAAGCGAGTTTGTGATCGAAGTATCACTGACTAGTCCAATTCCTTTTCTTTTCTGAATGGAATATGTAATCTCTAGGGCGTGTTTAGATTGATGGAGAACCATACGTATAGGAGAAGAGTTTTTATACAGGTGTGGAGTGGTTTTGGGTTTGAAAAAGGAAACCAAGCTGATGGAAACAATGATTAAACATAAACAGATGCGTGCCCATCATCAGACCAAGGACCTCTTCATCTCTGCCTTTCTCTCCTACTACAGCCTGAGTGAATAAGCTCTTTCTCAGTATTACCTTCAGCAAATAACCACCCTGGATTTCGAATTTCTGTTGTGAAATAGATTTTTTTAGTTCAATTTTGATATAGTAGTTTTTTAATTTTAAATAAGTGATAATATGTCGGGGCGTGGCGCAGTAGTTAGAGCGTCCGACTCTGAGTCGAAAGGTCCGGAGTTCGAACCCTGGTTGGCCTGGGGTTTTTTAATTTAATTTAACCGATTAAAATCTCGTGGCTCGACTAGGGTGAGTCCTGCACGATTCACTGTTGCGTTTCAATTACCAGTGCTGCTCCTAAGGTGGCGTATGGAGTTAGTAACAAGGCCTACCAGAACACATGACTAATGACCATAGCAGTCGATGCAAAAGCACCAAAGAAAAAAAATAAGTGATATTAATAACAATGATGAGGTTATTCTGGATTTTCATTGTCTAAAAAAAGAACAAAGAAAATTAAATTCTCTGCAATTTTATTAACGACGGTTCAACTGTTAAAATCTACAGTCGTTATCAAGTGTATGAATACTAAACTCTCAAGGATACTTCTTATATACAGGGTGTTTCTTAAGTACGTGTAGAAACTTCAAGAGCCTGTTGCTGACGTCGAAATAAGAAAAAAAGTTCCCATAAACACATGTCCACAAGTTATTCGTTTCTAAGATATAGAGTGTCAAAGTGTCAAAGTTTAATTATTATATTTTGTGTTAATTGTGAAAAAAACTAATTTCTACTTGAATTTATTTTGAATTAAATAATCTTGTCATTCAAAATCGCTTGCTTCGATTATTTCAAATCTCAATAACTCGAAAACAGTTGCTCGCAGTGACCTCTATCAAGAATATATTTTTTACACAAACTAAATATTAATATTCCCAGATACCAAACTTTACCCAAATATCGAAATTATTTTGAAATTATTCACAAAAAATAAAAATAAGAAGTCAACTTTGATACTCTGTATCTCAGAAACGAATAACTTGTGGACATATGTTTATGGGAACTTTTCTTCTTATTTTGATGTCAGCAATACGCTCCTAAATTTTCTACTCGTACTTAAGAAACACCCTGTATATAATATGGCTAATTTTGTGTCATTAGCCTAGGGGTAATTTGCCAGACTTGTCAGGTAACACCATTCGCAGCCATCTCACAAAGACGAGACCACGTAACGCTGATATTGACTCCAAAAACTGCATTTACCGCATCCCTTGTGAATGCGGTGAAGCTTATCTTGGAGAAACTAAGAGACCGTTTAGTGTTAGACTCGCTGAACACAAGAGAAACAGTCAACGAGGAGAAACATCAAAGTCAGGGATATTAAGTGGACTGAAGCCGAAGTCATCCATGAAGAATAGGGCTGGTATAGAAGGAAGTATAAAGAGAGTGCATATATTATGAACAACAAAGTCTTCAGTCAAGCTAGCATAGAAATCCTCAAATAGTGGCATGGATCAATTGAAATTGCGATAAGAATTAACAATGCTGTACCGGAGGGGCCCGGTACTGTAATTAACAAGCTTACCTGAACACAGGAAAATTACCCTTAGGTTAATGACACAAAATTTGCCATATCTTGTATATAAGAAGTATCCTTGAGTGTCACACTTGATAACGACTGTAGATTTTAACAGTTGAAACGTCGTGAATAAAATTGCAGAGAAATGAATTTTCTTTTTTCTTTTTTTAGACTGTGAAAGTCCAGAATAACCTTACTCAAAGTGAAACATTGTCAACCACTTTCAAACAAATAACAATGATTTTGAAAAAAATCCAACTCCTGAATTCATATTCATTTCAGCTCGAATCAGTAGATAGTCGTCTAGTCTTCGTCAACTCTGCGAGGGACTTGGTTAAAAATTATGGTTTCGATGGTCTTGATTTAGCTTGGGAGTTCCCAGAGACAAAACCGAAGAAAATTCAGGGTGGATTCAGTAAGTAAAATTATTGATATGATATTGATATGATTAAGGAAGAATATCAATGGAGTAGTTCGTTAGAATTAACTAATTTTATACACATTGAGAATCAAGAGGATGATATTAGTACTTTGCCACAGAGTAGCGTATGTGTGGTTTGAGTAGTTCCCAAATTACTTGGTCTATTATTCAATTTTGGTAAACGAAAAATTGTCTGCCTGATGACGATCCCATGTTTGTCCCTCTTGGGCCATATTTTTAAAATGGGATTTTTTTTTTAATTTTTTTTTTCAAATAAAATCAAATCATATGAAATTAAGGTCCTTTTGAATACACACCTACTTTTTTGTTTACTAAAGTTGAAAAATAGATTCAGAGATTTGATTACTATACGAACCCCTTGCATGGCGCAATTTTACATCCAGGAAGTGGCGCTGTTAGTAGAGTTGGACTAAATTAATCAATGATGAATGAGAAGGAAATACGCCAGTTTTAGAATTTTAGAATTATATCCCAGGTCGCTTAAAATCTACTTAACTTTATTACGCATTAATATCGATATCGAACTAGTTTGACTTTTTTTTTAATTCACGTTTCGATTGAAGAGTATCTTTTATAAGTTATGAAACTTCTGGAAATATTGTTTCTTTTCTAGGGCATAATTACTTTTCCAAATGTATAATAAAATGAATTTTTTTTTAGAAAAATTCTGGTCAGGTTTGAAACACACGTTTGTTAGCCCGTCTGTGCCTGATGAAAAAGCAGATGAACACAGAGAAGAATTCACGGCCTTTGTGAGGGAACTTCGAAACAACTTCAGACACGATGGACTTTTGCTCACACTTTCTGTTCTTCCCAATGTTAACAGTACAGGTAAGAACAATTATGACGGAAACAAGATTTCACCTTTTTTCTGATTGTGTAACTAGAGTTCACAAAGACAAACTAGTCTAAAAAATTACTCATTGGGTCAATCTTGTTGAATCTGCTAAAGGTGATTGATGGTATTTCAGAATTTGTCTGAAACCTTTGTATTCATTACTCTTGTAGTCTTTGCTTCAGTTGAGTGCTTCCCGTTTTGCTTGCCAGGGGAAGTAACAACTAGTTTAATGTATGGCAACTTCAACTCGATGCAAAGATATCAAGTAACGGAGCTCGCTATTGATTTGATCAACAAACAGACGGCTCCAATATCGCCTGATCTACCATGACACTGATAAGATGCAAAACTTCGAAACCGGTGTCCAGGTCGTAACCCAGTGCGGTTCAAGCAGAAGTCCTGCTGTTCCTAGAGGTACGGTGCATGAGTCCCTGGGAGATGAAGTTCAATGTCCTTCACGTCCAATGTCCAGGAAATTAGTTGTTTTCTGTAGAATATTTGAGGCACATCCTACCTTGTAGTATCAGTAGAGGGAAGAGTATTTCGACGACCTTGAAATTATTGGCATAGTGTTAGTTTCAACTCACCGATCAATTCGTTCGCACACGTCAGTGTTCCAAAAATACTTTCAGAACAGATTCTCTAGAAACCTCTAGGGGAAATTTCTTGGTTATATTAACCTGGTATTCCATATCTGAAGAGTTTGTGGTATCACATAGCAGGATTCAATTCAGAACAGGTTCTTTAAAAACCTCTAGGGTAAACTTCTTGGTAATATTAACCTGGTATTACTAGTTTTATAACTGTTGTTATGGGAAGAAAATTCAACTGAAATTGTTTATTTCACCTAGTCCAGGAGTATTATTATTATAATTGTTCGGCGAGGCTGGTAATCGGACGAGACGGCATTCAAACAGTGTGCATAGTTTGGATTTTTTGTGTATTCCCAACAGAGACAGATGTCAGATGGCAATTCCCTACCAGGAGTCCACCTTCCTGAGAGAGTTCTGGCTCAGTTCGAAGAGTTGTCTTGATCGCCGGTTGGTTAGCCCCATCATTATTTTTCGTAAGTATTGCCTCATGCATCCTCCCAGAAAGATTGATGATGGGTGTTATCCCATTTGTCCATATCCTACTTAATGTCCCCATAGGATGGTTCTGCTGTTGTTGCTGCCCCCGCTCTTGCAATAGCATCTGTGCCCTCATTCACTGGGATACGCCTGTGACCTTGTACTCAGACAGGTTTTACTTTGTTCTATGCTTCTAGGTCGTTGAGGGTGTCTCCCAAACTGATTTGGAAGAAAACCTGCATGATCGCAGGGCCTTTATAACTGCCTTATTGTCGCAGAGAAGGACCATGGTTTCTAGGACCCCTCTCCTTAGAATATCTATCGTGCAAACAAAAATAACCATTATTTCTGCTTGGGATATAGAGGTTTCAATACCAAGGCTTAGACTAATGTCCTGCCACGGTTCATGCCCGTATCTTCCATTACTTGTCTTAGAGCCATTCATATACTTTCCCATCCTGTATGATGGTGGTGTATTACGTTTCATCAAACGGGTAGGTTGGAGTCATTTCGTCCGACGGCATCTCAGATGTGTCCAAAAATAACTAATAAGATTAACGATTATACATTTTCATGTCGAGTTCAATTGGTCACAACTTTTTTCTCTTAGCTCATCAAATACCTAATTTTGAAAAAATTAGGATTTAAGTTTTGAACATTTTCTGAATGAAAATTGGCTACTTTTATGGATGAGAATTAATTTGATTGACTAGATAAAAAATGTGACGATATTTTTCACTATGTAGTGTGGAACAGACGGGTCCTGTTTCTTGATGACTCGCAAAGAAGAACGAAAACCTGTGATGTTAATTTTCCAATTAATTGATGTTTCAGTTTATTTCGATGCTCGCCAACTCGCTCCCCACATCGATTTCGTGACGTTGCAAAACTTTGATTTCTACACTCCACAGCGTAACGACAAAGAAGCAGATTATACAGCCCCCCTATATGAAATCATCGACAGAAAAGTCGATGAAAATGGTGACTACCAAGTCAAATACTGGTGAGTAATTTTCCACATGAACTGATTTCTTTTTTAAAACACAGATATAATGAATTCTTCGTAAATAAATGAAATATTGAAACAAATAAGATATCGTATTTGTATCATGAAATATTGATAGATGTCGACCTTCCACCTCATTCATTCATCTGCAATAACAAGATAGTACTTATTTTTAACTTGTTGCTGATATTGAATGATTCTTATACAAGACGATTCGAATTTTGATTGGGATCCACAAAACATCAAGACTCATACAGATATGTTGAAATTAGTGCAAAATGATGCTGCCATTGAGGGTATATAAAAATGCCTTGAAAGTAAAAATAACTACCTATTACATACAATCATTATAACACCATGTAATCATACTTTTTTATCAATGAAGAGTATAAATAAATATAAATGAAATATCTTGTGCCTTTCTCGACATTAAAAGTTGAAACTTTGGGATTGAGATTTTTCAATTTTTCCTTGACAAAAAGTACTCTTGCCACAAAAATCTTTCATCAATATTCTACGATGATATTATCAGAATTGCAATTTGCTCATTTGTATTTCTGTAGGTATTTACGAGGATATATTGAAAAATTCTTAGCCTACTATAGAACCAAACAAAATTTCAATGTAAAAATATTTTATTACTCAACATATTCTCCTCTTAATTGGATACATTTATTACAGCGAACCTGCAACGTCTCTAGACCTTTAAAAAAAATGTTTTTTCTTGCTCTGCAACCAGACCTCCACAGCTTTTAGTACCTCCTCGTTGGAAGAAAATTAACGACCTTTTAAACTTTTTTTCAGTTGAGGAAAGATATGATAGTCGGGCGGAGCCAAATCTGGTGTTCTAGTAATTCAAACCCTAAATCACGAATTTTCAGTATGCAGGGGAGTTGTCCTGCAAAAACAAAATACCTTTGGATAGCTTTACGCGTCTTTTCTCTTTAATTTTTCCCCGTAGAGTGGTCAGTAATGTCGAATAGTAGTCTCCAGTTATTGTTCTACCCTTATCCAAACAATCCAATCATGATTACTCCATGACAATCCCAAAAAACTGAAGCAAGAACTTTTCCATCAGATTTTTGGACACGAAACTTCTTAGGTCTTGGAGAACCGGAGTGTCGCCATTCCATCGATTGTTGCTTTATTTCTGGATCGTAGAAATGAACCCAAGTCTCATCCATAGTAACAATTCGGTTTAAAAAGTCTACATCGTTTTCAAATCGAGCACAGATCGAACGCGATGATACTACCCTTGCACGCTTTTGATCAATATTCAAACATATGGAGATCCATTTTGCAGCAATTTTTCTCATGTCCAAATTGACGTGAACTATATGATGAACGCATTCGTGTGAATTATTCAGTGCTTCAGATATCCGTTTTAGTCCAATTCGACGGTCTGTTAAAATCATGTCATGAACTGCATCGATATTTTCGGGGACTGACACAGAAACTGGCCTTCCCGATCGGTCATCATCTTCAATGGAAAATTTACCTCTTTTGAAGCTTGCAGTCCAATTTTTCACGGTCGCATACGAAGGACATTGATCACCAAGGGTATTAAGCATATCTTCGTAAATCTGCTTACCTCTTAACCCTTTCAAATACAGATACTCCAATTTTTCGATTTTCACAATTTCGGTGAAATTATTTTTTCTTTTAATTTATTGCGTAACTCTGGTTTAATTTTTTTACGTCAAACTTTACACTGACACTTCTAATAAGTTATTGTTCGTTGCTATGGTAACGCAATATTTTGTTTATGCAGGTAACTGGTGTAGGCTAACTCGATATCAATACATCCTCGTACTTCGTCTTGTTTAATGGAAGATAAAGAAAATTTTCATTTAAATAAATCATTTCCATGGATTCCAACGACATGACATTGAAGTTTGTTAATGTTTCAGAATCATTGACAACCCTTCCCAGTGAAAAACTTTCTATTTCTTGCAAGAACATAATATAGCCTATAATCGTTGAGTATGTTTTTGCACGATTTTTCAATGTTTAATTTCCCGTAGTTTTGTCTTGGTACATTTTACCAGTAATTTTGTCACTCCTCTTTGGCCCATGTGTCCAGAGAGTTCATTGATGCCATTGAGAAAACCTTCAGAAGTATTGAAACGAAAATAGTCTTAACGTTGTAATTTAATTTATTTCGTTCAGTATAACAACAGTACTTTATATCACACAACACTATTTTATTAGTTTGAAACTGTATGTGTTCGACTGTAACTATATCTGCCTTCTTTGGCCACGGCTCTCTATTTTTATCCAAATTTTGAATTGATGTAGCCGATACTTGATGAAAATCCATATTAATATCCGTAATAAAACTATGTTCAAAAGATTTTCACTATAAATAGGTTTACAAAACCCGCGACAATTGTTTCGCTGTACAACAGCTTCTTCAAGCGGAGAAGATATAATAATTTACATGTTTGCTATGTTACCTTAAATATACATCGTAAATTAATTAGGGTGCGGTTGTATACCTGTCTCCTAATAAATTTTCAATGAGAACATTGCATTACTAATTACATTCCATCTAACCTTTCCAGAAAAACAAATTAAGTAATGGTGAGTTATTTAATTCAAGTTGGTCATTGAGGAGGTTCTCAGAATTTTTCCACTTATTGATCTCCATACTTTCCAAAAGATTAAGCTTCATACCTTTGTTCTCTACATGAAGGACTTCGAAATCATGGACCATGATTTCGAGGTTAGATGGAATGTAATTAGTAATGCAATGTTCTCATTGAAAATTTATTAGGAGACAGGTATACAACCGCACCCTAATTAATTTACCATGTATATTTAAGGTAACATAGCAAACATGTAAATTATTATATCTTCTCCGCTTGAAGAAGCTGTTGTACAGCGAAACAATTGTCGCGGGTTTTGTAAACCTATTTATAGTGAAAATCTTTTAAACATAGTTTTATTATGGATATTTTTATCCATGTAGATTCCTTTGGGATCATTCTAGAGCTTCGAATTAGGTCGCTGACTGTTCGCCAGTTTGGTGCTAGATTGCTCTCGGTATTTGAAGGACGTCAATGGTTGTTTACTAGTAAGCGCCGTTCAGCAGCAGGATTCTTATCTCTCGACTCGACAGCTGTCGTGACGAATATACAAAATTTGCGAATCTCATGTTCCATATCGAGAAGTGAGTATCGACTACAAATGTCATTATTATTCGACATTTAAAGAGGTGTCGAGAAGTCAATTTTGTGAGGTTATAAGGGATGAAAAGTTTTTGATTTGCAAAAATAAAAATATCGTCATTTCGACCAAAAGAAGAACGTTACATATATGATGCCAATTGAATAATGGACAATCATCGAGATTTTGCCACAACACAAGGCACTCGTGTTCCGCAAATGCGAATGGGAAATATAGAGAAATGTGACAAGAGCTAAGTAATAAATTAAACGCAAAAAGAATGTTACTGACACGAGAAGCTAATTTTAAAATGTTTCTCAGAAGTTTTCGTTTGGTAGTATTCGAATATATGTTCACAATTAAAGATATTGTCAGATACTTATGGGTGCTTAGTTATCAGATTATGAATTTGAGAGTTCATGAGTTAAAAGGTTGTCATCTAGTTTTTCAAAGTCCTTACAAAAGACTTATATACCTAGTAACTTAATTGAAGCGGTGTAAATTGTTTATTTCAACAAGCATCTGATCATTTTGGTGAGAATTTACTTATTGGCAATGTTCCATAGAAAGTCCGCCTATTCCCACTATTTATTCGTAGTTTTCACCAAGTCATATAAGAACTATTGCTAAAATATGAAGAAGAATGAAAAAAGCAGTTTTTATTTGATTCATTTCAAAATCGGTTTTATTGTACATGATGAAAAAATTCATATTGACAAAGCTTTAAACAATGTATGTTGTTAATAGTAAGTTACGATAATAACAGAAATGGTGCATGCAAGGTTAACGTTCATCACTTTGGTTTTTGACTTTGTGATCCAAACGAAATGATAGTATTAACACTCTGCTATTGCACATTCGGAACAAAAAAGAATATATGCCCTTATTCTGACATTTGAAGGAAGAGCACCGCATTTTGATCTTGGAAGTCAAGTGTTCTAACATAAATAGTTGTTAAACTTAATAGCTCTTCCTATGAACTCTCGTTGGGCTTACTTTCAGGTTAAAATCTTCACCAAACCAAACCAGTCGCATAAAAGCGCAAAGCTACCAATATTTTTTGTTTGCGACTGACATGTCCGTTTTGATACATTCTATACCTGGGTTTTGGAATATACGGTGTCAAAAGATTGCACAAATTGCCAACAAATATTTGTTCATTCAAAATGATTTCTGAAAACGGGCTTCAAGAATTTCAACGACACTGAACTCTCGTCAAATTCGTCGTCGACGTCTTCCAAATAGTACATTTTCGTGCCAACGTCTAATTTTGTTAACGATTGGCAATATCTTCAATATTTATTTTATATTTTTAGTAATAATTTCCAGGATACAACTAAAACCAACACATAAAATAGGTTAGAATGAAATGTCAAATGTTTCATTATTCAAATTAAAACGACGGCGTATGCTGAGACATACCTTACCTCTCGACTAGTTTTTCGACCTGTGATAAGAATCACTCCTCTCTCCGGCTTCATTTCGTTACATTGTCTCCTTAAAGACATTTCGCCCTGAAGTGTCATCTTGGAGTGTGTTGATACCTGTATGAATCTCCATATCGGCATCGTGAAGTTTGATGGAAGTAATACTCCAGTCTGCATGTTTGGCCGGGGAAAATGGTTACAAAGTACCAAAATCCTGATGACGCTGGATCTGAATATCGCATCCAACATGCTTCTCATAGCTCCCCCATCTAGCCCATCAATCCCACAGTACAATTTTGGTATTGCCAGATTCACAAGATTCTAATCCACAGGTGGCCGGTGGCTCAGTGGTTCGATGCATTGGACGTTTGTTCGATGTGTTGGCCATTGAATCTTCCGCTTTCATCTGAATCGGTTCGAATCTGGAGTATGAGGGAATTTTTCTCAAATACATCGGTATCGATAGGCGACCTCATTCCTTGTTGTTAAGCAAGTGCGATGTGAGTTGTCTAGATGCCAATTCCGACGTCTGGTGTTTGCTTGAAGTGTGCAACCAACTACCCGGAGTGGTGCTGTAGGTTTCCTGCAGCTGAAAAGTGAATACGCCACCAAAAATCAGTAAGTAAGTCGCCTCGGACCACCAGGGCAAATAATTATAGCAGTCCTCTACCCGCACAGGCTATGCCTATAGGTACACTCTTCGAGTGTTTATGAGGGAGTATTATTATTATAATCGCATTTCTTAGTTTGATGAGGCTCTTCCAGATATCTTCATAGAACGGTTTATATAGAGAATACTTTTTGGTAACCAGGTAGTAGATTGATTCTGTTTCTGTTGTGTTTGAAGTTGACCAAATTTCTTTGAGAACACCACAGCGATGCCCCTAGACATTCGAAGATCCTCCGTCACACAGTGGGCTAGCTACCCTCTTGATAATCTTATATAGTCCTTTCTACAAATTGCGCAACTTCTCTACAACCAAACTAGGGTACCAGTTTGAAATCCTTCAACACAACATACATGAATCTGAAAGACTACAAAAAATCAGTACAATATTTCATGCAACTGGGACAAATGTTTAATGAGTTCTGCCATGCCTCCTTACAGGTAGCCAAGTGGTTAAAGCGCCGTGTTTCAATCACTTTGGCTGCCAGTCGAAGGTTCAAACCGTAGCGACTGTAGACATTTTTCTCGCACAAGTTTCGACTTCTGAGGGCTGCCGTTCGTAAGGGGGCGATAGCTGCTTAACGGAAAAAACAATTTAAAAACAATTTAAATTTAAATTTCAAAACAATTAAAATTAAATAGCCACAGATGTTTTTGGGGAACAAGAGGCAATTTAAGTCACCAACCCTTGCATTTTCGATAACTGGGTCATATTCAGCTTATTCGTGGTCAACTTATTTAATTAACGATCGACTTGATGTCTTCGTGCTGAATTGTCATTTTCGATCTAGGTTCAACCGCCAAACGTAGAGAATTTTTTAATTTTAATTTTGCATTGAAAAAAATGATCATTTTGAGCAATTTTGTGAATTTTTGTTTATCCGTTTCCTGAAATATTGAAATTAATAAATTTGTCCTATTATCAATTACCTAGATACTTTTTTCGAGTTACATGCAAAGAAACGGTTTTTAAATTGTTTTTCAAAAATGAAGTGAGATACACAAAAAATTAAACGAACAAAAAAAATGTATTTCTATTTGCTCAATCCCAAACAAAAACACAGTGGAGGACAATAATTTGTCCTAATATCAATCAATATTACCCTTTGGGACGCCACTGTAATAAAAATTTCCATTATAAGTACCTTAAAAGAAGGCCCTTATAACCGCAAATGAGCTTGCCAGTTTTCATCAAAATCAGCACAAAGGTTTTTAAAAAATTGATAAAAACTGATTTTTTCTGAAAACGTTGAACACTCTGTATTTTGAAAACGAAGCAAATTAGAACACATTCTTATAGGAAAAAAAGTTTTCTTTTCACCTGAAAAACCAATTCTGAACGTTTGGCGGTTTAACCCTGGGTCACCCTGTATATCATTTTTCAATCACAAGCACCTGCACAAGCAAGTCCAATTTTGCAGAAGAATTAAAACAAAGTAAATTCCCATATGATGCCCAGTTTACGTATTACAATTTGTGATTGAGTTCTACTCAGAAATTCAAGATCCCTATTCCCAACCTGTACTTCTGCCGAGTTTTAAATTTGCCTCCTGTGAATCCTTGGATAATTCTCTAGAATACAAGAAAAGCCTAAAACTTATTAGGATCCCATGAATTGAGTGCTATGTTCTTTGACTAATGTGTGTGGTTGAGAGAGTCTTTTCAGGATTGTCGAATAATAAAAGTCTGAACTTCTTCTTTAGGTTACAGAATGGAATGCCAAACAACAAAATAATCTATGGAATAGGACCACTCGGAAGGACATGGAAAATGAATGATGATTCAGGATTAACAGGCGTACCTCCTCTTACTATCGATGGCCCTGGTGAAGCAGGCCCTTACACCGAGGAACCAGGACTGATGAGTTATAATGAAGTATGCTCCAAAATTGCCAACAAAAATGAAATCAAGGCTGGATATGTGGGAAAACTCAGGAAAGTCAATGATCCAACTAAGAGATTTGGTAAGCCGTTGAAGATTTTTTGTAGTCAAAATTCTTCATGTTGTAATAGTGAGATCTGTGTAACAGAAAAGAAAACATATTATTTCGCTACACTCAAACACCAAAAATGAAACGTTTTCCTTCGATTAGCAAGATATTTGTGGGTGTTTCGATTTTGGTGTTTCATTATATCAGTTGAAAGAAGATTTTATTGCACTAGGTTATATTTATTTTCAGAAGAATATTGGAATACTACCGATAGCGATGTTACTAAACGTTTCGGTAGGTACTTGTAGCGTCCATTTATCTTTCAGAACTAATGATGGATAACTGACATGATAGGGTAGTTCAGTACAAACACACATTTGTGATGAAAATGCATTCCGAAAATTTTTGATAACGTATAATATACGTGTGTCTACTTTTTTCTGGGAAGGTGTTCATTTATTTTGGTCTATCTTTATGAGAGTTTCAGTGTGCTGGAAAAATACCAATATCACTGAAGTAACGTATCAAATATTGAACAATCATTGATTGAAATCTTTATTCAAAAAAGAAAATGTTTAGTAACATTTCAGAAAGCAAATCCAGAACAGGCAAACGAAGGAAACTAAAAAATACTATAGAAAATGGGATGCTGGACGCCTGTGGTCATTAAATGAAAACAATTAGCATTTTCTCCTTTACCACACAAGTATTTTCACTCCTGATTGCCTTATTCATCAGTAGGAATACTAAAACTAACGTAAATATCCAAACCAGTCATATTTATATCAAATAATTAATAACTATGAGTTGATATTGATGTGCAATTGGAGTGAGATCATACCTGTGATCAAATTTGATTGATGTGCTCAGGTATGATTTCACCCACCTTTGCCGATAATAGACGTGATTATTCCTTTATCGGAATTAACTCAAATAGTTCAGAATTCAATGGGCCATTATCATTATTTATAAGGGATTTACTTCAGCACAAGATGGCGAGTTTCAATTTCCTAGTTCATGGAGCGTTGAACGTTTTCAGAAAGAAATCAAAACCATTAAGGAGATAGCTGTATGAAATGGGTACTCTCCAAATACACACACCGGCAAATTTAAAGGACTGGAGATATACTTTCGTAAATGAAAGTTTTTTTATGCCTTATTTGGTTTTTGTGCTGCCTAGGTCTAGAAGCCTTGCCTTTTTTACACAATTGTCATTCATTTTGCACATTCTTATCAAGTTAGTCAGAGCCAAATCAAAGCGGAAATATCTGTCATTTGAAACACGTATTTTCTCCAAGTAGAATTTCGTAGTTTTTTCGTAAGTAATTGTTTGAGTTTAGTTGGTTTTTGTTCACTATCATCACTTTTATAGTGAAACTGTAAATAATGAGTGATTAGCACCCACTGAAATCGCTAGGGCAGTAGCAATGATCGAAAATGGTCGATCTTACAATTATGTTGCCAACATGTTTGAGAAATCAAAGTCGACGATACATAGTAGTGTTATGCGATGGATGCAAACTGAAGAGTTAGCGAGCAGACGAGGTAAAGGCAGAAAACGCTCAACCACGGCCATAGATGTTTAGGGGCACGCACAAAGCTGGTGGTTATTGTTGGCGGCGCTTTAAAGGCAGATAGGTACATAAGGGATATTCTGAAAGATCATGTAATACCTTTTGCCCCATTTATCGGGGCAGATTTTCTCTTGATGCAAGACAATGCTGGCCCGCACGTAGCTCGTTGTGTAACTGAATATTTAAATCAGGTTCAAATACTCACAATGAATTGGCCTGCATGTACGCCAGACATGAATCCAATTGAACATGTCTGGGATATGCTAGGCAGACGACTTAGGTCACGAATTCCTGCTGTTCGAAACTTGGAAGAAGCAAGAACTGCTTTGATGGAAATATGGGAGAATTTGCCTCAAGAAATGATCGACAACGTCATCAGAAGTATGGTAAGACGAATGGTTGCAGTTATAGGGGCTCGTGGAGGAAACATACTTTATTGAAAAAATTTTCCTTTTGATTTTGCGTTACCATTAAATGTTTAAGACGACAATAAGTATACAACTGAGTTTTTAATTTTTAGTCTTAAGTTTTTAGACAGGCTCCAAAAGCGCATGAAGCTTTGCAAAACAAATTGAAATCAACTAAACCATCCTTTGAATTTCCCTGTTGAATTATTCTTTTCAAATGTGCCGCAAAAAAAATTATGAGGAAAAATAATACAATTTATCTCCGTTGCTTTAAATTTACCGGTGTGTGTAAAATAGATAATTTGCTAAAACAGAAAAAGTTCAAAATATCCTTAAGACAAATAACCACACTAGATCGACCTAAAGATGATAAAAAAATCATAAAAATTACACAGGACACACGGCTTACGAGAGGACTAAATTCTATTTTCCGAGACTCTAATATTCAGATTCAGCTGGTACTACCAATATCCAAACGTTATTAGGTAATCCAAAAGACAAAATCCCAACTTCAGATTGATTAGGAATTTACGAAATCAACTGTCAAAATTTAGATGAAGTTTAATATGGCCAAACCAAGAGTTCTACGAATGTCCGTGTCTGGTGTTGCAGATCATGTATTGTAAACACACCATAAAATTAACATTCAAAATTTAAAATCAGTAAAACCAGTTATGATTTGCTATGTCCTTCCTTTTATTAAAGAAATAATCTTGGCAAAAGGAAGAACTGAGAATCTTAACAGACCCTTGGTCAGTGGAGAAGGGAGTGGGTAGAAAGAAAACAATGAATAAATAGATCGGATCAAAAATAACAAACTGTATTGATTTTCCTTTACAAGTAATAACAATAAAGGTTTACCGATTCGGGAATTCGACTTTATGAATTTATTATTCAATGATCATATGCACTAACTACTGTCGGCTATCAGGAAGGTTTAATATAATGATCGGTGTGGTCTCAAACTCCTTTTAGTATATACAGTGTAGTGTGTCCCACTTTGAGCAGCCACATCCTCATATTTCGTTGAGAATAAAATAATTTGAAAATTTATTTTTTTCAAATTATAGTACTCAGGAATTTTTACCTTTATGTTGAAGAAACATTCGTATATCCATTTTCCACGGCTAACTATGACCATTTGAAAAGTAAAAAAGTGGGGAAAACATATTAGGGATTTTTTCATCACAAAATTAACATCAAATTCTGTTTCAGAGTACCCTTAAACTCCTAGATCCCAAAGCATGAATGAATCGATTATAAAGGGTGTCATTTATTTATGGCAATATGATTACCACTTTTTTATCAGTAATATGGGCTCAATTTTGAAGATTTCTCCACTTTTCACGAAATTCACAAATATATTCAATTACTACTGCGAAAAATAACCAAAAACTACTTTTCCAGGGCAAACTGTAAATAGTGAAAAATTGAGAAAAAATATAATTAGGATCTTTTATTGAAAAATCCTGGTTTTGGAGTGTACCAGAACCCCATAACTCAATGCTGAATGATTGAAATATACAGGGTGTCATTCATCCATAATGCTCGGGATGATTTCGAAAATATCTTCTGTTGTAACAAAGAGCCAAGAAATATTCCATGAATACTGCAGAATTTAAACAGGCATCACTTTTCCATGGCTAACTATGATCAGCTAAAAAGTGAAAAATTGGGGAAAGTATATCACTGAACTAACATCAGAAATGGGTTCAGAATACTCTACAACTCTTAGATTTTAATCCCTGAGTTAGATGCAAATACCAATATTATAAATTGATGTGAATTTGCAGCTGCGGAAAAGGAATACCTACATTGATAAGTGCATAATTTTCTAAATAAGTCAATTTAGGAGTTGAACTTTTGCGATATACAGAGACACCCTATACATTTCTCAGGAATGGAGATCTGGGGATTTCAGAGTGTTCTGATGCAGAATCTGATGTTAGTTCAGTGATGAAAGAATCCAGTATACGTTTTTCCCAATTTTTCAATTTTCAGTTGGTCATAGTTAGCCATGAAAAAGTGATTCTTGGTTACCTTCTACAGTAATGATGGAACATTTTTGGGCACTTTGTGACAAAAAAAGACATTTCAAAATCAACCGACCATTATGGACGAATGAGAGTTGGTGATATTGCCAGCTATATTTCAATGATTCAGCATTGAGTTCTGGGGCTCTGGGACATTCCAAAAACAGGAGTTGGGGTAAATTTTTCAATAAAAGATCCTCTAACAATCCCTAAAATAATATATTCCTTAAATTACTGGACTGTAATACCTCGTTCCAGACAGTGCGATATGGAGATTAACAACTGTCGTTGTTCCAAGGCGATCTGGACCCGAAAGGGAAATTAGAAGTAGTCTACCTGTCAACGTGACTTTTCTTGACTTTTTGCCAGTATTAATTCAAAATCATTTATATCCTGTGTAATTCGGTTATAATTAAAGATCATTCTTGTTCCACTCACTCTCGATATTGGAGTCTACCCACCCCGCCTGATAAATTTATTTATCAACATCGTTACATTTGGCGCCCAACTTGGAGCCTTCGTTTCAAAGTGAGTTCGAAAACAGTTTTTTCACGTTTCCGTGCCACTGCTGAACTTGAATAACTTTCGATTCGTTTCCCGGACGTGTCTTTATTATAACTTTGCTAGTGGTTCATAGAAGAAATTAAAGTGAACAATTTCATTTATTGACTATTTTGTGCCGCAGTATTTGTCAATTGTCAGGAATTATTTGCAGTACTGTTTTATTTCACAACTAAGTCCATAACCACAGGCCAATCACAGAATATTCAACAAAATGGGTAAAAATACAGGTACAACTTCAGATCCAACTGAAAAGTCAACAGATCAAGGTGAGGTAGAAAATATTACTATGACTCACGACCAATTTGCCGCATTATTAGACACTATGCAACAAACAATCATAGGACTGATTCGTGCGAATAGTCTCAACACATCCTCTGCGACGCCGCCGTCTTATGCCGTATCGAACGGTAGTTTTGCAAAATGTTCACATCGTTTTGATGGAAGTAAAAATTCAGATGTGAATGCTTTTATTGACGCGATTCAAACGTACAAAGAGTGTATGAATATTCCAGACGATGAAAGGTTTGTCAATGTTGCTTACAGATTTAGATGCAACTTGGTGGCAAGGTGTTAAATCAACAATTTCGGAGTGGAAATATGTCAAAAATCTTCTCAAACAGACTTATGGTTCCAAGAAGCCTAACTATAAAATATTTCGTGAACTTTTCTCTAGTGAACAGGACGATGAAACACCTACGGACATTTTTATTTGCAAAGCCCGCGCGTTATTATCTCATATGCCTGAAAATACTGTCAGCGGAGAGACTCAAATTGATATGGTTTACGGACTCTTCACATAAAATCAGAAAAGAAGTGCCGCGTGATAGAATGAAATCTTTCAAAGAACTATTAGATCTTTCACGGAAAGCTGAAGAACTTTTTTTCGAAATGGAGCCGAACTGGAAAGTGAAAAACAATCCTGTGCGCGATCCGACTAAACATAAACCGAAGTGTAGATATTGTAAGGTTTTTGATCATACAGTCGAAGAATGCCGTCGTTTACTCAGCAAAAATGATGATGGTAGTTCAACTTCAGGTTTTTCACACTCTAAAGGTTCCGTCAAACCAAAGCGGGAACGCGGGAGCGGGAACGGTACTTTAGAACCGTGCAACTTGCTAGAAAAACAGTACACGTAGCACACCATATATTTTTCGTTGCTTGTATGCATTTCGGAATACGAATATTCACATCTGTATGTCCCACTACAGATTTTAGTCTCGCATTCATCTCGTTCCCGCTACCTCATTCCCGCATTGGTTTGAGGAAACCTTTATACGAACCAAAGTGCATCTTCAGAAAGTATATCATCGGATACTTCGCAAAATAAGGTAACTCCAGTTATTTCATGTTTCGGTTGGGGAACCCAGTTTTTTTTAGAAAAGATTGTCCCAAATGCAATACGAAGTCTGAAAATAAGGAAATAAAATCTGAATTCTGTTCACTGGAAACCGATGTCGATCCATTCTCGATATTGAAATACTAGGTTCGAAAGGAACAGGATTCATTGATACTGCTGCAATGCAGAGTGTTGCTGGTTTTACGCTCTATCATTTATTGAAGAAAGAAAATGACTTTTTCAGAAATCACAATTATATATCGCTCTTGCACATGGTCAGAAGAACACAAGAGATGTCCTCCTTACACAAGTTAATGTTATTTTGGCCAGTCGTGTCATTCCTACCAAATTCATAATATTTCCTGATTCTTGTGATAACTCCACTTTGCTTGGTTATAGAGGATGCCACGATAATTTTAAACATCCCTCAATGGATTTGGTGTTTTTCGAATGATCACGAAATTCACGATTTGCATCTTGAATATAGTCCGAGTGACAAAACGATAAATCTGAATTTATTGAACACATCATTGCTCTGTGAAGATGAGGCAACTCTGTAACTGAAATTCAAAAAGATGAATTGAATATGTTGAACAAAAACGCAGATATTTTCACTCTAGGGGGGCACCTACGAGTTTCGCAGAGCACCATTTTGAAATTATTGATAATCATGTGCCTATATCGGTACCACCATACAAAATGTAACCACAGAAAAAGGAAATTTTGCTCATCGAAATAGAAAATATGTTGCGAGATGATGTCATGGAAGAACGCGAATCACCATGGGCAGCACCAGTAGTTCAGAGTCAGAAATTTCAATTTACCGCCAAACGCGAAAAGTGTGTTCGTGTGCGCGCAAGTCAAGTTTTTAGGACATTTGATTACATCTCAGGATATCCAAGCAGACCTTGGTAAAATGAGTGCTATCAAGGATATGCCCCCTCCTAAAAATTTAAAACAGCTTTTGTCTTTCATCCAAAGTTTTTCTTGATTCCGGCGATTTAAAGCTGCAGCTTCAGTTGGTCTGGCAATCTCGGAGATATCATGATATCTCCGAGATTGCCAGACCAACTGAAGGAAATATAGAAGAAAAACCTGTTGCTCCTATGAGAAGAAGAGGAAGGCCTCGTAAGGCAAAGAAACCTTCATGAATAGGGATTGCCTCCGAGGACGTTTTGTCAATCCGTAGGGGGAGTCTGTAACAACCCCTTCAATAATATATTCCTTAAATTACTGGACTATAATACCTCCTTCCAGACTGTGCGTTATGAAGATTAACAACTGTCGTTGTTCCAAGGCGATCCGGACCCAAAAGGGAAATAAATAGTAGTCTACCTGTCAACGTGACTTTTCTTGACTTTTTGCTAGTATTAATTTAAAATCATTTACATCCTGTGTAATTCAGTTATTATAAAAGTTCATTCTTGTTCCACTCACTCTCCATATTGGAGTCTACCCACCCCGTCTGATAAATTTATTTATCAACATCGTTACAATCCTTAATATATTTTTTCCTAATTTTGAACTATTCAAGTGGTCACAGTTTGCCACGGAAAAGTAGTGTTTGTTAATTTTTTGCAGAAATAATTGAATATTTTTGTGAAAAGTGGAAAAATTTTGAAAATTAAGCAAATGTTACTGATGAAAAAGAGTTGATCATATTGCCAGTAACAAATGACACCCTGTATAACCAATGGATTCAAGCATTGAGATCTAGGGATTTAAGGGTGCTCTGAAACAGAATTTGATGTTAATTTTGTGATAAAAAAATCCCTAATATATTTTCCATAGTCAAAGTCAAAGTCAAAATATGCTTTATTGTCAGAAGTTAATGATAAACTTATTGACAAAGCTTCATTGCATTAAAGATAATGTTGAAAAATGTATGGAAATTAAATTAATACTTAAAAAGCATAATGGTTATACCTCCTACCATCGGCACATCATTCCTGATGAGAGGAAACACCACCACTATATGCGCTCCGGGGCGACTTAACAAATAAAAAAGAAAAATGGGGTGCATTTGCTATTTCAACTGCAGGAAAAAACCCGGAAAAAACCTACAGTACCACCATATGGTCCTTGGTGAATGAAGGAATGGAACAATACAACAATTAAACATAATACATGCTCATTCATCAAGGACTTCTCCATCTCTGCCATTCCAGCCCGATCACCATTTCTTCATCAGATGAGGAGTATGCACATGAAATCAGAAAAAAAATGTTAATCGAAGTGTGAATGACATAAAAATGTTAAAACTCTAACTAAGCTCGATTCATGATCCAAAAAGATGACTTTTAAAAACTATCATCATAAAACTCTTGCAGACTATAATATACTCTCTCTGATAACAAACTTTTCACATCTTTTCTGAAACGAAAAAGTGATGTGATACTTTTAATATTTATTGGAAGGTGATTAAACATATTACATCCATTATAAAATATCGAGTTTTTGAAAAGTGTACTTTTTGCTATTGGAACTATTAAATCATTACTCTGTCTGGTACTTCGATCAAAAGAACTGTTTCCAATAGACAACTTTGTTTTGTGTTTGTGTATCAAATAAACAGTTTCAAGTATAAAAATAGCAATAACTGTTATAATTTTATGTTTAATTTGTCATAGTTAGCCGTGGAAAATGGAGATACTAATATTTCATCAACATAAAGGTAGGTATTTCTGAGAACCATGAGAAAAAAAAGTTTCAAATTATTTTATTCTCAATGAAATATGAGGCTGTGGTTGCTCAAAGTGGGACACATTGTACATATACTTAAAGTTCACACTATCAATACTTGTTATTCATCTACCGAATATCAATAAATATTTACTTCAGTTATCACGAAAATAAGCTAGTATCATGTTGGCAGAATCAATATGAATATTAAATTCATCAATAATTAGAATAATTAGAGCAAATGATATTTGAGAGAAGGCTTACCTGTAAATATCAATGTAAATATCCAGTTCGGAGAAATAGTACTATCAGCTGGCAACACGACAAGTTAGGTCTGTGATTCCTTCAAATCAGTCCTGTCATAAATGGGATCTCTGCATAGTCCATTGATTCATCACTGTATCTGCTAGACTGTTAAGTATCTGCTAGACAAAATAGGGCTTGGAAAGGCACACGTACGGTACGAGGTATTGCTAAGAGATTTTGCAAATAGGCCTAAAAATAAGAATTACTTTGAAGAATTGCTATCAGAGGAAGACCAATATATTAGGAGGCTCATTAGAGCATTTATATATGCGCAATTATATCTGAGTATAACTTATCTGTTATATTGGATGACCTCAAAGTAGTTGGGTTTACAAAATCTTGAGAAAAGTAGGAAATTCTATCCACATAGGTGTTTGGTTGTTCAGAGAAACTAGAACACTTATTTTCACAAACTTGTCTCAAAATATTTCAAGAAAAATTCGCCTAGAGCGAAGTAAAAAGCTCCAATCCACCTGGACAGCAAGAGACTTAATTTTTTATCACAGATTCTCGGCATGTGTCACAAGTGACAGATATTCTGAACAATAACTAAGATGTCTAAAAACCATGGTGTGTCGACTCATACCTGCAAAAGTGTGGGATAAAACGGGAGACAATTCGCCAGCTTGATTAAGAGAAAACAAATGAAATCGTGACCTGTTTCACAAATATTCCGCATTTGCGTGTACCGCCACGGTCGGTTTTCCTGTTAGGGTAAATTTACAAGCACAGAAGTTTTCAAGTATTGTCGACGGATGAACTGAATAAAGAAACCTAATTATTGAAATTTACTGAATTACAATCACCAATCAGTTTTATTTGTTACATTTTCGACTTATTTTTATAATATTTTACTGAAATGCAATTAACTACAATCATAACCACGCATTTCATTTGGAAGTATCGATATTAAGCTTCATGAAAATTCACCATTAGAACCTGCCTAATCTTGTGCTAATATAATCAGGAATGGCGGGATTCCGTGAAATATGTTCATGCCATTATTTTCATTAAAATGTTTTCTAATAATACAAGATACTATGTGAAAATCTTCATGATATGGTGGTACTCATTTTCGGTACTGGATATAGATGAATTAATTTTGTTCGTCTCTCTGGATTGCCACAAATGATACAAAAATGGAACATGATGAAATTATTATTGTACAGACTACACAGAAAACGATTAGATATTCACAAATTTTATTCAATGTTTCGCCAACACAGCAGCTTCTTCACTGTCTGATTGAATAAAGTTTGTGGAGATTGAATCGTTTTCTGTGTATTTTATACAATTACTATGGATCTTCATCAAGTAACGGCCGAGTCAATCAGAATCAGACAAATTGAATTATCATTGAATGAATGATGAATTTCAAAGAAAATATGCAGCAAAATGGACAAACACATTAATAATAGTCATCAATACAGGGAAATTGCACTATGAAATTTAGATTCCGTCACAACTATTCATTTTTGAACAGTATTTGAAGTTTGTTGAAATTCCATAAAATTGACAACAGTCGTCAATCACCATATCCCTGGAATATTGACATGACTAAAATTCTATAAAGGCGCCATCTCTGGGACCGAGTGAAGAAGCAGACCACTATTTCATTTGTTTATTTGTCTTCTGAAAAATCAAAACAAAAGCGAATCACTCGACACACCAGGGTTTTTATACATCTTAACAATAACTAAGGCAAAATAAAAATGAAAATCATAAAAGGCGATTTCCAGAAGCAGACAGATTGTGTTAAGACCAATATACCATGGATACTTCGAAGCGAAGCCACAAGAGCACAGTAGTAGAAATAAAAAAAGGGAGAATAATGAAATCACGAAAAGAGTCAGAATGCAGGTCAGGTGGTAGGTACATTTTCAATCCGGACAAACTATCAAAAATAATCCTGATAAAATGCAGTACCAAATTGCTGTCGAATCGGACATGTAACAGATTACCGAAAACCAGATTGTTATGAAAGTATTGGTATATACTAGAACAGCTCAAGTAAATCCCTTCTCGGTGATGATGATGACCCATTGAATTCTTAACTATTTGAGTTAATTCCGACAAAGGAATAATCACCTATTATCGGTAAGGGTGGGTGAAATCACCTGAGCACATCAATCAGATTTGATCATAGGTATGATCCCACTCAAATTGCATATCAATATTAACTCACAGTAATTAATTATTTGATATAAATATGACTGCTTTGGATATTTACTGTTAGGTAACTTGGTTATCGAAATGAGCATCTAGGAGTAAAAATACTTTTGTGGTAAAGGGGAAAATACTATCTGTTCTTATAAAAAATCCTACAAACATATAATTTTTCTTCAGTCAGGACATAATTTGAACATATTTTGTATAGTTCAAATTTCTGTCTGGTTAGACAAAACAATTCTATTTGATTGAGGCTGAGATTGCTTGAGGGTAGGTATCGTATCGATATGCGTAATAAAGATAGCGATAATGAAGTAAAAACAATTGACTATCAGCATATGAGTACATGACATGGGACAAAATGAAAATGAACTTCCAAATATGATTTTGGAATCATTTATATGATTTGAATTGAACACAACAATATAGTGAACGACAGACATAATAGCTTTTGTATTCTAGTTTTTCTATTTCTAGTGGAGATAGAATCCCATTAAGATAGACCAAATTGGATTAACTTTTGTTGGTTTTGCGGTCCTCGAGATACTTTTATACCTTCAGTTCTCCATCATTAACGTCGCTTTTGTCATTCACTTTTACTGATTGCTATTAAACTAGGAAAAATTTGTTATGGATACAATCGCCTCATTTAAATTATTGAAATGTGCTAGACGAACGTAGAATCTTTTTTCCCATACATATCCCCTTCTATATCCATTCTAAAAATGGTGGCTATTGTATTCACAAGTGTAATTTGTGCTGAGGCAAAACGAGATTAGCAACTTGTACTGCACTGTTTGTAACGTTTGGTGTAGTATTGAATGATGGTACATATACGTTTTTTCGATATTGCCTTTATTTACCAGTCAGGTATTCACTTACTGAATATTATTATGGAATACTGATTACATGTGTGGTATTAGATAACTGGTGGATCATTTCAAGAAACTATAAAGTACTTAAACTATTAGGCACTGGTCTACCATCATTACTCATAGTTTTATTTTGCTATTAACTTGCTGAACTGATCTCAATTAACTAAAGTCTATGGAATGGTTTTGTTTGTCGCAAAATGTGACGAGCAACTTCTGATTTTTCCGTTTTTTCGTATTTAAGATGTGCCCAGAGTGCTTTGTGGGTATCTTACTTTTATAGATTTTCTGTCTGTCTATAACATTTTGTATCGCAGTATTTACATTTGATTTCATAAATTCCCGCCTTTTCTGACTTCACAATTTTGTCCTTTGGGTTGCCCAAATGGCTATGTATCGTCTGACTTGTTTTGAATGCCGTCACCCTCATATCTAGTTCCTTGAGCATCTTTCCGAAGTTCTTGGTGGAACTGAGATGTATTTATCTTGGTTATTGTATTATTTTCAAAAGTCGAAATTTCTTTCATTCTTCAAAAGAACTTTTTCTTTCTCATAGTAATTTCTATACCCCCCGAGAAACCGTTACTTATATACAGCTTTTATAGTTGCATTTTCTTTTTCAATCTTCTTCGGTATGAGAAGGAATGTTAAAAGACGAAAGCTGATTTGACTGCTGCTCGGCCATTGATTATCTAATATTTTTGTCATTCTTAAAGTCCATTCAAAATAAGTTCTATTCCTCTGTGTCGAAATCTTCTAATATCCAATCAGTAATTATGTGAAACCATGGTTCTTTCGTATTGTCATTGAGGGATCTGGCCAAATTTGTTCTTACATGGAGTGGAGTACCTACTTTATTAGTTCAGGATTGATACTACGAAGTCTACTTCGTTTGTCTATACCAGGTGATTAGGGTATCGGGCCGCCCTTTGTCGACAAAATGTAAAAAGAAAATTACAATAAAGCTTATCTATCTTGTAACTTCTGAATTTTTCTGAAAGTTAGTACAGTCATATAAGCAACCAATTCGGATTTGATCACATTACAATCCAATATGGCGTTTTTTCTGGAAACGCCATCAACTTTGATTTTTCAAATGGAACACACTACACAGCGTACCTCACGGTAGATGGTAGGTTAAACGTTTCTGGAAAACGCAACGCAGGATTTTTCGAATTTTACATTTTCTTACCTTTCCTACCGATATAACATATTTTCAGCATTGCGACGTTGCCGCTTCTTTCAAAAAGTCCTAGCAACTTTATTATATTAAATAGAACATCCTGTATACTGACACATATTTAGAATTGCCCTTTCATTATAATACTTTTTTGTTGATAATGCCCTATAGCTATCTCTACCGGTTTTCGAGATAAAAAATAATTTGTGTTAAATATGGTCCAAAACATAGCCTCAATTGAACTCAAGTAAATTAGTACTCTCAATTCATAAAGAGTTGATATTTTGATGGTAGTTTAGACAAACTCGAAGTATTTTATTTACACCGAGAAATCGACTCCATATCATGCATGGCCAGCTAAAATTACTATTACCATTTAATACAAAGTTTTGTTTAAAATGCGACTGAATTGATTTATCAATAAGTGACACATAATAGTGATTTACGTAACAAGTCCGGAAAATACTGTTTTTTTGGACGAGTAGACCAAATTCTAGGACAAGCGTTAGCGAGTCCTGTAAGTCTGCGAGTCCAAAAAAACTGTTTTCGGACGTGTTGCGTACACTAATTTTTCGGCAATCATGTAGAATAACAAATCAATGAGACGCATTTAGTCTAAGAGACGAAGAGAGGTCGACTTTCACCCATCTGTTAACCGGATAAAAAGATTCCAAATTTGAATATTTCGAACATTTTAGTTCTTATTTGTATTATATATTGAAATTCGAACAGAAGAAAGGTACCAACAGAAACATTTTAATTCTTATTTATATTAATATTTGTATTAAAATTCGATTACTTCCCGGCCTAGTCCGGGAAGTACGTACTTCCCGGACTAGGCCGGGAAGTGCTACTTTCCCAAAGAAAAAGTGTCCGGGAAGTGAATACTTTCCGGATGGTTGCCGAAAAAATAATTTTTCTGAAAATATTATGTTTCCTGGTAAGTGCAACTCATTGTGAATATGGCCAAATCGCATTTATACAGTTGTGTGCATAAAGAAGTCGTACAACAGTTATAGAATATTTTGAGTCAGGCTTGTAAATCTTAATTATTAAACTTCTAATCGACTTTGACAATTATAGTCGAAACTAAAACTATTTATGAAAGTAACGCGCCCTTAACATTTTTCAGTACAATTAATGCTACCTTGTTCGACTTTTTTATACACACAGCACACAACTGTACATGAGGTAAAATAAAAAGACAATTCCAATTGTTTCTCAACAATTACATTTGACATAATATTTTCGAAATGTGGAACTTGAATATGTAAAAATATAGAGGGTGTTGGTAAAACAAAGTCATTACCTGAAACACCGGAAGTCCGCCATATTGGATTGTCATGTGATCGACTCCGAATAGACGAGGAAGGTGATTACGTCACAAATGTCATTCTTGTCAAATACAGATTCCAAACAAACCTTTGTCGAATTTAAATCAGCTTGTCCGATATTGTTTCCGTTAAAGATTTTCAACTTCTTTTGCTTGAGAAAACAAAATCCAAACAACCAAATATAAACTAAAACGCAAAGCAGTAAGTAATCAACTAGTTTTTGACAAGGATGACATTTGTGACGACACACTATTCTCGTCTATTGGTTGCTTATATATATATATATATATATATATATATATATATATATATATATATATATATATATATATATATAAGTGTACTAAATTTCAGAAGAATCGTTACAGGGGTGGCCCGATACCCTGTGTCACCCAGTATGCTTTCTCCACGACAATGACCTAATTTACCAATTCTGAAAATTTTATAACAGAATGCTAACATTCCCACTTTTAAAAGTGGTTCACCGCTCTAACACCACGAACACTTCGCTTCCCGATAACAATAATCATCAGTAGGTATATAAATAATACATACGATCTTCTAAATTGTTACTACACATGACAATCATCAATAAAAATCAACGGAACTTTGAAAACCCTTTGCATAGTATTATGCGCTTTTCTTCTCCTATTTCAATAATTTTCTATAAATTTATTAATCAGTTTCGATATTTTTTCGTTACTTCTGCGGTTATCTAATATTCATATATTCATTCATCCATTTATTTATTCAATACAAAACAGGACGAACCCAGTTTAACGTATTTTGTCTTTCAGGAACGTATGCTTTCCGACTTCCAACAGACAACGCCGAAGGCATCTGGGTGTCCTTTGAGGATCCTGATACCGCAGGTCAGAAAGCAAGTTACGTCAGAGCCAAAGGATTGGGTGGAATAGCTATCGTTGACATAACTCTGGACGATTTCCGTGGATTATGTACTGGAGACAAATATCCCATTTTGAGAGCTGCTAAATATATGTTGTGATTTCTAAATTTTGTTGTTTTATCGAGCTGAATGTTTCAATAATTGTACCAAAAAATTGTACATTTGTCAAGATTGTGATAATTTTGAGATGTTTGAATGAATTGATTATAGTTTGTTTTCTTTGTTTAATTCATAGCAACCCAGTCCTGAATAATTTGGAATACTCAACGGAAAGCCAATGCCAATATATATTTCATAGGTAGGAGTAAAAAACCATAATGGAATATGTAATATAAAAATGATCACACATAATAGAATAACATGAAAACCAAAGTGATTGCCTTCGCTTCTCATATTTGTGTGAAGAACTGGGGGGAAGATAAATAACTACTACAAAAAGTAGGTACAAACATAATACAGAGAAGAGAATAACATATTCGGAAGTTCCGATGCATTCGGAGGGCGGGCTGGTATTATCTACCCAAATATCTACTCCCTACATATATGGGGTGAGTGGTTATTGGATTTGAAAATCGTGAGCCATAGGTAGATGACGTGAGTAAAGGAGAACTGCCTTCTGCAATCGTTCAATAGTGACGAATGCATTACTCCTCAGATTATCCCTAAAAGCAGAACTACGATTTCAACAAACTAATGAATTTATTTCGCTATTTCTTACATCTTATTCCAATTAGGAAATATTCAATATTTGTTTCACTTGCATTGTCCTCAAGCAAGTTTTTTGAGTGCAATTTTTCAATAGGGACAGTAAGTACGCAACTGTCTGATTTGTATTATCTTACTGCTAGAATATCTGTCTGGCTACATTCCCCGACAGATTAAAGATTTAAATCAACGAAGCAATATAGGAGATTGAGCTGAAAAAAAAAACAATAGAAAGTAGAGCACTGCATCTATCGAACGAATCTGTCTGTTGAAAATAACATTAGTACTGCTGAAATGAGATGAAAACTACTTTTCCGAAGATAGTAAACATGACATATAATAAAAAATGTCTATGAGATGAAAAAAATATATAAATAATTACATTAAAAGGTGCAAACTAAAAGACTCTTCAACTGTTACCCTAACTTTTTTTTAATAACTCCCATATTAACTGAGAAAAATGGGCGAATCCATACTTTCGACTTACCCTGTATATTGGCAAACGAACTGCTATTTTGATATGACAAGGTTATTAGCATTATATGAAAATTGAAGTGCGGGTTCATAAGACAAGCATGCCAGTTTCATGAAACGGGATAACTGGTGTTATCGGACAGTAATGCAAGTTTTATATTACGGGATAACTAGTTTGATAGGAACAGCTTTCCAGCTATACTTTGGTATCTTATGACTAAACTACAATCAGATATAATCAATGAAGCAGTGTTTTGAGATGGGCTGTCCTAGGCATATAAAACTAGTGACATCGTTTTACAAAAATAGATTCCTTGGCGTATATAAATGATAATATTGTAGTATAAAGGGTGGTAGCTAGGAGGAGAGAATTGGAAAGCTGTTCCTATCAAACTAGTTATCCCGTAATATAAAACTTGCATTACCGTCCGATAACACCAGTTATCCCGTTTTATGAAACTAGCATGCTTGTCTTATGAACCCGCACTTCAATTTTCATATAATGCTAATAACCTTGTCATATCAAAATAGCAGTTCGTTTGCCAATATATAGGGTAAGTCGAAAGTATGGATTCGCCCATTTTTCTCAGTTAATATGGGAGTTATTAAAAAAAAGTTAGGGTAAAAGTTGAAGAGTCTTTTAGTTTGCACCTTTTAATGTACTTATTCATGTATTTTTTTCATCTCATAGACATTTTTCATTATATGTCATGTTTACTATCTTCAGAAAAGTCGTTTTCACCTCATTTCAGCAGTACTAATGTTATTTTCAACAGACAGATTCGTTCGATAGATGCAGTGCTGTACTTTCTTTTGGTTTTTTTTCAGCTCAATATTGCTTCATTAATTTAAAACTTTAATCTGTCGGGGACAGACAGATATTCTAGCAGTAAGATAATACAAATCAGACAGTTGCGTACTTACTGTCCCTATTGAAAAATTGCACTCAAAAAACTTGCTCGACGACAATGCAAGTGAAACAAATATTGAATATTTCCTAATTGAATAAGATGTAAGAAATAGCGAAATAGTTTCATTAGTACAAAAAAAAACAAGAAAACTTATTTTTTGTAGTAATGCAATCTATACTTTTAGCATTTATTTAGATTTAGATAAAAATTGGGAATTTGGACACATAAACTGAAGGGCGAAGGGAAAAAACAAGGAATGTCATGTTTATCGAAAAATTGAGAAACACGTTGTATGATATAGACAGATTCGGTCTCGTTATCTCCCACCTGTAGGTTTGTTAAAAACTAGAATAGTCTATCCGTAAACATGCCTTGAAATACCGTAGGACGGTTAAGAACTGGGAATGTCCGCCCGGAAATTTTAAAGAACTGGGAAAGTCTATTTCAAGTGGTACCTACAACCCAAATCAATCGCTGTGTGAATCAGAAATCAGTCTTAGGTATCTCTTTGTCACGTCCACATCGTAAGTAAACAAGAGTTTGTATGTCTTGACGGCGGCATGCACGATTGGTCAATATAATAATAATAATAATGAAGTTATTTCGTAAAAATATGGGTCTGGTGAATCTTAAATCGAAGATGGAAGTACCAAGTGACTGGGTAGAACTTCTGAAAGTTTCAGGGATCAGACTATTGCCATTTGAAGTTGTAGAGGTTACTCAGAACATTGTCAGAACATGGGACACATTTTTCAAAAATCAGTACTTGAAAAAATGTCCATTTCCAATACAATCTATCAGGGAAATTGTAACAACTGATGAACATTCCAGATTGATGTTTATAGAAACTCATATCATGGTTCCTGGGATCAAAAGCCTATAACTCTCCCCAAAAAACGCTTTCTGGTCTGCAACGATCTACAGGTGAATTCAAACTTCCATCGCATGCATACGAAGGTGATTTCAATTTGGATCCTAGGTAACGATTTTGAATTTATTCTGTGATTTTATTCTAGATTTATTGCCAGTTCTAACAGAAAAATACAAAAATCTGATGACCCTGATAATGTTTTTATAACCTGTGGCACAAACTTACTTCACAGAATTGTCTCATGAATAAATACTTCGCATTATCTTCAGAATGTGTCTGACATTCTATTTTTTACTACATTTTGATGAGTTCTTGTGAGAATTCATTATTTATTTCTGTATGAAGCATGTTGTCGTTTGTTTTAGTTTTTGTGTTATATATGAAAATATAAGTATTTATACATTACATATTAAAATTTGTCATTATTTTAGCATCAGTAGTTTAGACGTAATCAGGTATTTAATTGGTAAAATGCGATTATTTCAGAACAAAGTTATTGCGACATTTCTAGTTTTTTCCCTTCACCCTTCAAGCAACATTTTCGAGTGAAATTTTTCAATATGAGAATAACTAATAAGGCTCTTTGAACAATTAGCATCTGATAAAGTAATATCTAATTATGCCACTGTCCAATCAAAATTGTCACATCGCTAGAATATTCGTCTGGCTACAGTCCCCCAGTGGGTCAAGTCTCAAACGAAGAAGCAGTAGGGGTGGTAACCAAAAATCGAAATACTCTGTCTCTATTAAATAAGTGCTACTGAAGTGAGAAAAAACAAGATTTGGTACGATACTGAACTTGATAAATTATCCTTAGTTATAAATTCTACATGAAAAGATGCAAAGTAGAATACCTTTAAACCTTCAGTCCAACTTTCTTCGATTGATTCCCATATTGATTGAGAAAAATGGGCGAATTGCAGTCCTTAAATTGCTTAAAACCTTTCACGCACTACTGACCGATTGACATGCACGAACGCGAATAGCGAAATGGCGTGACCCGGGTTGACCGTTAACCTCTTCGTACACGGTCGGTGCAGTTCGTACAAGTTCGCTGCACATTTTTTAAGAAAGGCTTCTAATCGAGAATACCATATAACTACTTTAAATTTCTTAGAAGATTGCTATCAGAGAACGGGAGTATTGGTGGTATACGAAATTTCCTGTAGAACTCGGCATATGGTGCTTATAATAAGCATTTTTGAATCTACACGCCAGAAATCTGTCTTTGGATGACGATTTCTAATATAACTAGATTTTTCATCGGTAACCGAAGAGTTTTCTGTTTCAAAGACACATCATTCACAGAATATAGGAATTTCATATCACTAGTATATAATACACTTTTGTAGAACATTTTTTTCGTGTAGAACGCGCTATATGTATCCTCGGCTACTCTAATCTTGAACAAATCGTGGGCATCCGTAAAGAGGACAAATTTCACTAAGGAGTTATGTTATTCCCTGTATCTTCAAGAGCAAATGAGTAGTAAATAAGACGTATGTCTAGACAGTTTACCTTTCTATTCATCATCTATTCCAAGAGAATCTCCTTTTATTGGCTACAAAACAACGGTCTCTAGAATGGCAGTTTTTGGTGAAAATGTCAAAAGTAATACACTAGAAAACCTGTTTACACTTTCATTTTTGTAGTTTGAGTGAGGTGAGATTTCAAATTGAACTCAATTTAAAAGATAATGATAGTAATGTATTTTATTGAATCAAATATATATTCAATACGAAGGCTATCGACCTATATAAATCCTGCATCTATATTGAATTTACAATAATTGTGGAAATTATCATTGTGTCTCGAAAATGTACACGGAAAAAAATTACTCAGAACGACGGTCCTATAAAGCTGTATCATATAGCAGGCATATGAATACTCGCTATATAATGTTACATTGAAACAGAAACCCTTACAGATACTAACAAATAAATTAGTCTTACTAGATATCGTCGTCTAAAGGCAGATTTCTAGCATTGTGATTTAAAAATGAATTGCATACGCAATATATGCTCAGTTCTACTGTAAATTTCATATAATCCTTATATTCTCGTCATATGAACGGAAGATTCTCAGTGATTTGAAGTTATGTTCCGTCGTTCTAGAATAGATTCCTTGTAATAAATCGCTAGTGTGGTAGGCGACGATTTCTTTGGATCGGTTCCAAACTTCACCAAAGCAACCAACCACTCCTGAGTCGCCCACACTAGGAAATATTTTTATAAAATGGTAGCATGCTGCCACCAGGTCCGAATTGAGTTTTGAATCCGCTTAGACCATACGGATTTTAGGCAGTGGATAGCTTTTAAAAAAAATGATGATACTGCTGGCTGCTGAACTTCTTCAGCGCTACTGGTTTTCGTGTTTCACCATCATCTCAAAGGACAGTTGTTAATTTGCAGATACGGCCACGGCTTCACAAATGCGTGGACTTTACATAAGGGGTTGAAGAGGTAAATAATAGTCAGCAAAGTTCCACAAACCAGCTTTATTCATTAATCAAACTGGTGGAAATAATTAAACGATAATTTGAAAAAAATGCATCAAATATTGTCTTCAAAGTGTAAAATAATCAAACGCTTCTAATAAACCAGTAATAAAGAATAATATAAACATTTAGTTTCGGAAGTCCGTTCTTTGCCAAAAACGCAAAAACAATCGAAATCGATAAATGGGATAGTCACCCTGCCATAAACAAAAAAAATATATAAATAAAAGCTTGACTCTATTGTTGAGTACACTCACCAACATAAAATTCCAGTTGTTTTTGTCCATCCGGATACAACGACACTATTATAATTATTGTTATTAATAAAGCAAAAAGCCTTGAACATATATTTAACTATTTAGATTGAATAACTGAACACCCACTTATCCCTATTTAAATATCATCCCTTTCACGCCCCAAAATTAGAAAATAATTTTCTCTATTATTGTTATTATTATTATTGAACGAATAGAATACCCTAAACATACATACATATACATATATATATATACATATATATATATATATACATATATATATATATATATATATATATATATATATATATATATATATATATATATATATATATATATATATATATATATATATGTTCAGATAGGTTTCCGCGGTCAGATATTTGAAAACTAGAAGTTCGGGTTGAACCGCGTCTGGAATTTGTTGAAATTCGACGTTTCGGCTCCGATTTTCAAGAATAAGAAGGATAGGTACAGTGAGGAAACGTGATTCTACACTGAGGTCTCAGTCTGCCTACTCCTCAGGTATTATCGCGTTAGGATTTTGTGACTTGAAGTCGGGGTCTCAATCTGCCTACTCCCCAAGTCTCGTCACTGGCTCTCTCTAAGGTCTCAATCTGCCTACTCCTTCGAGAGAACTGAGGATTTGCGGGTTGTGGACCTATATTTATACTAGGTTTAATGACCGTATGGGCGGGGCTGGCGCGTGATGAGCTTTGTGCGGGAACTGGGTTGGCGCTAGAGCTGTGTGCGGGAACTGGGTTGGCGCGGAGTGAGGGGATGTGAGCAATGAGAGGCTTCCAGGTATTGGGAAGTCTACGTCCATCGTCGCGGGTATTGAGGCAATTAGGGCGCTTCTCTATCTCAAGGGCTTCGCGTATGATCCTGGTTTGCAGAGTTTTCTCGGTGGAAATTGTTTTGGTGTTTTTGAAGTCTATTTTGTGGCCTGTGTCTTCACGATGTTTATAAAGTGCGGATGTGGATGATGCTTGTCTGACTGGGAGTTCATGTTCATAGATTCTAGATGTTATTCGTCTGTTAGTTTCGTCAATGTAAGTGGGACACAATGAACATGGTATTTCATATATGCCTTGGGATTCATTTGGTATTGTGTCCTTTGGAGTTCTCAGGAATTTGGATATTTGGTTGTTGGCTGTGAAAATTGTTTTTATCTCGTGTTTTCTCAAGATATAGCTGATTTTGTCTGTCACACCTTTGATGTAGGGTAGGAAAGCTTTGTGAGGCTGAATATTGTCTGCTTGATCATCCGTTTTGGGAGAGCGAGTCCATAGCTTTGTGTGACAGACAAAATCAGCTATATCTTGAGAAAACACGAGATAAAAACAATTTTCACAGCCAACAACCAAATATCCAAATTCCTGAGAACTCCAAAGGACACAATACCAAATTAATCCCAAGGCATATATGAAATACCATGTTCATTGTGTCCCAGAACTTACATTGGCGAAACTAACAGACGAATAACATCTAGCATCTATGAACATGAACTCGCAGTCCGACAAGCATCATCCACATCCGCACTTTATAAACATCGTGAAGACACAGGCCACAAAATAGACTTCAAAAACACCAAAACAATTTCCACCGAGAAAACTCTGCAAACCAGGATCATACGCGAAGCCCTTGAGATAGAGAAGCGCCCTAATTGCCTCAATACCCGCGACGATGGACGTAGACTTCCCAATACCTGGAAGCCTCTCATTGCTCACATCCCCTCACTCCGCGCCAACCCAGTTCCCGCACACAGCTCTAGCGCCAACCCAGTTCCCGCACAAAGCTCATCACGCGCCAGCCCCGCCTACACGGTCATTAAACCTAGTATAAATATAGGTCCACAACCCGCAAATCCTCAGTTCTCTCGAAGGAGTAGGCAGATTGAGACCTTAGAGAGAGCCAGTGACGAGACTTGGGGAGTAGGCAGATTGAGACCCCGACGTCAAGTCACAAAATCCTAACGCGATAATACCTGAGGAGTAGGCAGACTGAGACCTCAGTGTAGAATCACGATTCCTCACTATACCTATCCTTATTCTTGAAAATGGCTCCAAAATCGGAGCCGAAACGTCGAATTTCAACAAATTCCAGAAGCGGTTCAACCCGAACTTCTAGTTTTCATATATATATATATATAATTACTTATTTTAGTTGAATAATTGAACACCCACTTATCCCTAAAAATTTAACACCCACATCGGCCCCACTATCGGGGGTGGCAAAAAGCCACACTCACCGGGCGTTCGAAATCGAACCAACTCTTGTCACTAGCACTTCAACACCGACTGTCCAGCTCCAAAAGCTCGTTCTTCCGAAAAAACGAGAGCATTCTTCACAACCTACCCTCTGTGCTATTTTTAGATCTTCAGACAGAGACCCACTAGAAATTGTTTAATCTAGCGCGCCGTTTAACACCCCTTCATGAAATTTTACGATAATCTTTAACCCGGAGGAGTGATATCTTGAATAAACTCAGAAAATTAAATAAGACTATTCTAATACTAATATAGGACCATCTTATACAGGGCACAACGTTATACATAAAACAAGAACAGATCAATATCGGCCAGACACGAGATCACTGGCCTCATATGACGAGATTGCTAGCTTTATATGACGAGAGTGCTAGTTTCATATGTCAAGATTACTAGTTTCATATGACGAGATTACTAGATTCACATAATAATAATATAAGCTTTATATGACAAGATACTCAGTTTTATATGACGAGATCTTCACTTTCATGTGATAGGTATACTGGCTTCAAAAGACGAGCTACCTAGTCATCAAATCTTGGAGACCTAATTATATTCGACCAGATTCTCATTTTCATATGCCTCGGTTGCTACATTGGTAGAACGGGGCTTCCAGCTCAATATGCCAATAGTACCTGATCCTCGGCGACTGGTTGTTTGGGAATATATGAAAGTAGTTTAGTTTTAAAACACCAAAGCCTATTTGGAACAGGTGACTCTCGTCGGATAATCTCAGATCTACGTTCTTCTGTCACACCGGGTATATGAAATTCAGCTAATGAGTATATGAATTTCGTATACTAAGTATAAGATTTTTTTCCCGTGTAGTTATTGTATTCAACCAAACAGAGTTTGATTATGAAAAAGGACAGGGGATCAGAATCAAGCCGTCTTCTGTGACCCTCTGAAGGGATGATTGTAATATGTTTGAAATGTAAGGTCTACATAAAAAGATTACTTTCTGTAACTGAAAATAAAGTACCAAGAGAAATTATATCAGAGGAAAATAAGACAAAGGACTAATATTATTCAATAATCAATAAAATAAATTCACAGTTATGTTATTCATTCCCATTTCCTAGCTGTGCTATGTGACACTCAAATATTCGAAAGTATATTGATGACAAAAAAAATGTAGATTTAAAAATAATTAAATAAGATATTCAATTAACCACTTGACAAGTATTAACATCATAAAATAATGCACGGAAAAAAATCTATACCCAGTATCCGAAATTCATATACTCTTCATCCGAATGGCGGATACCCGGGGTGACAACAAAACGCTTGTTCTTTATTATCCGACGCTAGTTACTGTTCCAGCTATACTTTGGTATCTTATGACTATACTACGAGGGCTGACAATAAAGTAAGGTCTCCAATTTTTTTTTTCATAGAAAATGACATTTATTTACAAAAAGCGATACACCGTTGGAAAGGCCAAGGTCTTGGCTACTTTTCTACATAATCGCCATTTTTTTCCAACACCTTGCGCATCCGCACGATGAACTTGTCTATGCCGGCAGAATACCACTCTCCGTCCGCCTCGCGCAGCCAGGTGTTGACCTCTTTCTGAACCTCCGCGTCACTATCAAACTTCTTCCCTCCGAGATGTTTTTTCAGGGCGGGGAACATGTGGTAGTCACTGGGGGCCACGTCGGGACTATAGGGAGGGTGATCGATGATTTCCCAGCCAAATGTCTTGAGCAGGTCAAGGGTAACGTTGGCTGTGTGCGGGCGCGCGTTGTCGTGGTGAAATTTCACTCCTTTGCTCAGCAATCCCGGGCGTTTGTTTTTTATGGCACGACGAAGCTTTTCCAGGGTCTCACAGTACCTTGCTGCATTGATAGTGGTTCCCCTTGGCATGAAATCCACCAACAATACCCCGTGGCGATCCCAAAACACCGTAGCCATCACCTTGCCGGCTGACAGTGTCGCCTTAAACTTTTTGGGTTTCGGAGAATCGCTATGGCGCCATTGTTTGGACGACTCCTTTGTTTCGGGTGTGTAGTGATGAGCCCACGTTTCATCCCCCGTAACAAACCCTTCCAAAAAATCATCGCCTTCCTCTTCAAAACGGGCCACAACTTTGGTCGCACATTCCACGCGCCGCTTCATGTGGTCTTCGGTCAGCTGTTTCGGCACCCATCGGGCAGAAACTTTGTGGTACTGCAACTTGTTCACAAGGATATGACGGATTGTTTCGCTGCTACACACTCCTCCAAGCTTCTCTTCCAAGTCCCTAATTGTCGCACGGCGGTTTTTGAGCATTTCTGCCTCCACTGCTTGAACAATCGCATCCGAGACCGACGGTCGGCCACTTCTCTCCTCGTCGTGAACATTAGTGCGCCCGGAATTGAACTCGCGGCTCCACTTACGCACGTTTTTTATGTCCATACACTTTTCCCCGTAAACTTCAACTAGTTGACGATGGATTTCAATAGGTGTCACCTTTTTCGCACTCAAAAAACGTATTACAGAACGCAATTCGCACTTGGACGCTGACGCGAGTGGTACCTCCATCGTTGACGGCTGCTCAGCCAAGACTGAGCGGTCGGTGAAGCCTCACCCAGCAGCAAAGTGGTAGTGGGGGAACCAAGGAACACGGCGGTGTTGCCAGATTTCGCCTAGCGCGTGATCCGGCGAAGTTGCAGCGTTGGAGACCTTACTTTATTGTCAGCCCTCGTACAATCAGATATAATCAACTAACCAGTGTTTTGAGATGGGCTGTCCTAGGCATATAAAACTAGTGACATCGTTTTAAAAAAATAGATTCCTTGGCGTATAGAGATGATAATCTTGTAGTATAAAGGTTGGTAGCTAGGAGGAGAGAACTGGAAAGCTGTTCCTATCAAACTAGTTATCCCGTAATATAAAACTTGCAGTACCGTCCGATAACACCAGTTATCCTGTTTTATGAAACTAGCATGCTTGTCTTATGAACCCGAACTTCAATTTTCATATAATGTTAACAACCTTGTCATATCAAATTAGCAGTTCGTTTGCCAATATACAGGGTTAGTCGAAAGTATTGATTCGCCCATTTTTCTCAGTTAATATGGGAGTTATTCAAAAAAAGTTGGGGTAAAAGCCGAAAAGTCTTGTAGTTTGCCCCTTTTAATGTACTTATTCAATTATTTTTTTCATCTCATAGACATTTTTCATTATATGTCATGTTTACTATCTTCGGAAAAGTCGTTTTCATCTCATTACAGCAGTACTAATGTTATTTTCAACAGACAGATTCGTTCGATAGATGCAGTGCTCTACTTTCTTTTGTTTTTTTTTTCAGCTCAATCTCCTATATTGCTTCATTAATTTAAAACTTTAATCTGTCGGGGAATGTAGCAAGACAGATATTCTAGCAGTAAGATAATACAAATCAGACAGTTGCGTACTTACTGTCCCTATTGAAAAATTGCACTCAAAAAACTTGCTCGAGGACAATGCAAGTGAAACAAATATTGAATATTTCCTAATTGGAATAAGATGTAAGAAATAGCGAAATAGTTTCCTTAGTACAAAAAAAAAGAAAACTTATTTTTTGTAGTAATGCAATATATACTTTTAGCATTTATTTAAATTTAGATAAAAAATGGGAATTTGGACACATAAACTGTTCTTCAAGCAACATTTTCGAGTGAAATTTTTCAATATGAGAATAACTAGTAAGGCTCTTTAAACAATTAGCATCTGATAAAGTAATATCTAATTATGCCACTGTCTAATCAAAATTGTCACATCGCTAGAATATTCGTCTGGCTACATTCCCCCAGTGGGTCGAGTCTCAAACGAAGAAGCAGTAGGGGTGGTAACCAAAAATCGAAATACTCTGTCTCTATTAAATAAGTGCTACTGAAGTGAGAAAAAACAAGATTTGGTACGAAACTGAACTTGATAAATTATACTTAGTTATAAATTATACATGAAAAGATGCAAAGTAAAATACCTTTCAACCTTCAGTCCAACTTTATTCGATGGATTCCCATATTAATTGAGAAAAATGGGCGAATTGCAGTCCTTAAATTGCTTAAAACCTTTCACGCACTACTGACCGATTGACATGCACGAACGCGAATGGCGAAATGGCGTGACCCGGGTTGACCGTTAACCTCTTCGTACACGGTCGGTGCAGTTCGTACAAGTTCGCTGCACATTTTTTAAGAAAGGCTTCTAATCGAGAATACCATATAACTACTTTAAATTTCTTAGAAGATTGCTATCAGAGAACGAAAGTATTGGTGGTATACGAAATTTCCTCTAGGACTCGGCATATAGTGCTTATACAAAGCATTTTTGAATCTACACGCCAGAAATCTGTCTTTGGATGACGATTTCTAATATAACTAGTTTATAATACACTTTTGTAGAACAGTCTTTCCGTGTGGAAGTGAGATAGGGTCAACAAGGCACCTTTGTTCCCCATTTTGAATGAAAAATAGTATTACGTAGGTGTCTAAAAAAAGTAAATACTTTCAGTTTCAAACATGAAATAATCGAAAAAAAGTCACGATACGAAGAGTAGCCTTATTTTCACATTGTTTTTGGGAATTTCTTCGAATGCAAAAGATCAATTAAAACATCAAAAGGTGGTTATTAAAAAAAACATCATAACAAAGTAGGGATTTAGTTAATTTCAGAGGAAAAACACTTGATTTCTATAGTCATCATTGTTTCCCAAATGACTATTATAATTATTGTCCAATAACTGAGAAGTTGACAGATTCAGTTGATACCGACTTTTGAGATATACGATTAAAAGCAAAAGAACAAATACCTAAATAAGGTAAAATTTTAATGAAAGAAATTTAAAATCTCCCAATATCTGCACTAAACATGTTTCAATAAATGATTCATTTCGTAATGATGAAAGTTATACAATTAGATCTGAGAAAAGTTACAGATTAGTCTGAATCAAATCTATCGTCATTCATCATAAGAAAAATCAAGATGTAAGATAATTATTCGATGTGAGTCATTAAGATCTCACTATCTATTATTCAGTAATTTATTCTATCCTAAACTCTTTTATGGGGGAGAAACAATATTTCAAATGTTCTGATATCCCATTTGAGAGAAAATGAAATTTCCCAGTTTCAAGACAACCAATCCATTTCATATCCCTAAGATACGCATATGATTTTATGCGCCGCTACTGTTAAGACCCAGGTAGCACATCATATCGGCTGAATCTTGGTTCCATATTGGGCCAATATAGATATATTGTAAATGAAAAATCAATATTGGTCCAATATGGGTGAATATTCAAAAAACAATATTGTATTAATAATATTGGTGGAATATTGGTTGAATTAGTTTTGAATGTAGATTATCACACGAAATATTGGGTCAATATTGGTTGAATAATTTCTACCAATATCGATAATACAATATTGGTTATATATTGTTTTACACATCTAAAATAAATATTGCAATCCAAATATTCCAGTCATATCGATTATAGGAAAAAATAACTATATTGTATTTCCAAGTTTGTTAGAATATTGGTTGAATATCATTTCCACTTTATTTGACAAATTGTAATAACTCATATTGAGTCAATATTGGTCGATTGATATTTACCTATATCGATAAAACAATATTGTCTTCACATCGTTTTTAACATCTAGAATAAAAATCGCAATCCCAATATTCCCTTAATATCGATTCTAGGCATAAAAACTATATTGTATCTCCAAGTGTGATTACACATTGGTTGAATATCATTTCGCCAATATTCAACAAATCTTATTAATTAATATTGGGTCGATATTGGTTCAATAATATTTATTGATATCGTTAAAACAATATTGTCTTTATATTGTTTCCCACATCTAGATTGAGATGAAATTTGAATATTGGCCGAATATTCAATGAAACATATTGAAATTATATCATGATCAAACCTGGATAAAAATCCGCTAGGTGGCTCTACATATAGAACGTCTTCTAAAACCTACGAAAGTATATTAAATACTTTCCGTAACTTGTTTTTAAGACAGCTCACCCAGTGGTTATGGCGATCAAAAGGCAGACTGTGGTGTCACCTTCATCAACTAAAAGACCTTTAGTAATTTGCCAAGGTATATTGACATCCACCAATATATCCAAATGATATTGTACCAATATCGATAAATATTGTACCAATATCGATAAATATTTTGAGGCCATTATTGCTTCAAGAATATTTCACCAAAACTATTTCTAAAATATTCAAACAATATTCGACCAATATCGCAAAATGTTCACATTTTACTTCTCGAAAATATAACTTTTGAATATTGTGCCAATATTGTCAGAATATTGTATTAGCGATATTGTAACAATATCGCCGAACATTTTGAGGCCAATATTACTTCAAGAATATTTCGCCAATATTATTCAAGTAATATTGGACCAATATCGCCGAATGTTCACATTTTTTTTTCTCGCCAATATTGCATTTCAAATATTTCGCCAATATGTTCACAATATTATACCAATATTTCACCAAGATAGGTGTGCTACTTGGGGAGGACAATACAGTGTTGTGGGTTTTGCATGATTTGTTCATCCGTCATATTTGAAACGCATTCTAGTCTAGTCTCAGGTGACCCACAAAAAGGATCCCACACTTCCACACCATGATCCCACTCTCATCACACGACAACCCAAAGAGAATTTGGAGTCGAAATACGTAGAAGTGATGAGGTCAAAGTCTGAATATAATTTAAATTTAGAGGTTTTTCAACTTATTGACAAAGCTTTTCAACTATTAATAAAAATGTAAATGAAAATTGTTGTGTATTATAAACTATAATGGTGATATAGTCTCCCCCATCAAAGTCAAATTCTAAAATGTCAGAAGCTTTTCAACTTATCGACAAAAGCTTTCAAGTATAAATAAAAATGTATATTGAAATAGTTATGTACTATACAGGGCAATTCAATTCGACCCCCACCATTGGAATCTCCTAAACTACAGGAGATACGTCGAAGCTTAAATTGGGGCAAAGTTGCGTATTCTGGTGCTTAACAAAATACTGTTTTGAAACTTGGAAAATTCCGAGTATTTCCGGAAATGTCGGGAAAAAACTGAAAATCGGAATTTACGTTTTTATGTTTTCTATCGTTATTTGACAACATAGCTCAAAGCCAAAAGTACATTTCCATTGATACTTTTTTCAGCTACACGTTTTCATGTTCAGATTTACTATCCGACGTTTCGTCTTCTGGCATTCATCATCAACTTTTTTTCTGTTATGGGCACCATATTGTTTTTTTATACAGAAAAATAGTGATTCTCATTCTGATTTCATTGATGTATAATTTATTATGATTTGCACTTCTTAAACCACAGATATTAAAAAAAAACAGCTTCATCTGAGATGATCATGACTCCATCGAAAAATGTTGTTTAATGAACACTAGTTGTCAGAACTCATTAAACATCATAAGTTTGCACAAATACTTTAGTCGAAATGTCCTCATTCTCAAATGAAGAAAAACGAGATATGTTGAAACTTTATTATAAATTTGATAGGAATAGTACGAAAACAGCACAAATTTATTTTGAATCATATCCGGAAAGACAACAGCCGGATAGAACATTATTCGGAATTTTGGACAAACACTTGGCTGTGTACGGTGCGTTACAAAAACCAAGAATGAAATATGGAAGCAGAATGGAACAAAATATTAGACGTAACTTATTAGCCGAGGTAAAATAATTGTTCATTCCATATTCGAAGAAGTATAATTATTTTTGGTACTTTTTTAGATAAATGCAGATCCTTCCAAATCAACACATCAAGTCTCGGCAGAAATGGATGTGCCCCAGACGAGCGTTAGGAGGGAATTAAAAAAAAGTGGTTTGAAATGTTATAAGATACATATTTCACAAAAATTACATCCAGGTGATCCTGAGAGAAGGATGGAATTTTGTAGCTGGCTCTCGAATAGGGTAGACCCTACAAACTTCTTGAAAAACATTATTTGGACCGACGAAAGTACTATTTCGAACTGTGGTGTTTTAAATAGAGATAATGAGCACATTTGGAGTGAAAATAGTCCACGACACTTCAGAGAAGTCAGACCACAAGTTCGGTTTCGTTTGAATGTGTGGGCTGGAATTTATAACGACCGAATACTTGGACCTCATTTCTTCTCTAACACTTTGAACGGGGAAACCTATCTTGGGTTCTTAAGAAACGAATTCGAAGAATATATGGATTCGTTTCCCCTTGTTAATTATAACAGCTGCTGGTTTCAGCATGACTGGGCTCCTCCACACAATAAAAGAGCAGTTTGCGAATATTTACACCAAAGATTTCCTAATAGGTGGTTACGAAATTCTGGACCAGTGAGGTGGCCGGCAAGGTCACCTGACCTTACAGTTTTGGATACTTTCTTGTGGGGCACTTTAAAGAACAGAATCTATGGAGAGCAAGAATATGACACAGTAGATGAACTTAGAGACAATATCATCACGCAATTCAGGTCTATCAGAAGAATGGATATTGTTAGGGCTGTTCTTTATTTGAGACGACAAGCTCGGTTATGTATTCAAGAGGAAGGCCATCATTTGTCACTTGTTGTAATACTTTTTGTGCACTTTTTACAAGCTCATGATTTCATTCTTGTTTTTTGAAACGCACCGTACTCAGCCAAGTAACTGCCCAAAATTCCGAATAATGTTCTATCCGGCTGTTGTCTTTCCGGATATAATTCAAAATAAATTTGTGTTGTTTTCGTACTATTCCTATCAAATTTATAATAAAGTTTCAACATATCTCGTTTTTCTTCATTTGAGAATGAGGACATTTCGACTGAAGTATTTGTGCAAACTTATGATGTTTAATGAGTTCTGACAACTAGTATTTATTAAACAAAATTCTTCGATGGAGTCATGACCATCTCAGATGAAGTTTTTTTTTAATATGTGGTTTCAGAAGTGCAAATCATAACAAATTATACATCAATGAAATCAGAATGAGAATCACTATTTTTCTGTATAAAAAAACAATATGGCGCCCATAACAGAAAAAAAAAGTTGATGATGAATGCCAGAAGACGAAACGTCGGATAGTAAATCTGAACATGAAAACGTGTAGCTGAAAAAAAGTATCAATGAAAATGTACTTTTGGTTTTGAGCTATGTTGTCAAATAACGATAGAAAAAAATAAAAACGAAAATTCCGATTTTCAGTTTTTTCCCGATATTTCCGGAAATACTCGGAATTTTCCAAGTTTCAAAACAGTATTTTGTTAAGCACCATCAGAATACGCAACTTTGCCCCAATTTAAGCTTCGACGTATCTCCTGTAGTTTAGGAGATCCCAATGGTGGGGGTCGAATTTGAATTGCCCTTTATTGACTATAATGGTGATAATTTCACTCCCCGTATGAAACCCTCTTTTCCTGCAATATTAGGACCAATAAGGGACGTATGCCTCGATAATACGCAGTTCCTATAGCTTTCGAGCCGGTAATACCACTTTGTCATGGCAACCACGTATCCAACAACAACAGAGAATATATCATGCTACTAATATGAATGTCAGTCTCACAGACTTCATGTCTATCAGGCATTATCTATAACTATTGAAGAATTCACGACATTGGAACTTTTTTAACTTTGTTGAATCGTGAAATTATCTCAATAAATATCTACTACTCGTGCTCACAATACTATCGATAATTCTGTCAGATATCTTAAACTCGATCAAACTGCTTTGAGGTGAAACCACTCGTCCTAAAGGACTCGTGGTGTTACCAAGCAATTTGATCTCGTTGATTTCTGACAGAATTACTATCGGGGGTAATACCACGAGTGCTCGAAATACTGTCGATAGTAATTCTGTCAGAAATCAACGAGATCAAAGCAATTTGATCGAGTTTAAGATTTCTGACAGAATTATCGATAGTATTGTGAGCACGAGTGGTATTTATTGAGATAATTTCACGAACCAACAAAGTAAAAAATTTCAATTGTCGTGAATTCTTCAACAGTTATAGATAATGCCTGATAGACATGTCAGACTGACATTAATATTAGTAGCAAGATCTCCGTTGTTGTCTGGATACGTGGTACAATGTGGTATTACCGACTCGAAAGGAAGGAGCTGCGTTTTATCGAGGCATACGTCCCTTATTGGTCCTAATATTGCAGGAAAGAAAGGTTTCATACGGCGAGTGAAATTATCGATAGTACTGCGAGCACTCGTGGTATTACCCCCGATAATCTCCCCGATCTGAACATAAGTGCAGACGACCACCATCACCATATGCGCTCCGGGGCGATTTAACAAAAAAAGGTGGCACATTCGCTATTCCAACTGCAGGAAAAAACCGGAAAAACCAACAGTACCACCCGAGAAGTCACTGAGGCGAGAATGGGCGCATGTAACTAAATGAGAATAAAAATACAACATTAACGCTCATAATCACATCAATTACCCCTTCATTTCTGCCATCTTCTGCCAGTCCAGCCGCAACACTTGGTGAAAACGATCCAGTCCATCAATGAAGAGAATGTACCTGAAATCATTAAAAAAAACTCAAAAAGTGTTCAGATGAAAACATTAGAAGATATTTGAATGTAGGTACTGTGTACCAACACCATATGCGCTCCGGGGCGACTTAACAGAAAAGGTGGCACATTCGCTATTCCAACTGCAGGAAAAACCCGGAAAAACATTCAGTACCACCAGAGAGTCACTAAGGTTCAGTCTGGTTGAAGACGTTGCCTTGTTTCTATCCATTGATTCAGGTTAGGCGATTCGATAATGGAATGGAATTTTCTAACCAATCTTTCGTCATAGTAGGGTAAATTCGAATGGAAGTCGCCAATACAAATTATTTCATCCAGTACATAATAAATGAAACTTAAACTTTCCTCAAACTCTTCTAAAAAATCGTTGTGTTTTGTTCATGGTATGCTTATTTAAATAACACCTATGCTGAATGTTTATTTTTCCAAAGTTATTTTCAACCAAGATTGGTCCCAGATATAATCTTGCCTATCACTTAATATATTACTGTACTTGTTCATTCAGTCCTTAACTTCAACATGTCTCAAGTCTCAATGTTGAAATGATGTAGTGTGTTGTTTTGTGACTTGTCAATCCAATGTAATTTGGTGTATGATTAATAAAACTCTATCTATCTATCTATTATCGCAGTACAATTCAGTTCTGAGATAAACACACGCAAATCTCTTCCGTTCGCTCTGAGTGAACGATACCCAGCAATACTTAAAACTACATCACTAACGAACTTCTTCAACCATGATTTGCTTATCAGAATTACATCGAAATTATTACCTGAAATAATATTTTTTACTGAATGTAATAAAGACCTCATATTTAAACAACTTAGTTTCAAAGAATGTATCAACGAGTGAAATAAAATAAAAATTTAACTGAAAAACAAAAAACGTTCATACCTACAAGAAAAACAAAAAAAAATACTTCTTTTATCAAATATCAGATAAACAAGAAACTATCAATAAAATAAAATGAAAATCAAAACATTTCCATAACGCTTGCTTCGAAATCATAATTACCTACCGCAACAATGGTAGCTATAATAATAATACAGTGAAAAAAAAAACCCAAAGGCTAATTGAAAGTTTTTTCATGGTATAATTCTACAATGGACATTTGTCAACATCATGTTTTCTGATTTTCATAAGTTCATTTCTATTGTCCAATTTGAGAAAAATACTTGCTTTATTTCTCCACATTCTTCCGTTATTTCCAACTTCAAGCACACTTTCAATAATTTGAACTGTTCCTGGGTTAAATCTTTTCTGGCGATGATGATGGTGCTTCATTACATTTTTTGGTGCCATACACCAATTACACCATGTTTTTGAAAGATATAGTAGAACATTTTACTGGCTATTTTTATTGTTCATTCTTTTGCTGATTCTGAAACATGATTTCAATCCAATGCGTATCTAGTTAATTTTTTTACGAATAACATTACAACTATCCCCATCTTCTTGAACTGAGGCCAGACCTGTCGCCTCATTTGCGTAGTACACCTCACCGGAATTGGAAAATTTCACTTACGAAATTTTTAATTACAGGGTGAATTATGAACTAAACGCCTTTTCGCAAGTTTTGTCATCACCTAACGTTTGTGTCACACTGTATATAAATTTCGGATGAGTAGTGTGCTGAATGGTTCTTAGTCAAGTATCTCTAAAGCTCAGAATATAAAATAAAAATATACCAAATGTCACCAAAAAAAGTGTGACTTTTTGACTCACCCGGTATAAAATTTGAATTTTTCGATTTTAACATATTCAAACGATGGGTATTTCAGTGTGTTACTTATAGGGTCAAATGAGAATTTCATTTTGAATAATACTTCAACAATATTTTTTATTAAAAACCAGTCTAAAATTATTGCCTACAGGTAAGCAAAATTTATCGAGGAAGACTCTTTCATTCAAGATGTTTTCCTACGAGCATTGTGACCTCAAATAAATGGACATTTTCCAACTTCGACACCCTGTATCTCGAAAACTAGTTATAGGATTAAGTTGGGTCCATGGACACTCTTGTTCAGAAGGTCATATTATTCAACATGCCAAAAATTCAGAAAAATTAAACGTTGACAATTTTTCCATAAGACTGCTGCCTGGTCCTTTCTGAAAAACGCTTGTCCCTAGCGTTCTTGAATAGTTATACGTTTTTTTGTTTAGAAAAGGTATAGAAATAAGATTTGAATATAGAAAATGCCAAAAGCTTATTGTCAAAAAGTTAGGGCAAATGAAAATAAATAATGATAGCGTAAATGCTAAACAAAAATTGGTACAAAATTTTAGTTTTTCACCTCAATAAAACCGTTTACCAAATTCTGTTAAAAAAAATTTTTGCTGCAATAGTTATTCAAAATGATTGAAAATATAATTTCAACTTCAACACCCTGTATCCCTGAAACGAAGCATTTGTGGAAACATTTTCCTTATGATGAAATCTTGTTATAATCTCAACGAATTCTATCAGAACACCTAACTTTATAACAATATGTTTGACGCTCAGAATTTAGTTTTTTGATAAATTGAGTACATATTGATAAGTGTGTGATGATATATCTCAATAATCTTTCGATCGTTATAGTTTTTAGTTTTACCACTCATTAATATATATTTGGAGTGCCATTTTCAAATAAAAATTAAATGTTTTAACATAATATGTATAAGTAAATATTTAGTATTTTAATTTTAGTTATAAGACCATGCTCTGGCAGGATTTTCCATTAGTCTGAGTTCGACTATGAATGTATTTTTACTTTACTTTTATTTGTTTTAGTTTCATTATTTTATTATTGTGACTGATACTTACCTAGTATTCACAAAATTTTAATTTGTGAATGTATATATATAATTATTTTTACTTATACTTTTCATTTATATTGACTAAGACTAAGTTTTTAATTGTCTTTGTGAGTGTTTTTATTCACCACAATTTTACCGACTCATGATGTGTGAATAGTAAGTAAAAAACGTTTTTGTAAATGAGAATAATGTTCTTCGTACAATAAAGTATATTTGATTTGATGTTCATGTGAACTCTTTATCTTGAAATTAATCGAAGATCAACCCTTTGAAGTTTGTCCAAGTAATTAATAAACACTCTGTAGATAACCAAATATCCCTGTGTTCACAATATTGAGAAGGTGTGAAGGTGACTTGTCCGCTAAATTGGACAAACAGAAACAAGTATCGATAATGAAACTAGTAACAAAAAAATATTCATTTTTATTTTCTTCAACAACAGTGCAAAAACAAAACAAATGGCACTTATTAATCGGAATGACTTTATTATTAGCTCAGAACCGACACAATATCTGTGTTTGCAGAAAACCATGAACGGCCATTAACTAATTGATTAATTTCGATTGGTGGGCAGATCAACAAAATATCGTACAAGATTAAAGCTTACAGAGAGCTCACTACTCACCAGTCACTCAGTCAGTGGTATCAAAGACAGCCTCAAGTATGGGCACATTAACCGTTTCAGTGGTTTTACTTGCTTTTGCAGCGTTTTCAGCAGCTGAAAAGTTAGTGGTTTGCAACTACGAATCGAAATCGCATCTGAGGGAAGGTAATTAATTTTTCAACCGTGTCAGTATAATAGTTGATATCGATTTCGAACGGTTATTTTGGCATCATGTTATTTCAAATAATTAAATGGATGATAAATGAACTATCTTTGACTTTTGAACTGTAAATATGAAATAATATTTCCTAATATTTGATTCATTAATCTTTTTAATACTTTTCATTTTGGAATTCTGTTCATTTGCAAAACTCATTAGCATTCAAAGAATATAAAAGTTTCATGTCGTCACCTTGAATGGGATTTATTTGTTACGTCTATTTGAATGTCAGCAAAATAATAATGGCCATGATCTCATTACGTGAAAGACAGGTACCGAGTGAGACAAGAAAGTTTTAATTGTGGATGTCTTCCAAAATAATATTCTGATTGCCTTAACACATCTTGCATTCATTAAAATTTAAGAAGACAAATTCCATTGATGAACTGTCATTGTATCTTATTCATGTGGGGAGAAATATTTAATATGATAAACATTTTTTGATCTAATTCGCGATCACCACGGAGTGGGCGACATATACATTTTGAAATTTATACGTAAAACTCCGGGAAAACAAACATTCTGCCATAAGATTTAGTGTTAACAAATTGTTGATTATTTCTTTGTTATGTTCTATAATTGGTTTGATTTTTCTGATTCAATGCAAAAAGTATAGCTTTGATATTACTGGTTAGTCAAAAAAAAATTCATTCAGTGCCGCAGTGAAAGAGTTATTCATCTTCAAATGTGTCCATGCACTCTTTTCCCAGAAACCAGAAATTAGTAAAAACATGGGGAATTAGACTGAAAATCGGGAAGCTAATTGGTAAATATGTGAACACTTTATTTTGGAATTTTTGTTTGTAATTGGTGTTACTCCACAATATTATTGCAAAAAATACTAGTTTATGTTTAATACAACAAACTTCACATTATTTATAATTTACAATAGTACATTGGTAACCAATAGTAAAATATAAAACTTTCCTTATATTCAAGAGCTCCGCTCTCTTTGCTCGACTCACTAATACTGTCCGTTTCATTCTCTTATCTCCATTGAGTCATCTAGTGTTGTAACAGGTCTCCACAAATCTAATTATCTTCTAGGCACAAAAGACAAAACATTAAAACTAGTTCATCAAGGAAACGAAATGAATTTGGTAGCCAAGTCCAAAAACTCGTTGCACATCAGCATTATCTACCTCAAAAAATAAAACATGATTACTGCCTCCCCGTTGACTACTCTTTCCGCTTAAATACTGAAATATCAGCCAAATACATCTGCATTACAGGCATTTCTAAAGAAGCACTCGCAAGTTGAAATTAGAAGTAGAAAATCTGGAAAATTATAAAGGAAAGTCGGAATATTCGAATAAACTGCAAATATCATTATTTTTGTATGGTCTCTCGATCATAACAGACGATAGAAATGACATTTTGGTTGATTCCACCGTTGTTTTGTCGTTATGCTCCCGAGATGTAAATAACTCAATTGAATGTTTTCAATTGAATAAAAAATCTAGAAAATCTGGAGAGAAATATCTGGAAAACCGCATTACAGTCTCAATTGAAATGAAATAACTTTTTTTTGGGTTTCGGTGTTTTGTCATCGACTGCTATGGTCATTAGGCATGTGTTGTGTAAGGCCTTGTTACTAACTCCATACGCCACCTTAGGAGCAGCATATATGCATGAATCAATCACCAGGTACATTTTCACTGCTTCAGGGACAGGTTACTTCAAAAAACTCTTCCTTTCAGAAGCTTAATGTATCGCGTATTTGGGATCGCATGTTAAAAGATGAGGCCCTCGTCTTTCCTAGCTTGAACAAGTCTCTCGAAGACTTTTCGAGATCGCTCGTAAGGGTACAGCCGGTTGACAGAAAGAACAAACCAATTAAAATATACAGGCCGAATTTTTCATGTCGTACGACTATTGACATCTCGAAAACGGTAAATGATAAGAAATTGGTTAAATAAGACAACAGTTGCCTGTTTTAGTGAACAATGAAATGTTGTTACCAAAACCGAAGTATCACGAATCGTTTTCAAAATATACGGGGAAAACCAAACTGGCCCGCTTTCCTCTTTGCGCTGGCGCCTCTATTTTTAGAAATATGGAAATATGTTTGGTAAACTTTCTTCTCTGTATAAAATTTGCTTCCAGGTGCTGTACTTCGATTTTCAATAAGACGTTTTGTTCCTCGAGGGCTACCCTCAAGTCTATTTTTTTCTAGTACGGACCTGTATTTTTTATGAATTCAAGTAGTTCTTATCTTACCGAGTTCAGATATGTATTTTACCTGGTATTTGTTCCTACATTTCTGCCCATAAATTCCATCATCAAGATCCGAACAATGAAAATTCCCCCCCCAGAATACGGTCCTGATTTTATTTTTATTCGTATTTGAAAAAATATTTGACCTAACCATCGGAAACGATCCATCACTTTCAGTGGAGGTGAGATATAACTAGGAAGGTGAACAAACTTTCAGTTTTACTCCTCAAAAAAAAACCTTTATGGTAGATACCATAAGACTAACATCAAGTTAGATCAATTTGTAACCAATTCTAATGAAATTTACTTCTTTCCTTCATATAGTTGTTCAAACTAGCGTTTTCATTCATTGATATATCGAAATGCATTAATTTTCAACAGATTTTTTTTATTAGAATGTTTGAAGTGTCGATTTGAAAAAATAAACAGTCATGAAAGATCTTGCCAGAAACTACGAAATGAAAAAAAAATTCCATTCGACATTTGCACTGGGCTATGATAAGTCGATTATGTTTTTCATGGACATTGTTTACACATTGATTGAATATCGTATTAACGATATGCTTTGTTTATTAATTCCAAGAACATAAACAAGTTACAGTAATTGAAAGATAGCAACTCGATTAACAGATTGAGTAATTATTCGTATAATACATACTTTCGGAGGTTGCTTGGCAACAAAACTATCTCATGAGACGCTGTATATAGGTAGTCTGTTACTTTCACGAACGATTTTATATACTTTGTCGGATCATTGAAAATTAATCTGCATTTAAGTTAAATCTTTATTACAAATTATTAACATCATAACATCACAATAACACATAAAACATTAGCTACAAAATATAATACGTTAGTTACTTTATAAAACCCTAGATACCAAGCTGAAATGACAATAACGTGACAATAACCAAAGTTGTTGATTTCATTTTCACATTATCGTTGTCAATGATACGATAAAGCTTTGAATGATACTAGATTATTATGCAATTTAAATAAATCTCGGAAGTTCGCGCCTAGTCGCCTGGCAACGTCCTCGATTATTACTAATCGCGTAATAATCTCGTTACATTAGTAGCTATATACTAGATCAAGAATACCGAAAACTTTGTTTGGTCCTATAATAATGGAAACAATTGACAGTTTTCCTACGCAACCTACGCACCAACCCACTATCTTATGATAGCGCCAGCAATCTCCAACACTATCATCAAGATAAGTATAGACATCTTCCATCGCTGCATCAACGTCATTGAAGGCGCTTTTTTCTTCTCTTGAGTTTTTGAGTGATACTCAAAATGAGAGGTCTCCAAGAGGCAATACTGAGACAGGTTAAAAGACGTTTGATTATGGCTTGTCCATATTCATCACCACGTTCTTCTGCACCTTTCTATGATAGTTCCCTTCACTTTCAAACCCCAATCCTGACACAATTTTTCGAGTTTTTTTTGTTCTTGTTCGGGTTTTATGACAAGACCATACATAAAGCAATGCGTTTCGAAACTGAAAAGTGCTTCAGTAGAACGTCATTTGACTTGTCCTCTACATTGCTTCACTTTCTTCAAATGAGCGGTAATCAACTGCAGAATGTTTGCTTAGCTGAACATGCTCACCATCCTTCCTCTTCTTGCTAGACTCGATGAAAGATTGCAAACCTTTTTCCTGCATCGCTGTCACCTTCCCCACATCATCATTCAGCAATTCATAGCCTTTGATAATCAATTTGAGTTTTTGGGTGGAAAAAGTGGGTTTTTGCTGAGTCAGCCGAAATACTTCAAGTTTTAACTAGAGCTTGAACATAAACGGTTTGACGGAGAAAAAAACTTCAAATTTGAAATTTGTAGAAAATGTTATGTACTTTTATATTGAATGAATTGTTTATTTACAAAACGTTGACAGTTCTCGAGTTATAAGCGAAATACCGCAAAAAAGTTAATTTTCATAATTTTTTTTGCATTTTTTCAATGTCCCGCCAATAAATTTTGCTAGCAAACTTCAGATTCAGATTCAGCACCCCAAAAAACTTGTGGAACGGAAGAAATCAAAACAACCCCACAACTTTCCTGCTACACCGAGAAAAGGGTATTTTTGTAGATAATAAATCAATTTGAACGTATCATGCTCAATTTTAGCAATCTTCTTTAGTAGTCAAGCAACCTCGTTACACATAACACAACTATTACAGAAATAAGTATTAACTTGCATCAAAATATTCGTTAGCGGCTCTTTTCTTGAATTTAAAACATATTGCTTGGCCTGTAAAATAAAAAATGTATGTCGAGTAGATGTCTTAGTTATCAACTTTTGAATATTATTTGTTAAATATAAAGAAAGGTTTATTAGTTTTCGATAGCTTTGTGATAAAAATATGACACCTTTTGGAGAAAAGTAATTACTCTGTAACGAACAGAAAGTTGAACATAAACAAAACAATTGTTCCCAGAAAACTTGAATTATTTTGCGTTTGTCATCCAACAACTCCACAGTCACTTGTCATCGCTTCAACATTCCGATACGAGGATCGAATGGAAGCGTATAAGGGACCTTGTTACGAAAAAATTTACTGGATTAAATGGGACGCGTCACACTACACTGATCACTCAGTATTCAGATCTGTTACCAGCGGAAGTGCAATCCTCACTTCGACCACGTGATACTGTCGCATGCGAAAGTGTTTAATGTAGGTAGTAAATTCGCAAAAATTCATTCAATTCAAATGAAATTGATATTGAGTGAAAGAAATACAAAGTAGGATCTCATTTTGTCATTGGTAATTAGAATTCATATCATTATCAAACATGATATATTTTATCAAGCATGAATGATAAGGTAATAATAAGAAATAACCTACGACCTATCAATGAGTTTCCTTCACTTGATAGAAGTTACAAATTGGTAAATAGGTACCTGTTGGCACCCAATTAACTTATTTTCTGCCTATCTCGTATTAACATGTAACGATTTGTTATTAATGGATGTTTTCGAGAAATTGTCCATTAATGACCCCTAATAATAGTCGATCTCTATGAATGCATGATTGTTGCATAGGCAACCAAGCATAAACGAATTCAGATGTTATGGACGCTAAAATGGATATTGACGATAAATTTATGCTTCCAGATGTTGTGGAAAATGCAACAGTAGCATCTTTAACTTTATTGCCAGAAACAATTAAAATTCCTTTATTTCATCAAGAGTGAGGTAGATGGTGAAATATTGTAATTAACTCTTATATTGAAAAGCGATTCGATCGAAAATCAACAATTGATAAATATTATGTATTTATAAATAAAGTTATTATAATTATTAGGCGAACGAAATAAAAAACGAGCATGTACACTTTTTCAACCTTTGGTCATGCATACATCAAAAATAAATATTTTCTTTTTCTATCTGAGCTGGGAGCAGACAGCAAATAGTTTATTCACATTACAAACAAATCTAATAAAATAGTAAATCAAATGTTTTTCAAGAATGAGTATTTCAAAATTTTGTTTATCACAGACGATACACGTTTGACTTAATCAAATAATTGCATTGATTTGAGTAATTTTTATTACAAAAGTTAAATATACGAGGGCTGTTTGGTAACTCCGTGACTATTTGAATAAAGAAAAAAAAAATTGGCAAATAAGCGTTTTATTTTTCAACATAATCTCCTTTTAGATCAATACATTTAGTCCAGCGTTTTTCCAGTTTTTTTATTCCTTCCAAATAATAGGTTTTCTCAAGGCCCTCAAAATAGGCGTTTGTTTCGGTTATAACCTCTTCATTCGACCCAAATCTCTTACCACCCAGCCATTTCTTCAGGTTTGGGAAAAGAAAATAGTCGCAAGGGGCTAAATCTGGAGAATATGCTGGATGGGGTAGTAGTTCGTAGCCCAATTTATGAATTTTTGCCATAGTGACTACACACGTGTGCACTCGTGCATTGTCTTGATGAAGCAGCACTTTTTTTTTCGCTAAATGTGGTCGTTTTTGCCTCAAATCAATATCGAATCTGTCTAAAAGCTCTGAATAATATTCGCTGTTGATCGTTCTACCCTTCTCTAAGTAATCTATATGAATGACACCGCGTGCATCCCAAAAAACTGTGGCCATAACCTTGTTGGCTGACAGACGCACCTTAGCCTTCTTTGGTGCACGTTCACCAGTTGACACCCACTGTTTTGATTGTTCCTTGGTCTCTGGGGTATTGTGATGGATCCATGTTTCGTCTACGGTTATATAACGGCGTAAAAACTCGCCCGGATTGCGATTGAACTTTGCCAAACACTTCTTTGAAGTGGTCACACGGTTGCGCTTGTGGTCGAGTGTGAGCAATCGCGGCACCCATCTCGCGGATAGCTTCTTCATGTCCAAATATTCATGTAAAATGTGATGTACTCGCTCAGTTGAGATGCCTACAGCCTCAGCTACCTCACGTACTTTTATTCTCCGATCGTCCAATATCATTCCATGGATTTTATCGACGATTTCTGGCGTGATGACCTCTTTTGGGCGACCTGAACGTACGGCGTCACTTGTGCTGGTACGACCACAACGGAACTCAGTAAACCACTTCTTAACCATTGAAATTGATGGTGCAGAGTTCCCATAGTATTTATCAAGTCTTTCCTTGGTTTCAGTTATGGTTTTTTTACGCAAAAAATAATGCTTAATCAACACACGAAATTCACTTTTTTCCATTTTTGTTAAAATTCACGAGGTTGTCTGCTTCTAATTGCTGTCAAACACAAACCAAATGTCGCAGCTTGCTCAAAATTTGACAGTAGTCTATTGAAAGATGGTGGTTGACAGCAGCAGTGTTGCATTTAAAGTTACTGCGCGGGAAATTTAAAAAGTCACGGACTTACCAAACAAGCCTCGTACCTATTTCATCAAAAACATTGATTTCCGAGTAAATTGAATAGTACTCAATTCAAGTATTTATATTTCAAATAAACCAGAATACTCGATTCAAACATTCCCTTCTCTCTGGGTACTGAAGCTTATTCAATCGGGTTCTGGAATAAGAGCGAACAAATTAGAATTCGATGACCACCATCGCTACTGAGTAAATCCTTCCAGTAGTTTTATTGGTAACAGTGTTTTTCAAATGATCCAAATACCTGTGGGTTTTAGTCATTGGCAATATTTATCATGGGCCAAATGTTCACGCATAATCTTTGATTTAGTGATATTGATGTTTGATCATTATCACAATTTTGAAGCTTAGTGTCATCATACACAAGCTGGAAATTTGTATTTTGAAAAATAGAATTAAAACCTTTCGTGAGCTTCCATTTTGAGTTTTTTGTCTCTTTAAACCGATTCTTCTTTAGCCAGTTATTGCACAACATGGCATGTGTTAATTTTATTTTTCCCAGTGCTACAAGGCATATTATATTATCAAGTCTTATCTATAATAGTTTCCCAGACACGCAAGAAATCATTCAGTTAACCAGATTAAGGTTACTCAAGTTGATTGGAAGATGAACTTGTTTCTTTCCATTAGATTACTCATACTCTCATAAATAGAAAACAAACAAAAAATAACAAGCTATTACGTGAATCAGAATAGATCAAGTAAATGAGCAATTACCTACTTGTATGATTCAGACTATGTTATTCAATAATTGACCACCTGATTCATATTCACTCTGAAGTGAAATGAATTATAGTGTCAAAGCATAAGCATTTTATCAATACTTTTTTCTACTCTCGTATTACTTATTATAACGCGAATTGAATATCTGCTACCGATTTATTTATGTGGTCCATTATAACATGGATTTTCATCATATAACAAATTTTTGCAACGTACTTTTCAGAACATTCAGTCACAACGCATCAAAAGAAAAACTATTCGTGGACTGGAAAATGACAAAATAGTTATTTATGATACAAATTCGTACAGTAGGACTTTTTTGTATGAGCGTGAAGTTTGTTGAATGAGGCGAAACCGAGGTCAACAAAACACGCGAGTACAAAAAAGCTCTTTGCGAAAATGTATCATAGAAAGTTTTTTTACGACAGTTATAATATTAACAAATTGTAGCAATTATTGTTGAATGTTTTATCGAATGGAGTTTTCAATATTCGTAAATGATGACTTCCGATTAAGATCTGACGCAAAATACTGTCTTTTTGAAAAATGTGCGTTAAATAGTATTTTACGACCTGTTGATGATTTTAAGCACAGTTGATTTTCTTTCGCACTTTTCGCACTGTGGACAGTGCCTTAGTTTACACACTATCGTAAAAAAAAAAAAAATTTTTTTTTTGGAAAATATGTTAGAAGAACCTTCAAATATACTCAAATCTTCTTCTTTGTAGACATACTTGAATGGGTTAGTATTAATATGACGTTAACCTCTATAACACTCCAAAGTGGAGAAATTCCAAAAATGAATATTTTAAATTGCACTATTAATTGATAATTTATATCTGCAGAAAAATTGTCATAACTAGTTTAAAATAAATTTTTTGCACTTCAGGGACTAAAGTGCCAACTTTAGTCCCGTATAACAGGGAATAAAATGTATCTTTCAGTCCCTAGGGAGATAAAGTTGCATTTAAATCCCTAGGGCATAAAGTAAAAATCAAACTTCACCGTTATCATGTCAGCTGCCTTATCTATATCAAAATTTGTTGACTCATTCATTTCTTGATTCATTTTCTTGATATTCTGTTAGTTAAGTTACGATTCGTTTAAATGTCAACATTAATTGAAACTGAATTTAAAAATTTTTTTGACACTGTTGCTATGACGTTACCTACTGAGTAATCCAAGTACCGTGTTTATATAACTCATCAAAATTATTAATTGTATCAATGTTGAAAGTTATAATACTGGGAAGTGCAAAAAATAGCGTATTTGCCTCAGGACTAAAGAGATATTTTATCCCTTACGTGATTATTGGCCCTCGGGCTCTACGAGCCCTCAGGCAATAAATATCACGTGCGGGATTGAAACATTTACTTTAGTCCCTTGCTATAATATACTATTTGTTCTCATGTATTATTTTCAGTTGTAATACCACAAGAGAGTGAGAATAAAGTGAAAATAATTCGACAGATTTTTCGAAAACTTGTTGCCAAGCAATAGACACGAGAGCCCGAAGGGCTCGAGTTGCTATTGCCAAATGGCAACAAGTTTGAGGAAAAAATGTGGAGAATTATTTTCTACTTTATCGAACTCTCGTGTGGTATTCGATAGATTATTTTTTGATGCCCCAATCATAGACACATTCTCTATATAACATTTTTATTCATAACGGTTATCTAAATTCATTTTTCAATTTGCCTGCAAACTGATGACAGACGTCAAATCAAAAGTATCAGTTGTTGTCACAGAATAAAAACAAAATACCACGAATATTCCCGAGGCAATAATCTAAGTAGAAAATTCCCACTATAATAATGTTGTGATTGGTTTGAAAGTACATCATAGCTTTAAATTGATGGTTTTTATTGGTTGCAAGATATGTCGAAAAATAATCATTTTTATATTGTTGGTCCTATTAAAAATACTGTATGCAATGATCATGTATTGGCTATTATTGATTCTTTGGCAAATCTACGAAATCGCTGACATTATATCTTGCACATGAATGATTTTATATACAGAGTGGGTCATTGAAAATGAAACAGCGGCTCTGTAGGTCGGCAGAACCGAAATATACCAAAACGCTCGGACACGTCAACTACATTTTCGAGGGGGACATCGTTCGCGATGAAATTCACCCAAAATACATTCCATCCCTCAGAGCTGCGACCGCCACCCCTACATTTTTAAATGGCACCATATGGCAAGTGATACCTCATTTTTTGAAAGGTATTTTCCTTCTTAAATCAAACAACATAAATAAATTAATTCTATCGATTCGTTTTTGAGATATATAGGAACTTGAAGCTAGGAAATAACTTTTTATTCACTCAATCAATGAAAATAAGATCTAAAAATGCAACTGTTTGAAGATAATTATCATTATCATTATCAAAAAACAATTTTTTTAACAATTTCAACAATTGTCACGGAATTAAGTGATCTACCTGTTTACCAGCAAATAACATGCAATTCCGTTTCGAATTTCCATTTCTTCCTCATTTACTTGATAGAAAAAAATGTATGGTTCTTAAGAATCGATAAAAGACGTTTTCTCTAATTCGACTCAAATGCGAGTACAACAATAACATGTATGAGATAATTTTTTTCGACAAATTGCAAATATGGAAATCTATCAGTGTCAAACTGATCTTTGAATGACATTAGATTGAATTACTTGACATAAAGCTGCTGAATATCTTCCTTCAATAATGGTGTATACGATCGCGGAAAGAGTTGAAATAATAACATTTTTTTTTTAAATGATGACTACGGTAACCGTACAAATAATTTGTTCAATGAAACGCATCCAGATAAACTTGTTGCTAGAAAATACGTTCTAAAAGTAGTGGAAAAATTTCGTCAAACTGGATCAGTAGCCAACAAGAAACGAGACCCAGAACGTGAATAGGCGAGAGCACAAAATAAAAAAAAATATTTTTAATGGATTCTGCAGCATGTGAAAACTCTGTTGGCAATTTTCTATTTTTTGTTAATTTTTTTTATCTTAAAAGAAATATTTAAAGTCGTCCAAATTCCTATGCTTTCTTGCACCATTGCAAAATGTTGTAACGTCCTCTACCGAAAATTCCGAGCAACCAATAGCATTGCCGTTTCACGTCATAATCAACCCGATTAGAATACTCCCTTTTATCTGATTGGGCTCGGGAGAATACATCACAAAGAGCGCCAATATTAGTATATTTGAAATTTGATGATTTTCAGAAAGGAATGGGAAGGGCAGTAATTGGAATTTAACTTCAAAACTTCTTAAGTACGTGTAGAAACTTTAGGAGCATGTTGCTGACGACAAAATATGAAAAAAAGTACCCATAAATACAAGTTCGCAAGTTATTCGTTTCTAAGATACAGAGTGTCAAAGTTTAATTTTCATATTTGTTTTTTTGTGAATAAATTCCAAAATATTTGTGATATTCGAGTAAAGTTTGGTATTTGGGATGATTTTTCAAATTTTGTGTTAATTGTGAAAAAACTAATTTCTAATTGAATTTATTTTGAATTAAAAAATCTTGTCATTCAAAATCACGATTATTTCAAATCTCAATAACTCGAAAACAGTTGATCGCAGTGACCTTTACAAAGAATATATTTTCTACACAAACTAAATGATAAATATTCCCAGATACCAAACTTTACCCAAATATCAAAATTATTTTGAAATTATTCACAAAAAATTAAAATAAGAATTCAACTTTGACACCCTGTATCTCAGAAACGAATAACTTGTGGACATATGTTTATGGGGACTTTTCTTCTTATTTTGATGTCAGCAATACGCTCCTGGATTTTCTACTCGTACTTAAGAAACACCCTGTATATGCTCTGTGCATTTTGAAGCATAATTGAGATAATACTTTTTCGTGTTCACGCCTATTTCCGTTGAGAAATGAACCTGTTGAAGTTGCACTTTTAGGATAAGTTCTGACCCAACATTGAGCACAAGGAAATTGGCTAGTGTTACTAATATCAGTAGAACCAGTATCCGCCGAATCCTGAAACATCGTAAATTCCACCCCTACAAAATGCGGTACAGCAACTGACTGAAGATGATTTTGATAGGCGACAGGAATTTTGTGAAATTATTACTACGAGAATAGATGATGATGATAATTTCCTTTTCAACATCTGATTTTCTGATGAATCTACATTATTTTATAATTCGACTGTGATTCGTCTTAATTGTCGTTATTGGTCAAATGCCAATCGACATGTTTTCCATACTCAAACTCCCCAAAAACTCAATGTCTGGGCCGGTATTTATGGGGACCGTTTGATAGGGCCAGTATTGTTCAACGGTTACCTGACAGAAAAAAATTATTTGGAATTATTGAATGAATTTGTTTATCCACAATTAGTAGACATCATTGAAAATGACAATCGTTACCATGAAGATCACTTGATATTTCACTATTATGCACAGCATTTTAGTGCGTTTTTGGATAGCATGTTCCCTGGAAGTTGGATTGGAAGAAGATGCTCTATAGAGTGGCCAGCCAGATATCCAGATCTAACCCCACTCGAATTCTGTGGGGTCACTTGAAAAGCAAAATTTATGCAACCAAACCAAAATCTCTGAAATATTTACGAATTTGAATTATTGAAGAATGCTATCGCCGGAAATGCTACGAAATGTGAGGTCTCATTTTGAACATTTAGTTCATTGATAATAATAATTATTGCGACAGTTGCTTCATCAGATATAGTTTTTATTGATTGAGTGAATAAAAAGTGATTTCCCCACTTCAAGTTCCTGTATCTCGAAAACGAATCGAATAGAATTAATAAATTTTTACTGTTTGTTATTAGGAAGGAAAATATCTTTCAAATGCGGTATAGATCACTTGCCATATGTTGCCATTCAAAAATTTAGTTTGGCGGTCACAGCTCCGAGGAATGGAATGTATTTCGGGGGGTGAATTTCATCTCGAACGATGTCTCCTCAAAAGTATAGTTGACGTGTCCGAGCGTTTTTATATAATTCGGTTCTGCCGACTTACAGAGCCGCTATTTCGTTTTCAATGGCCCACTCTGTACTTTAGTAACCTTTTCTGAACGACAAGGACGCATCGAAGTTTTTTTCAATGAATCCTTAACATTTCTCATTATTGGATTTAAAGAAAAATATCATGTACCTAATATTTTGGCAAAAAGTGTGTTGTTTGGTCACAAGGTCGCTCATCTTTCTCACTCGCTAAAAAAACTGAAAATTTGACCGCTAATAACACACTATCATATATTCATTTGATTTGGAAATTTGAATCAACGTTGTTTGACATAACTATTCCATTTTCAGGACAGGGAAAATTCGAGCTCGCCAATTTGGACCAAGCTTTGCACCTCTGCACCCACCTGCTTTATGGCTACGCAGCTATTCACGAAGATACACTCAAATTAGTACCAATGAACGAACAATTTGACGTTATTAAAGATAACTACCGACACGTCACAGACCTCAAACTTAGATTCCCAAAATTAAAAGTTTTACTTTCAGTGGGTGGAAATGAGGATATTAGCGGTGAAGGAGATGAGAAGAATGAAAAATACAGGAAAGTAGTAAGTATTTGATAAGGGAATCTCACACACATTTATCTAATTATACAGACGAAGAGAATACGGATGCTAATAACAAAATAGAAATAATAACGGATGTTGTCATCCTCGATCACTGAAGTAGGATGGTTTCCGCTCCAGGCGAAATGAATATCATTCGAAAAATGGAGTAAAAACAGAATAAATATCGAGATCTACTTTTTGAACTCCGCAGGCTCTACCCTTGACATTTTGTTAAAATGGTGATTCTGATCTGAGTCCTTGGTGGAATGATAGACACACTACTCTCGAACTTGAAAATGATACCGGCCTGTCGTAGCATGACAGAAATCTCAGTCGCACAAATGCAGAAGGCCGTCATTCTCGGTTCACTTCGTCTGCTCAGAGCACATCACTCTCCGGACCCAATAGTCACCCATATTACGGACGTGGTGAGTGTTTATTGGGGTAAATTACACCAGCGCGCCCTCTGGATGTGTAAGAGCTCCAGGGACAGGGCCTGACTGGGTTATTTTTAACAGGGAAATAATAATAATTATGCATCTTATCTTCGGAGACGAGGCTGACAGAGCACCTCCTCAGCCGGTTAACAAAGTGGCAGTTATGCCAGGTGTCGGTCTGGTTGTAGAGAATGCTCGGATCGTACCACCAATGGGAGGCATCAGAACCCGCAGGGCGCTTCACAATATCGATCCTCTGAAGCCGCAAGAACTGGCACGGGTGGATTCGGAGATTAGCAATTCACTTTCAGGAGAGGCTGACATCTGGCGGATCAATTCTGTCATGTACAGTTCTATCCCAAATGGAGGGTAGGTATACCACCGCTTTGGCTGGGAGGAATTAGCGACGCATACACAAGACGGAAGCTAATATTTAGTCGGCGAGATAACACGTGTCTCGTATCCAGTGAGTGGTAGACTACGTAGCTACCAATAGGCCTTCCACGCCAGCAGTGCGGCGAATTGTCGCAAAATTAAAACGAGTGCACCAAACTTCAAATCAAGGCGTGCTATTCACCGTTAAAGAGCACTGTCTTGATAGTATACGAATGCTGGTAGCTGAAAAAAAATCAATAGTGAGGCGGGCGAGAAGCACCGCGGAAAACATGGAGTTCCGCGATCAACCTCCTCGCTCATTCCAGGAGCCTCCACGTGTTGTCGATAACTCGCGGCTGCTGATCGGGTGGAAACCTTCTGAAAGAACATCTATGAGCATTCGCAACCACTCAACGTAGATACTCCAGCCCCTAGCGCAGTTCGAAGCTTCCTGCAGGAGGCTTCGGCAGCCAGAGTTCAATGATCTGTGCCATCCGATAACTCCAGAAGAACTTCTACTAGTCCTCAGAGATTCAAAGAATTGCGCTGCCCCAGGCTCTAATGAGAAAAATTACTATTGGTGGATGAAGTCTCCAACCACCCACCACCATCTGGCAGGAGTTTTTAACTCATGGCTAGATGGGGAGCAAGATAATCTGGAGTGGTTTGTCTAGGTGCGAATCATGCTCATCCTCAAATACAGCGATTTGTTGGACACAAAGAATTACACTCCGATAACATGCTTGAATGAAACATGAGGTACCTGATAGTGAGTTGCATTTGACAGCTGATGCCGCTCTGGAAGACTGACTCGCTTCACTATATGATCTGGTGAAGTCAGAGTCCAAAAGAGCAGGTTTTCTTCAGAAGGGGCGTGTTTTGGGAAGACTCCCTCAGCTCTTCTGCATCTCACTATTGCCATTGTCCACTGCACTTAGGAAAACCCGTTGGTACAACTGCGGTACCCCCGCAACTGGAGGCATGAAGTCACCTATCTCTTTTACATAGATGACCTCAAATTATATGTCTTGGGAGGAGTAAGCGGATGCTATCGGACTGGTATTCGGGACCGATAAATGTGCCATGGTTCATCTCAAAAGAGAACGTTGCGGGAAATACAGAGATAATGTTCTATCCGTAGACGGAAGAATCCTTCATCATGTTGATGCCGGAAAGACGTATACTTACATAGGGGTTTTTTCCTGAATCTTTATTTCTCGTCGACAGAATTGTCAGAACCTACTTAAATCTAGAGCTTTTAAAACAGATAAAAAATAGTTAAAATTCACATTAAATATTCAGATAATGAATAAAAACATTCATTCAATAAATATTTCTCTTCAGATCTTTTTTAAATGACAAATTGTTCATGTGATGCTTTAAATGATACGGTAATTTATTATAAACTCGAGGTCTAATATAGTTTGGAGCATGATATGCAGCATTAACTTTCGCAGTATAGCCATGAATGGTTTCATTCAAGTGAAATGATGACTTATTTTGGAAAATTTACGAAGATATTTTGTAGATATATGAACAAGGGATTGGTAAAGTTCTGTACATTTTATAAAAATGATTCTCATACGGAATATGTCCCAGAGTACGTAATATATGCTTCTGGCTGAAGGAAATGTCCGATGCTGAGTAAGAATTTCCCCAGAAACTTATTACAATGTGTCTTCCAGTTTACAAATTCATCCAGAAACACTCCCAGAAATCATACACTTTCATGAGTATTGGACAGGATTGATTAATTCACTGTAAAATCCAAATTTCCAATTAGATTCTGCCGACTATGAATTCTCAACATCTCCGTTTTTTTTTTTGTTTTGAAAAATAAGTCACGTCCATTGAAAAAGTCTGACACTTCATTCAACAATTTGGAGCACTTGGCCTTGAGTAACTTGGTACTGGAGGTAGATCCGACCAGTGATAAATCATCTGCATAGGCTGAGTGGTGATAACTCGTTATAACAGTGTCGATCTGATTTATGTATAGTATAAACAAAATCTGTCCCAAGATAGATCCTTCAAACAATCTGACGTACTATTAAATGACTTATCAGTGGAGTTCGTATGAATTGAAATATATTGTTTCCTGCCCTCGAGAAATGACTGAACCCATTTTAATGGTATTCCCCTCAAACCGTACATTTCTATCACCTCTAATATTTTTTTATGGTTAACGCAGTCAAACGCTCGGCTCAAGTCACAAAAAATGGCTACCGGACATTCTTCTGCTACAATATATTCTATGATTTGATTGTAAAGAGAGAACATAGCCGTAGAAGTTGATTTACCGTTTTGAAATCCGTGCTAATTAACCGATACAATTTTGTATTTCTCCAAGAAGGATGATAGGCGATGAAGGAACGCCGCTCCCAAAAGGTCGCAACAGTTAAAAACTCTTTCCGCGATAAGTATCAGCATGAAGTCTTACAGATCTGGCCATCAGAACTGTTGGGGAAGAACAAATAAGTTGCTGCAACTAATACGCTTGCCGTTCCGATCCTACTCTACTCATTTGGAGTGATGAAATAGACTCAGGAAGAGGAGCGACAATTCGACATTGAAATTCGCAAAATGATGCATCTTCTTAGGAGCTTGCATCCCAAATCGTCCGTTCCACGGTTATACTTCCCCAGACAACTTTTGAGTTTGGAGTGTCTGTAATAACACAATGGTATTGGATGGAGTCTGTAAAGTCATCAGGAGTTCGGATTCCCTTCTCTGCATGGTCCGCGACCATGAAAGAACAGGGATTGAAGCATTCTTTAAAGTAGCAACCCGATGAACTTGGTCTCTTATTCAACACTGAACAAGCAAACCCAAACTCTGTCGCCAAGTTGGAACCCGTTCAGCAAAAAGTTCATATCAAAGCTGCGGAGATTCAGGTCCTTCTTCAGCAACAACCGGAAAAGCCAATGCATGGGGTCTTCTTCAACAACATCGAAGACCCTCGGTTATACAATAATTTGACCTTTCCCTTCCTCAGGTCAAGTGAGCTGAAGTCGTAGACGAGGGATTGCCTGCCATTCAAAACTAGTATACCGTGGTACCGAGGTCCCTGAAATCAGATTCAGAGCGTATCGTAGGGCACCTGGGACCATAATGCATTTGCTGTCAGCTTGCCCAGCTTTATGGTCTCTGCCTATATCCACAGGCATGACGCGGCGCTACGATGAGTGTTGTATTACCATCTACGACACTCTTACGGCATTGATGAGACACCGGCATTGCCTTATGCTCCATATGATATTGAGCCAGTTGTGGAATGAAGTTTCGAATCTATCGGAACTACACCTTTTCGGAAAAGAGTTTTCGGCTCCTGGCGAAACGAACATCGTCCGAAATGAGGATGAAAAATAGACTAAATCGAGATCTACATTTTGAACACCACAGGCTTTACCCAAACTATTCTCTTAATATGGTGGTTCTGGTCATAGGGGTACTCTTGATGGGATGATGGACACACTGTTCTCGAACCTGAAAATCATACCGGTTTGCCGTTATATAGCAGAAATCTTAGTCAGACGAATGCAGAAGACTGCCGTTATCGTTTGTTCACTTTGTCTGCTCAGGGCACATAATTTTTGTATTCAATAGACACTTGGTGAGAGAAGTAGCTATTGTGGTAATTGACACTAGCGCGCTCTTCAGTTGTATCGGAGCTTCGGAGACAGGGCCTGACTGGGATATTCCTCACGGGGAAAAATAATTCCTCTTTCCAAAAGCATAACCCGTAATTTTTGGTGGTTTATTCACTTCTCAGCTGTAGAAAACTCATTTGACCTGGGGCTCCACGGCAAACAATAATAGCCACGCGTCGTCTACCCGCAATATCTTCGGGTAAATACACTCAACGATTGTTTACGAGTGATTATTAATATTATTCGACCCTAAACACACAACCTCATGACATTCATAATACAGTGCAGCTTTTTTTAGTCCTCCAACCCCTGTTAACTTTTGAACGGTTCGACGTACAAACATGAAAAAAAAATTTGGATGGTTTCACCGATACTACTTTTTGAAACAAAAAATATGGTGATTGCTCGACAGGGAGCGCGGGGGAGCACATCAACTCAAAAATTTTGAATGGCATGGGGGGTCAAGTGTAACATCGTTGAAAAGAGAATTAAATTATGTTTACAACCATCTAAGTATTTTTGAATTTTGTTGAGAATCATTTTTCTAATTTCGATTTAGTGCCCTTCGAAATTTTCAAGTTGATGTGCCCCCAGCGTCATCTGTCGAGTAATTGCAATATTTTTTCTCTCAAAAATTAGTATTGGTAATATCCTCCAAAAAGTTTTTGGTTTCATTATTCCCCAACAAACCGTTCAAATTTATCGAGGTATGAGTAGTATTCAGATCCGCATTTATATTTTTGATATTCCGAATTTGAATTGCAAAAAAATATCAACGAAATTCAAAAAAAATAAATGTTTGTAAAGAGAATTGAACTCTTTGGTCGACGATGTGACACTTGACCCCCAACGTCATTTAAAATGTTTGAGTTGGTGTGCCCCCCGCGCCCCCTGTCGAGCAATCACCATATTTTTTGTTTCAAAATGTAGTTTCGGTGAAACCCTCCAAACCTTTTTTTTTCATGTTTGTACGTCGAACCGTTGAAAAGTTAACACGGGGGAGAGTAAAAAAGCCGCACTGTATAACTCTTCCATTAGTAAGTATTCCAACTTATGATGAAATTGCAATCTCAAACATTTTTCAGAAATTCTTCAATAATATGTTTCCGGTTTCAATTATGGTGTAAAATTTATCAACTTGATAGATGATTGTTCAAAGATAGAAGTGAAAATATGCGAATCTGATAGAACACCAAAAACAAGGAATTAAATTAGTATCAATTCATGCCTTGAAGGAAACCGATATTTAGAATTGAACGGTATCCGTGATTCACAGTTCCTATATGTGACTGTACAGTACAGTTTCATATTTTTTTTAGTAAACTATCATGGTATACATTAACAAGTTCCATGACAAATACAAGACATTCGAACGAGTCCACAAAAATAATTATTATTTCAAAATATACAAACGGCAATGATTATTCTGTTCATTATATTATCTAAAATGGAAAAGTTCATCGAATAATATTATTGATACATTTTCAGTTAGAAACTTCAGCTCATCGCTTGGCATTTGCTAATTCAGCATATACTTTGGTGAAAGGGTACGGTTTTGATGGGCTGGACTTAGCTTGGGAATTCCCCGAAACAAAGCCAAAGAAGATTAAATCTGGTTTCAGTAAGTATACCTACTTAAAAACGTTAGCGTTAGAATAGAGTGATAGGTAAGGCATTCTCACCAAATATTCTTTGAAATCAAATTGTTGTTGAACAGTTTTATTGAGTTACCTACTAGAATAAATTCAAACAAATCTATGTACCTATAAATAACCCAAAATATGTTTCCAAAATGTTTCATAATTTTCAGTTGAACTTTTCAGATTCCAGCTCATTCTTTGTTAATTATTGTTCATTCTATATTCGCCGATTTTCATTCTAATGGAAAAATATAAATATTCATTAAGGTCCATGTTAATTTCATGTTATGAAATAATGTATAAAAGTAAAATAAATAAATTCACAATTTTGCAAAAACTTGTTGATAAGAAAAAATTACTCCCTGATGAAAAATTTTCTAAGATGGTATAAGGAATTTCCGAGTTTTTTTTCTTCTAGTTATACATTTATGTCTGACTTAGTTGTCTGAATAGGTACTTTATATCGATATGAGAAATTTACTTTTTTTTCCAGAAAAATTCTGGAGCAATGTAAAGAATACATTCACCGGAGATGAAGAAATTGATGAGAATGCTCAAGAGCATAGAGAACAATTTACAGCTCTTGTTAAGGAACTGAAATCAGCTTTCAGACCCGACAATTTATTGGTATCTCTCACAGTCCTTCCTAACGTGAACAGCACCGGTGAGTTTTTGTGGATTTTATCCCTGAAAATAAAATCTATCGTGACCTCGCCAGCATTGAAATCCATTGAAAAATGAAAGTTGCTACTACTATCTAATAGAAGTGGCAACACCGCATTGTCGGAAATATTTCAGTTAGGTAGAGAATGTCCGGATATGTTTTCCATTAAATTTTCAAAGTGATCCGGTGTCTGGTTCACCAGAAACGTCTAATGTGCCGTCCACCGTGAATCAGCATGTATATTTATCTGTGAACACGGCTATTAGAATAGGCGAGATTTTTATATCTGTTTTAATAACACCACGCTCTTGCCAAATAAGGTTTGAAAAAACTGAATTATGTGTCCGATAAGAACTTGGCCAATTTTTATTGTAAGGAAAATTATAAAACGTGTCATTGATTTTGTTAAATCAATAAGATATAGCATCTATCAATAGTAGAAATAACAATAATATCAAATTTTTCAGTATACTATGATCCCAGAGCTCTGGCTCCTCATCTAGATATGATCATCCTCCACGCCTTCGACTTCTACACGCCGGCACGTAATAAAAAACTTGCTGATTTCCCGTCACCATTGTATGAGCTTATCGACAGAAGGAATGGCGAAAATATTGACGCATGGGTGAAGTATTGGTAAGATGGTAGCAGCATATTAGATAATTATAAAAAAAACTCATTTTCCCTACAAAAGGCATATTGTGGTATCATTAAAAATTGATATTATTCCCAGAGCCAAATTCATACTGATGAGTGCCAGAGACCAAAGCCCTCAAAGTAAGAGAGCCGCGGGTTCTGAGACACGATGACCCACATACGTTTTGTAACACCCTATAGAGCACTACATACGTAACGATACTTAGATGGGGTAACGCAACTTTATTTCGCCAAGAGTCTAATTTGATGTCAAAATAAAAAAGCCCTGAAGCTTCTCAGCATCAGAAATCAATACTCGAGCGGCAATAAATTCACGTGTAGGGTACTCACGAGACGTGTTTATTTATCATGCTTGGCAATTCATGACAGTAAAAGAAACTCAGAAAAACTATATTTAATCTTAATTCAATTCAATCTAAAAATGAACATATAAGATAATTGTCCACAGAAATCAATAATCAAACTCGTCTCGTACGGCCCAGTATACGAAATAGTGACATTAAATAATTTGTGAGCTAAACTCTGCTTCTCTTTACGAACGGAAAAGAAATTTCAGTTGCAGTTGCTAAAAATGTCTTAAGTTTGTGAAACAGAAACAATGTGACAAAATACTATTCAACATAAGGGTATAACGGCATTAAAGATTATGTGGCAGGCTAGAAAGTCAGATGAGAGCCATACCGCCTTACTAGTAGAGTAATTTATTGCGTACCTATCACTTACATAGTGTGTACGTTGCGCTCGGTTTCCGCTTTGACTTTAGTTTTGAAACCGTTTTTTTATTCGAAAATATCAGCAATGACAAGACAGACGTTTTACTTTTTTACTGACACTTCAAAAACTGACTTTCTTTACAGGACGATACAAAATATGAAAAATGTAAACAGTATACAAGGTAATATAAACTTCACGTAGTAACACATAGGAAAAACATTTCGAGGGTAATGCCCTCTTTTAGCTGTGGCTGGCCTTTTGCGAAGGGAGAAAAGGTACAACCAAAGTTTCGGGAGAACACTTCACTTTCTTTGTCCTATCAGGACTGAAATTAACTTGTTTTGCAATTTGAAAGCAAACATTTGCAATGTACCTTTGAAAACTTTCGCAAAACTAATGTTAACGTTTCGATGAATACAGGAGATAAATTTGTTGCCTTTTGCTAATCTGCACATTGACTATTACAGGTAGAATAACTTTGTGGTCTAAATAATATTGAATACAGCATTTTGGTTAAAAACCATACGTACAACATCTTTCGCTAACTACATTTAAACTTTGTCTGAACTTAACTGTACAATACAAAAACAATATTCATAAAGTTCAGAATTCATGTCTACGTCTAATTTTTCGAGTAAGAAGGCGACAAAGAATTTCGCATGAACTAGGGGAAATTAGATGGCTGAATATCGTAATAGTTACTTATCGCACTGATATACAAAACATAAATATTAGAAATAGGGGGTTATTGAGTGTTCCTTCCTTTGCGACAGAAATTTTCAGTCGCTCGTTCAGTTACCAAGCATATCGCATTTACAGTTCAATTGCATCAGAGCTTAAAAGCTATAGTGATAAAAATTCAAAGAAAATTTTAAGACACACCTTTTTCATCAGAATTAACTACGGTATACTAAAATTTCAAATAAAATAATTTATGAAGCAAAACGGTTTTGATGGAATATAATGATTATACAGGGTGTTTATTAAGTGCGTGTAGAAAATCTAGGAGCCTATTGCGTACATCAAAATAACAAGAAAAGTTCCTATAAGCATATGTCCACAAGTTATTCATTTCTGAGATACAGAGTGTCAAAATTGAATTCTTATTTTTATTTTTTGTGAATAGTTCTAAAATAATTTTGATAGATAAATAGATTTATTTAACAACGTATACAATTACAATTTTTTGCTGCAAGTCAGCAAAATTAAATATAAAATTGTCGTCAGCAAGGAGATTTCTCCGACAAAATAGACAGATTTAACAATACAAGATGCAATCAATACAATCACACAGCAAAATCAATTTACAATAAAATCATACCTACATTTAGATCAGAACTAACAGTATATACACACCCATACTCATAAATATATACATATGTTTTGGGACACTAAAAGTAAGTACTTATTATGTGCGTTTTTGTGAAAAAGGTGTTTTGATAAATTCTTCGACACTATAGAAACAGTATCGCAATAAAAAAAGTCCTGAGTTTGTTTCTAAAACATTCTGGACGGAGATTTTTATGTTTTCTGGTACGTGATTATAAAGATCCAAGTCGGGAGAGTTTCTCTGACACTTGCTGAGTCTGAATCGGGGTTTGACCAGCCGATTACAATTTCTAGTATTGTGAGCGTGAATCTCCGAATGTTTAAGGTAACGATCTTCGTTTTTGTGAATTTCTAAGAGTGTTTTATAGATATAGACTGATCACTCCATTTCTGATAAATAGAGGTATAGAGCTGTCCCTAAGCCCAGCGTTGCAAATTATTCTCAATAGGTACTCTTTTTTGGAGGATGAAAATTTTTATTGCATGTGAGGAGTTGCCCCACAAGATGATGCCATATTCTAATTTGGAGTGAAATAGGGCAAAATAGGGTTTCATTAGTGCATCTGTACTCATCATGGCACGGAGTTGTCTGAATGCAAATAAACTTTTGGATAGTTTGCCTCTGAGGTCTTCAATGTGAGCTGACCATGAAAGATTGTCATCTAAGATTATACCAAGTAATTTGGCACTGGAATTTTATATTTTAGATGAGAAAGTTATATATTGATTTTTATCATTATTTATTTTAAGTTTATTTGTTAGGAACCAGGAGGAAGCCTTCTCTTCTGCTACCCTGGATTCCATTGTCAATTTTCTATAATCTTTGTTCTTCGATACCAGTGACGTGTCGTCAGCGTATTGTATGCATTGTACAGGTTGCATAAAGAAGTTCAAGTCATTCACGAAAATAAGGAAGAGGAGAGGTCCAAGTACCGAACCCTGAGGAACACCATGTCTTACTGTCATTGGTGTTGACAATTGATCATTTCCAGACACAATTTGCTTTCTTTCGCATAAATACGTTTTGAAGATCTCCAGGGCAACTCCCCTCACATCATAAAATTCCATCTTCTCTAGAAGAATGTCGTGGGAAACACAGTCGAAGGCCTTTGAGAGGTCACACAAAGTGATAGCGACATGTTCCTCTCTCCCAAGGCCTTCCACTATGTCTTTGACTATCTTCAAAAGAGCGTCAATTGTAGAAGTTCCAGAACGAAAACCAAATTGTGCATCGTCAAGTAGATGTTTAGCCGAACAATATGCAGCTAGTCTATTTTTCAAAAGAATTTCCAGAATTTTTCCCAGTATTGGAACAATTGAGATTGGCCGGTAGTTGTCGACTAATTTTGGGTCCCCTTTTTTGAAAATGGGAATTATTCTAGAAATTTTGAGACATTCCGGAAAAGTACCAGAAGTGAAACATAAATTCAATGGTCAATGGTCAATGGTCAATGGTTCAATAATTTCGTCAACGACTGCTTTGATGATATAACTGTTTAACTCGTAATAGTCCAGGCAGGAAGAGTTTTTTAGAGATTTGATAGCCTCCCGCACTTCTGCTGGTGTAACATGTGTGAGGAAAAATGATTCGCATGGTCTAAGTTTACTATTTAGAATTTTTAGATGCGCATTTTTTTAATCTGACAGGGAAGAAATTATATTTTCTGCTATATTACCAAAGGAGTCACTGAAATCTTCAGATGATATTTCACTTTTTTTTGTTGTTTGTTACGGTTGAGTTCATGGTTAATAAGTTTCCAAGTGGTCTTCGAAAATGTTATCTGAATTTTTTTACATAATTGCTGTATGCACTTTTTTTTTGCTTCATTTAGTTGCCTTCTGTACTGTTTCCTCAGTATATTGTAGGCAACATAATTTTCAGCACATTTTGAGCTATCGCAAATGATTTTCACACACAGTAAATGTTCCCTCATTTCCTTGAGAGAATCATTGAACCACGCCACTGGTGGTTTTTGTTTGTGTTAATCTTCTTTAGTGGAAAAAATTGCAAGGAGGGGTTTTGTAAGGTGAGTAGAAGATTGTTAGCAAACGTTTTCCCAATTGATTTCGGACAGGGCATTTTTAGGCCTTTCGAGATTGTTACTACTGATATTTCGCCTGTAAACAGGCTGTGGTTCAGTAAGCTTTTCATTGATGATAATGAATTGGCCATAGTGGTCTGAGAGACATGGCTCAATTACGCCAGTTGAGTAGTCAGTATCATTCAAATTGGTAAGGATATTATCTATACATGTAAACGAGAATATCGATACCCTAGTGTAATCCGAGATGGTAATGTCAATACTGTAAGAAGATATTAAAGAAGCGAGAGCTCGAAGATTGGCTGAGTTTGATCTGAAGTTTATATTGAAATCACCTAATATTATAAGTTTTTGACATCTGTCAAGTAGAATCTCAAAATTTGATAAAAAAACTTCAAAGTCTCCATTGCCAGATCTATAGAGAGTGATCACGATGGTTTTGATGCTTACAATTTCGATGCAGCCGAATTCAGAGTGGAACTCCTCGACAAGATCTGCACAATCAAGAACCCTTATTTTAAATTCAGGTTTAATGAATATTGCTACGCCCACATGTTTATTATTTTTTCTACAAAAATTGGAAGCAAGTGAATAAGTCACAAGGTTGACTGATTCGAGAGCATAATTATCAAGCCAGTGCTCAGACAGACAGATACAATCGAAAGATTGTTTTTTCAAATAACATGTTAATTGATTTACTTTGTTCGATAAACACTGTATATTTATGTGAAAAATACTAAATAATGTCTTAGTCAAATCAGTGGAATTTACTTTTCCTAAATTGTTCAGGGATTTTGGTAATGGGTTTGTCGCCTGTGAAAATAACGGTTAACGAAAGCCCCCTTTGGCCACAATTCAGGATTCAAAGCTTTTGATAGATTACAAAGATCAATGGTAACTTTAAAAGAAGAATAAATTAACGGAAACATTGAGTTTAGTTTTGAAACGGTTGCCTCAGGCAGCTCGTCATTGATAAGCTATTTAAGTTCTTCCTCGGTCATATCGGGGTGACACTTATAGACGTACAGGAAACCAAGCTGGGTTACGGTTTTGATATTCGAATTGTTTTTTACCTCTAACTTCCCAACAATGGGTTCATCTTTTTGACCTTTTTTGATGGATAGATGAGTATCGGTGTTTGCGACGTTTACGGATGAGGGAGAAACGATTTTCTTCGCCACTGCCGGTCGAGTCATCTGTTGACCATTTTTAGTTCCACCGTTAGTACTAGCAGTCGGTACGTTTCATGGACGTTATTTATTTATAAGTCCATGGTACGTTTGTGTTGGGAGATTTCTTACAAGTGGACTCTGTTGATTTGCAGTATTGTGCGTAGGTTATCGCTTCCGACACCTGGTTAACTGTGATGACTTGATTCGTATTCTAGATTTCGGCAGGAACCTTTTGTGATTTCGACTGCTCTGTCTTAGCTATTTTAGACTTTAAAGTTTGTACAACAGGTGACGAGATTGTTGACGGGCTATCATTTTTGTTATTCAAGAATTTGTTCAATAGGTCAATTTGACATTTTAGAGACTGTTGTTGCTGGGTTATAATTATATCTTTCTGTCTACTTATTACCTTCAGAAAGTTTATTTCCTTATTGAAAATTTCACTTTCGTCGTCACCACTGGCACTTCTGAATGATAAATTAAGGTCTTCCGTGTTTTCACAACATTTTATGGATTTGTCACTTTCACTAATTATAGTGACATTTTTTAATTTTGTAACACAACTATAATGTGATACAGTGCCACAAATCACACATTTAAGCCCACTTTGGGCTATTTTAAAACACCTTTTACAAGGTTTTGGAGAGCCGCTCGAGCAGTTGTCTTTACCGTCCGACATATCACACTCGAATCACTCCAAAATATCCAAAATATTTGGGTAAAGTTTGGTATCTGGGAATATTTATTATTTAGTTTGTGTAAAAAATATATTCTTGGTAGAGGTCACTGCGAGCAACTGTTTTCGAGTTATTGAGATTTGAAATAATCGATGAAAGTGATTTTGAATGAAAAGATTTTTTAATTCAAAATAAATTCAATTAGAAATTAGTTTTTTTCACAATTAACACAAAATTTGATTTTATCATTGAAAAACCATCCCAGATACCAAACTTTACTCGAATATCACAAATATTTTGGCATTTATTCACAAAAAAACAAATATAATAATTAAACTTTGACACTCTGTATCTTAGAAATGAATAACTTGCGGACATGTGTTTATGGTAACTTTTTTTCTTATTTCGACGTCAGCAACATGCTCTTTTGAAGTTTCTACACGTACTTAAGAAACACCATGTATAAGACCCCTCAGTTGCAGAAATCTCCAAAACAAATATTAAAAACATTGATCCAGTTGAATTTTCAAGTTTCATATACTATAATGCCAATTTGTCAGTTCTAAATTGGTGGTAAACATATCCTTTACACTAACACTTAATTTTTTCTCTACTTTTTCACATTGTTTTTTAGGACTCATTCATTTTTGGTGAGGAAAGCATTTACAATTTCTAAATTTTATACTTTTAGCTTAATCAGTTTTAATTTGTTTTGTTTTATATAGATATGTATCAAAATTAAGCACATCTCTGTTTAGGGTTAAGTGGAAGAATATTTTTGTTTGAGTCCAGCACTCAAGCAAAAATAAACTTCGCCATTTATTTTCATTATAATCTATGTCTGTTAATTACTATTGACTATTGAAGTCGATTTGAAAATAATATAGACGATTATTATTATTATTTTTATTATTATTATTATTATTATTTCCCGTTGGGAATGTACCAGTCAGGCCCTGTCTCCGGTGCTCCGATACATCCGGAGGGCGCGCTGGTGTCGTTAACCCCAATAACCACTCCCTACGTCCCTAGGGTGAGTGACTATTGGGTCCGAGAATCATGTGCCCTGAGTAGACGGAGCGAACCAAGGATGACGGCCTTCTGCATTCGCGCTGCTAAGATTTCTGCCATATTACGGCAAGCAGGTATTATCTTCAAGTTGGAGAGCAGTGTGTCCATCATTCCACCAAGGACTCCTATGATCAGAACCACCATTTTGACAGAATGGTCCGGATATAACCTGCGGAGTTCAAAGAGAAGATCTCGATATTTAGTCTGTTTTTCCTCTTCTTTTCGAACGATATTCATTTCGCCTGGAGCGGAAAACTCCATGACGAATATCGTTCTACTTTGGTGGTCGAGGAGGACAACATCAGGCTTATTGGCTTGTATTTGCCTGAGGGTGGGGAATGAGTAGTTCCAATAGATTCGGCACCTCTCATTCTCCACCACGGACTCAATATCCCCCGGAACATAAGGCAACACCGGTGTCTCGTCTATACCGTACGAGTGTCGTAGATGGTAGTACAACACTCGTAGCGCCGCGTTATGCCTGTGGATATAGGCTGAGACCGCATAAGATGGGCATGCTGATAGCAAATGCATTACGGTCTCAGGTGCCTCACGACATGCCCTGCATCGGGTGTCAGGGACGTCTATACCCATCACGCGACTACGGTAGACAAGGGTGTTCAAGACACCATCCTGGCAGGCCATTATGAATCCCTCGGTCTCCGACTTTAGCTCACTCGATCTGAGGAAGGCAAAGGTCATGCTTTTGGATAAGCCAAGGTCTTCGATGTTGTGAAAGAAGACACCATGCATTGGCTTATCCATATGTAGCTGTAGCAAGACATCTGTCTCCGCAGCTTTTATGTGAGCGTTTTGCTGAACGGGTCCCAACTCGGTGACAGAGTTTGGGTTAGCCCGTTCAGTGTCGAATACGAGACCGAGTTCATCGGCCGCACGGGTTGCTGCCTTAAAAAGAAATGCTCCAATCCCTGCTTTCTCATGGTCGCGGACCATGCAGAGAAGGGGATCTGAACTGCTGATGACTTTACAGGCCCCATCCAGAACCAGTCTGTTGTCTGGGAAAGTATAACCGTGGAACGGACGATTTAGGATGCAAGCTCCTATTGAGATGCATCATTTTGCGAGTCTTAACGTCAAGTTGTCGCAGCTCTTCCTTGGTGTACTTCATCACTCCGAAAGAGTAAAGAAGGATCGGAACGGCAAGCATATTAGTTGCAGCAACTTTGTTCTTCCCCGACAGTTCTGATGACCAGATCTGTCGGAGTTTATGCTGATACTTGCCGCGGAGAGAGTTTTTAACTGCGAATACCCCTTGGGAGCGGCGTTGTTCCACCCCAAGGTAGGTATAAGTCTCTCCGGCATCCAGATGATGAAGGATGCTTCCGTCTACGAGCTGGACATCCTCTCCGTATTCCTCATATCGTCCTCTTTTGAGATGAACCGTGGCACATTTGTCGATCCCAAATTCCATACCGATAGCATGCGTATATTGTTCCACCACCCTAAGGGACTGATGTAGGTCCCTTTCTCCAGAGGCATATAATTTGAGGTCATCCATGTAAAATAGATGGGTGACTTTATGCCTCCGGTTGCTGGGGGTGCCGCAGTTGTACCCACGGGTATTCCTGAGAGCAACGGACAATGGCAATAGTGAGATGCAGAAGAGAAGAGGGCTTCTAATGATGACCTGGTCTGTTTGGACTATGTCTCTACCAGATCTTATGGTGAAGCGAGTCCTCCAGAGCGGCATCAGTTGTCCAATGCATCCCACTATTTGACCGGGTACCTCAAGGCATCTGAGCAAATGCATGATTAACTCATGTGATGTTGTATCAAATGCCTTGCGGTAATCGATCCAGGCCATCGAAAGGTTACGCTTATACTGCACGGAGTCCTGCGTGATACATCTATCGATGAGCAGGTTCTCCTTGCACCCGGCGACCCCTTTCTTTGACCCTCTTCGCTCATATATCCGTTCATACACCGGATCAACTGCGGAGGGAATGCGCGTGTATAATATGCGCGTAAACACCTTATAAGCATTCAAGCATGTTATCGGTCTGTAATTCTTTGGATCAGACAAATCTCCGTTTCTGGGGATGAGCACGGTTCGCCCCTTGACAAACCACTCCGGAATCTGCTGAGTTGAAAACTCTGGCCAGATGGCGGTGGGTTGTTGGAAACTTTTTCCACCAATAGTTATTTAACCCATCAGGGCCTGGAGCAGCGAAATTCTTAAAGCCTTTTAGGGCCCCTCGTACTTCTTCCGTGGTTATCAGGATGCGCAGATCATTGAGCTCAGGCTGCCGAAGCCTCCTGCAAAATGCTTCGAACTGCGCTAGGGCTGGAGTATATACGTTGAGTGGTTGCGGATACTCATAGATATTCTTCCAGAATGTTTCCACCCGATCTGCAGCCGGCGGATTATCGACAACACGTGGAGGCTCTTGGAATAAGCAAGAAGGTTTATCGCGGAACTTTATGTTTTCCGCGATAGTTCTCGCCTGCCTCACTAGTGACTTCTTTGCAGCCACTAGCATTCGTATCCTATCAAGGCAGTGCTGTTTGATGGTGAACAGCACACCTTGATTTAATGTGTGGTGAGCTCGTCTCAATTTTGCGGCAATTCGCCGCACTGCGGGCGTGAAAGGCCTATTGGCCGCCACAAAGTCCTCCACACACTGGATACGAGACGCGTGTTGTCTCGCCGACTTGATATTGGCTTCCATCTTGTGTACACGTCGTTCATGCCTCCCTACCAGAGTGGTGGTGTCCCTCCTCTCCGTTTGGGATAGAGCATGAGCGGCGTCGTACACGACAGAATTGATCTGCCAGACGTCAGCCTCTTCCGGAAAAACATCTTTCTACATGCCGGTATGATTTTTAAGTTCGAGAGTAATGAATCCATCACACCGCCAAGGGACCCTATTATCAGAACAACCATTTTTACAGAATGGTCTGGATAAAGCCTGCGGAGTTCGAAGAGTAAATCTCGATATTTCGTCCGTTTCTCCTCCTCCTTTCGGACGATATTCGTTTCGCCAGGAGCCGAAAACTCAATGACGAATATAGTCTTACTTCCATGGTCGAGGAGTACTACATCAGGCTTATTGGCCTGTATTTGCCTGAGGGTGGGAAATGAGTAGTTCCAGTAGATCCGGCACTTCTCATTCTCCACCACGGACTCAATATCCCCCGGAGCGTAAGGCAACACTGGTGTCTCGTCTATACCGTACGAGTGTCGTAGGTGGTAATATAACACTCGTAGAGCCGCGTTATGTCTGTGGATATAGGCTGAGACCGCATATGCTGGACATGTTGACAGCAAATGCATAATGGTCTCAGGCGCCTGACGGCAGGCCCTGCATCTAATATCAGGGACCTCTATACCCATCACGTGGCTTCGGTAGACCAAGGTGTTGAAGACACCATCTTGGCAGGCCATTATGAATCCCTCGGTCTCCGACTTCAGCCCACTTGACCTAAGGAAGGCGTAGGTCAAGTTCTTGGATAAGCCAAGGTCTTCAACGTTTCTGAAGAAGACCCCATGCAAAGGCTTATCCCTATGCAGCTGCAGAAGAGCTGCATTTTCTGCGGCCTTTACATGGGCTTTTTGCCGAACGGGTGCCAACTCTGTGACAGAGTTCGGATCACGCCGTTTGGTGTCGAAACTGAGACCGAGTTCATCAGCTGCACGGGCTGCTGCCTTAAAGAGGAACGCTCCAATCCCTGCGTTTTCATGGTCACGGACCATGCAGAGAAGGGGGTCCAAACTCCTGGTTACTTTACATGCTCCATCCAATACCATTCTGTTGTGAAGACACTCCAAACTCAAAATTCCTCGTCCTCCTTGTTGTCGGTGGAGATATAACCGAGGAACGGACGATTTGGGATGCAAGCTCCTGTATAGATGCATCATCTTGCGAGTCTTTACGTCGAGTTGTCGCAGCTCCTCCTGAGTCCACTTCATTACTCCGAAGGAGTAGAGTAAGATCGGAACGGCAAGCATATTTGTGGCAGCAACTTTGTTCTTTCCCGACAGTTCTGATGACCAGATCTGTCGGAGTTTGTGCTGATACTTGCCGCGGAGAGAGTTTTTGACAGTTATAACTTCTTCAGAGTGGTGTTGTTCCACTCCCAAGTAGGTATATGTCTCTCCGGCACCCAGATGACGTAGGATGCTTCCGTCTATGAGCTGGACGTCTTCTCCGTAATCGTCGCATCGTCCTCTTTTGAGATGAACCGTTGCACATTTGTCGATCCCAAACTCCATGCCGATGGCCTGCGTATACTCCTCCACCACCCTCAAAGACTGACGTAGGTCCTTTTCACCTGAGGCATAAAGCTTAAGATCATCCATGTAGAATAGATGAGTCACCTTATGCCTCCGGTTGCTGGGGGTGCCGCAGTAGTATCCACGTGTTTTTCTGAGGGCAACGGACAATGGCAATAGTGAGATGCAAAAGAGAAGGGGGCTGAGAGAATCTCCCTGAAACACTCCCCTTCTGAAGATAACCTGATCTGTTTGGACTCTAGCTTGACCTGATGTTATAGTGAAGCGAGTCTTCCAGAGTGGCATCAGTTGTTCAATGCATCTCACTGTTTAATCGGGTATCGCAAGGCATCGAAGAACGTGCATGATTAGCTCATGCGATGTCGTGTCAAATGCCTTGCGATAGTCGATCCAGGCCATCGAAAGGTTACGCTTATACTGCGTGGAGTCCTGCGTAATACATCTATCGATGAGCAGATTCTCCTTGCATCCAGCGATCCCTTTCTTTGACCCTCTTTGCTCATATATCCGTTCGTACACGTGTTCAACTGCGGTGAGTATTCGCATGTACAAAATGCGGGTGAACATCTTATAACATGCGTTCAGGCATGTTATCGGCCTGTAGTTTTTCGGTTCCGACAAATCTCCCGTTTTTGGGATCAGCACGGTTCGCCCCTCGACAAACCAACCGGGAATCTGCTGCTCACCATTCAACCATGAGTTGAAAACTCTGGCCAAATGTTGGTGGGTGCTGGGAAATTTTTTCCACCAGTAGTTATTATTATTATTATTATTATTATTATTATTATTATTATTATTATTATTATTATTATTATTATTAGTATTATTATTATTATTATTATTATTATTATTATTATTATTATTATTATTATTATTATTATTATTATTATTATTATTATTATTATTATTATTATTATTATTATTATTATTATTATTTTTTTTTTTTTTTTTTTTCCCGTTGGGAATGTACCAGTCAGGCCCTGTCTCCGGTGCTCCGATACATCCGGAGGGCGCGCTGGTGTCGTTAACCCCAATAACCACTCCCTACGTCCGTAGGGTGAGTGACTATTGGGTCCGAGAATCATGTGCCCTGAGTAGACGGAGCGAACCAAGGATGACGGCCTTCTGCATTCTTGCTGCTAAGATTTCTGCCATATTACGGCAAGCAGGTATTATCTTCAAGTTGGAGAGCAGTGTGTCCATCATTCCACCAAGGACTCCTATGATCAGAACCACCATTTTGACAGAATGGTCCGGATATAACCTGCGGAGTTCAAAGAGAAGATCTCGATATTTAGTCCGTTTTTCCTCCTCTTTTCGAACGATATTCATTTCGCCTGGAGCGGAAAACTCCATGACGAATATCGTTCTACTTTGGTGGTCGAGGAGGACAACATCAGGCTTATTGGCTTGTATTTGCCTGAGGGTGGGGAATGAGTAGTTCCAATAGATCCGGCACCTCTCATTCTCCACCACGGACTCAATATCCCCCGGAACATAAGGCAACACCGGTGTCTCGTCTATACCGTACGAGTGTCGTAGATGGTAGTATAACACTCGTAGCGCCGCGTTATGCCTGTGGATATAGGCTGAGACCGCATAAGATGGGCATGCTGATAGCAAATGCATTACGGTCTCAGGTGCCCCACGACATGCCCTGCATCGGGTGTCAGGGACGTCTATACCCATCACGCGACTACGGTAGACGAGGGTGTTGAAGACACCATCCTGGCAGGCCATTATGAATCCCTCGGTCTCCGACTTTAGCTCACTCGCCCTGAGGAAGGCAAAGGTCAAGCTTTTGGATAAGCCAAGGTCTTCGATGTTATGAAAGAAGACACCATGCATTGGCTTATCCATATGTAGCTGTAGCAGGACCTCTGTCTCCGCAGCTTTGATGTGAGCTTTTTGCTGAACGGGTCCCAACTCGGTGACAGAGTTTGGGTTAGCCCGTTCAGTGTCGAATACGAGACCGAGTTCATCGGCCGCACGGGTTGCTGCCTTAAAAAGAAATGCTCCAATCCCTGCTTTTTCATGGTCGCGGACCATGCAGAGAAGGGGATCTGAACTCCTGATGACTTTACAGGCCCCATCCAGAACCATTCTGTTATGCATACACTCCAAACTCAAAAGTCCACGGCCTCCCCGTTGTCTGGGAAAGTATAACCGTGGAACGGACGATTTAGGATGCAAGCACCTATTGAGATGCATCACTTTGCGAGTTTTAACGTCGAGTTGTCGCAGCTCTTCCTTAGTCCACTTCATTACTCCGAAAGAGTAGAGAAGGATCGGAACGGCAAGCATATTGGTTGCAGCAACTTTGTTCTTCCCCGACAGTTCTGATGACCAGATCTGTCGGAGTTTATGCTGATACTTGCCGCGGAGAGAGTTCTTAACTGTGAATACCTCTTGGGAGTGGCGTTGCTCCACCCCTAGGTAAGTATACGTCTCTCCGGCATCCAGATGATGTAGGATGCTTCCGTCTACGAGCTGGACATCCTCTCCGTATTCCTCGCATCGTCCTCTTTTGAGATGAACCGTGGCACATTTGTCGATCCCAAATTCCATTCCGATAGCATGCGTGTACTCTTCCACCACCCTAAGGGACTGATGTAGGTCCCTTTCTCCAGAGGCATATAATTTGAGGTCATCCATGTAAAACAGATGGGTGACTTTATGCCTCCGGTTGCTGGGGGTGCCGCAGTTGTACCCACGGGTATTCCTGAGTACAACGGACAATGGCAATAGTGAGATGCAGAAGAGAAGAGGGCTGAGGGAGTCTCCCTGAAACACGCCTCTTCTAATGATGACCTGCTCTGTTTGGACTATGTCTCTACCAGATCTTATGGTGAAGCGAGTCCTCCAGAGTGGCATCAGTTGTCCAATGCATCCCACTATTTGATTATTATTATTATTATTATTCAATGGTCAATGGTCAATGGTCAATGGTTCAATAATTTCGTCAACGACTGCTTTGATGATATAACTGTTTAACTCGTAATAGTCCAGGCAGGAAGAGTTTTTTAGAGATTTGATAGCCTCCCGCACTTCTGCTGGTGTAACATGTGTGAGGAAAAATGATTCGCATGGTCTAAGTTTACTATTTAGAATTTTTAGATGCGCATTTTTTTAATCTGACAGGGAAGAAATTATATTTTCTGCTATATTACCAAAGGAGTCACTGAAATCTTCAGATGATATTTCACTTTTTTTTGTTGTTTGTTACGGTTGAGTTCATGGTTAATAAGTTTCCAAGTGGTCTTCGAAAATGTTATCTGAATTTTTTTACATAATTGCTGTATGCACTTTTTTTTTGCTTCATTTAGTTGCCTTCTGTACTGTTTCCTCAGTATATTGTAGGCAACATAATTTTCAGCACATTTTGAGCTATCGCAAATGATTTTCACACACAGTAAATGTTCCCTCATTTCCTTGAGAGAATCATTGAACCACGCCACTGGTGGTTTTTGTTTGTGTTAATCTTCTTTAGTGGAAAAAATTGCAAGGAGGGGTTTTGTAAGGTGAGTAGAAGATTGTTAGCAAACGTTTTCCCAATTGATTTCGGACAGGGCATTTTTAGGCCTTTCGAGATTGTTACTACTGATATTTCGCCTGTAAACAGGCTGTGGTTCAGTAAGCTTTTCATTGATGATAATGAATTGGCCATAGTGGTCTGAGAGACATGGCTCAATTACGCCAGTTGAGTAGTCAGTATCATTCAAATTGGTAAGGATATTATCTATACATGTAAACGAGAATATCGATACCCTAGTGTAATCCGAGATGGTAATGTCAATACTGTAAGAAGATATTAAAGAAGCGAGAGCTCGAAGATTGGCTGAGTTTGATCTGAAGTTTATATTGAAATCACCTAATATTATAAGTTTTTGACATCTGTCAAGTAGAATCTCAAAATTTGATAAAAAAACTTCAAAGTCTCCATTGCCAGATCTATAGAGAGTGATCACGATGGTTTTGATGCTTACAATTTCGATGCAGCCGAATTCAGAGTGGAACTCCTCGACAAGATCTGCACAATCAAGAACCCTTATTTTAAATTCAGGTTTAATGAATATTGCTACGCCCACATGTTTATTATTTTTTCTACAAAAATTGGAAGCAAGTGAATAAGTCACAAGGTTGACTGATTCGAGAGCATAATTATCAAGCCAGTGCTCAGACAGACAGATACAATCGAAAGATTGTTTTTTCAAATAACATGTTAATTGATTTACTTTGTTCGATAAACACTGTATATTTATGTGAAAAATACTAAATAATGTCTTAGTCAAATCAGTGGAATTTACTTTTCCTAAATTGTTCAGGGATTTTGGTAATGGGTTTGTCGCCTGTGAAAATAACGGTTAACGAAAGCCCCCTTTGGCCACAATTCAGGATTCAAAGCTTTTGATAGATTACAAAGATCAATGGTAACTTTAAAAGAAGAATAAATTAACGGAAACATTGAGTTTAGTTTTGAAACGGTTGCCTCAGGCAGCTCGTCATTGATAAGCTATTTAAGTTCTTCCTCGGTCATATCGGGGTGACACTTATAGACGTACAGGAAACCAAGCTGGGTTACGGTTTTGATATTCGAATTGTTTTTTACCTCTAACTTCCCAACAATGGGTTCATCTTTTTGACCTTTTTTGATGGATAGATGAGTATCGGTGTTTGCGACGTTTACGGATGAGGGAGAAACGATTTTCTTCGCCACTGCCGGTCGAGTCATCTGTTGACCATTTTTAGTTCCACCGTTAGTACTAGCAGTCGGTACGTTTCATGGACGTTATTTATTTATAAGTCCATGGTACGTTTGTGTTGGGAGATTTCTTACAAGTGGACTCTGTTGATTTGCAGTATTGTGCGTAGGTTATCGCTTCCGACACCTGGTTAACTGTGATGACTTGATTCGTATTCTAGATTTCGGCAGGAACCTTTTGTGATTTCGACTGCTCTGTCTTAGCTATTTTAGACTTTAAAGTTTGTACAACAGGTGACGAGATTGTTGACGGGCTATCATTTTTGTTATTCAAGAATTTGTTCAATAGGTCAATTTGACATTTTAGAGACTGTTGTTGCTGGGTTATAATTATATCTTTCTGTCTACTTATTACCTTCAGAAAGTTTATTTCCTTATTGAAAATTTCACTTTCGTCGTCACCACTGGCACTTCTGAATGATAAATTAAGGTCTTCCGTGTTTTCACAACATTTTATGGATTTGTCACTTTCACTAATTATAGTGACATTTTTTAATTTTGTAACACAACTATAATGTGATACAGTGCCACAAATCACACATTTAAGCCCACTTTGGGCTATTTAAAACACCTTTTACAAGGTTTTGGAGAGCCGCTCGAGCAGTTGTCTTTACCGTCCGACATATCACACTCGAATCACTCCAAAATATCCAAAATATTTGGGTAAAGTTTGGTATCTGGGAATATTTATTATTTAGTTTGTGTAAAAAATATATTCTTGGTAGAGGTCACTGCGAGCAACTGTTTTCGAGTTATTGAGATTTGAAATAATCGATGAAAGTGATTTTGAATGAAAAGATTTTTTAATTCAAAATAAATTCAATTAGAAATTAGTTTTTTTCACAATTAACACAAAATTTGATTTTATCATTGAAAAACCATCCCAGATACCAAACTTTACTCGAATATCACAAATATTTTGGCATTTATTCACAAAAAAACAAATATAATAATTAAACTTTGACACTCTGTATCTTAGAAATGAATAACTTGCGGACATGTGTTTATGGTAACTTTTTTTCTTATTTCGACGTCAGCAACATGCTCTTTTGAAGTTTCTACACGTACTTAAGAAACACCATGTATAAGACCCCTCAGTTGCAGAAATCTCCAAAACAAATATTAAAAACATTGATCCAGTTGAATTTTCAAGTTTCATATACTATAATGCCAATTTGTCAGTTCTAAATTGGTGGTAAACATATCCTTTACACTAACACTTAATTTTTTCTCTACTTTTTCACATTGTTTTTTAGGACTCATTCATTTTTGGTGAGGAAAGCATTTACAATTTCTAAATTTTATACTTTTAGCTTAATCAGTTTTAATTTGTTTTGTTTTATATAGATATGTATCAAAATTAAGCACATCTCTGTTTAGGGTTAAGTGGAAGAATATTTTTGTTTGAGTCCAGCACTCAAGCAAAAATAAACTTCGCCATTTATTTTCATTATAATCTATGTCTGTTAATTACTATTGACTATTGAAGTCGATTTGAAAATAATATAGACGATTATTATTATTATTTTTATTATTATTATTATTATTATTTCCCGTTGGGAATGTACCAGTCAGGCCCTGTCTCCGGTGCTCCGATACATCCGGAGGGCGCGCTGGTGTCGTTAACCCCAATAACCACTCCCTACGTCCCTAGGGTGAGTGACTATTGGGTCCGAGAATCATGTGCCCTGAGTAGACGGAGCGAACCAAGGATGACGGCCTTCTGCATTCGCGCTGCTAAGATTTCTGCCATATTACGGCAAGCAGGTATTATCTTCAAGTTGGAGAGCAGTGTGTCCATCATTCCACCAAGGACTCCTATGATCAGAACCACCATTTTGACAGAATGGTCCGGATATAACCTGCGGAGTTCAAAGAGAAGATCTCGATATTTAGTCTGTTTTTCCTCTTCTTTTCGAACGATATTCATTTCGCCTGGAGCGGAAAACTCCATGACGAATATCGTTCTACTTTGGTGGTCGAGGAGGACAACATCAGGCTTATTGGCTTGTATTTGCCTGAGGGTGGGGAATGAGTAGTTCCAATAGATTCGGCACCTCTCATTCTCCACCACGGACTCAATATCCCCCGGAACATAAGGCAACACCGGTGTCTCGTCTATACCGTACGAGTGTCGTAGATGGTAGTACAACACTCGTAGCGCCGCGTTATGCCTGTGGATATAGGCTGAGACCGCATAAGATGGGCATGCTGATAGCAAATGCATTACGGTCTCAGGTGCCTCACGACATGCCCTGCATCGGGTGTCAGGGACGTCTATACCCATCACGCGACTACGGTAGACAAGGGTGTTCAAGACACCATCCTGGCAGGCCATTATGAATCCCTCGGTCTCCGACTTTAGCTCACTCGATCTGAGGAAGGCAAAGGTCATGCTTTTGGATAAGCCAAGGTCTTCGATGTTGTGAAAGAAGACACCATGCATTGGCTTATCCATATGTAGCTGTAGCAAGACATCTGTCTCCGCAGCTTTTATGTGAGCGTTTTGCTGAACGGGTCCCAACTCGGTGACAGAGTTTGGGTTAGCCCGTTCAGTGTCGAATACGAGACCGAGTTCATCGGCCGCACGGGTTGCTGCCTTAAAAAGAAATGCTCCAATCCCTGCTTTCTCATGGTCGCGGACCATGCAGAGAAGGGGATCTGAACTGCTGATGACTTTACAGGCCCCATCCAGAACCAGTCTGTTGTCTGGGAAAGTATAACCGTGGAACGGACGATTTAGGATGCAAGCTCCTATTGAGATGCATCATTTTGCGAGTCTTAACGTCAAGTTGTCGCAGCTCTTCCTTGGTGTACTTCATCACTCCGAAAGAGTAAAGAAGGATCGGAACGGCAAGCATATTAGTTGCAGCAACTTTGTTCTTCCCCGACAGTTCTGATGACCAGATCTGTCGGAGTTTATGCTGATACTTGCCGCGGAGAGAGTTTTTAACTGCGAATACCCCTTGGGAGCGGCGTTGTTCCACCCCAAGGTAGGTATAAGTCTCTCCGGCATCCAGATGATGAAGGATGCTTCCGTCTACGAGCTGGACATCCTCTCCGTATTCCTCATATCGTCCTCTTTTGAGATGAACCGTGGCACATTTGTCGATCCCAAATTCCATACCGATAGCATGCGTATATTGTTCCACCACCCTAAGGGACTGATGTAGGTCCCTTTCTCCAGAGGCATATAATTTGAGGTCATCCATGTAAAATAGATGGGTGACTTTATGCCTCCGGTTGCTGGGGGTGCCGCAGTTGTACCCACGGGTATTCCTGAGAGCAACGGACAATGGCAATAGTGAGATGCAGAAGAGAAGAGGGCTTCTAATGATGACCTGGTCTGTTTGGACTATGTCTCTACCAGATCTTATGGTGAAGCGAGTCCTCCAGAGCGGCATCAGTTGTCCAATGCATCCCACTATTTGACCGGGTACCTCAAGGCATCTGAGCAAATGCATGATTAACTCATGTGATGTTGTATCAAATGCCTTGCGGTAATCGATCCAGGCCATCGAAAGGTTACGCTTATACTGCACGGAGTCCTGCGTGATACATCTATCGATGAGCAGGTTCTCCTTGCACCCGGCGACCCCTTTCTTTGACCCTCTTCGCTCATATATCCGTTCATACACCGGATCAACTGCGGAGGGAATGCGCGTGTATAATATGCGCGTAAACACCTTATAAGCATTCAAGCATGTTATCGGTCTGTAATTCTTTGGATCAGACAAATCTCCGTTTCTGGGGATGAGCACGGTTCGCCCCTTGACAAACCACTCCGGAATCTGCTGAGTTGAAAACTCTGGCCAGATGGCGGTGGGTTGTTGGAAACTTTTTCCACCAATAGTTATTTAACCCATCAGGGCCTGGAGCAGCGAAATTCTTAAAGCCTTTTAGGGCCCCTCGTACTTCTTCCGTGGTTATCAGGATGCGCAGATCATTGAGCTCAGGCTGCCGAAGCCTCCTGCAAAATGCTTCGAACTGCGCTAGGGCTGGAGTATATACGTTGAGTGGTTGCGGATACTCATAGATATTCTTCCAGAATGTTTCCACCCGATCTGCAGCCGGCGGATTATCGACAACACGTGGAGGCTCTTGGAATAAGCAAGAAGGTTTATCGCGGAACTTTATGTTTTCCGCGATAGTTCTCGCCTGCCTCACTAGTGACTTCTTTGCAGCCACTAGCATTCGTATCCTATCAAGGCAGTGCTGTTTGATGGTGAACAGCACACCTTGATTTAATGTGTGGTGAGCTCGTCTCAATTTTGCGGCAATTCGCCGCACTGCGGGCGTGAAAGGCCTATTGGCCGCCACAAAGTCCTCCACACACTGGATACGAGACGCGTGTTGTCTCGCCGACTTGATATTGGCTTCCATCTTGTGTACACGTCGTTCATGCCTCCCTACCAGAGTGGTGGTGTCCCTCCTCTCCGTTTGGGATAGAGCATGAGCGGCGTCGTACACGACAGAATTGATCTGCCAGACGTCAGCCTCTTCCGGAAAAACATCTTTCTACATGCCGGTATGATTTTTAAGTTCGAGAGTAATGAATCCATCACACCGCCAAGGGACCCTATTATCAGAACAACCATTTTTACAGAATGGTCTGGATAAAGCCTGCGGAGTTCGAAGAGTAAATCTCGATATTTCGTCCGTTTCTCCTCCTCCTTTCGGACGATATTCGTTTCGCCAGGAGCCGAAAACTCAATGACGAATATAGTCTTACTTCCATGGTCGAGGAGTACTACATCAGGCTTATTGGCCTGTATTTGCCTGAGGGTGGGAAATGAGTAGTTCCAGTAGATCCGGCACTTCTCATTCTCCACCACGGACTCAATATCCCCCGGAGCGTAAGGCAACACTGGTGTCTCGTCTATACCGTACGAGTGTCGTAGGTGGTAATATAACACTCGTAGAGCCGCGTTATGTCTGTGGATATAGGCTGAGACCGCATATGCTGGACATGTTGACAGCAAATGCATAATGGTCTCAGGCGCCTGACGGCAGGCCCTGCATCTAATATCAGGGACCTCTATACCCATCACGTGGCTTCGGTAGACCAAGGTGTTGAAGACACCATCTTGGCAGGCCATTATGAATCCCTCGGTCTCCGACTTCAGCCCACTTGACCTAAGGAAGGCGTAGGTCAAGTTCTTGGATAAGCCAAGGTCTTCAACGTTTCTGAAGAAGACCCCATGCAAAGGCTTATCCCTATGCAGCTGCAGAAGAGCTGCATTTTCTGCGGCCTTTACATGGGCTTTTTGCCGAACGGGTGCCAACTCTGTGACAGAGTTCGGATCACGCCGTTTGGTGTCGAAACTGAGACCGAGTTCATCAGCTGCACGGGCTGCTGCCTTAAAGAGGAACGCTCCAATCCCTGCGTTTTCATGGTCACGGACCATGCAGAGAAGGGGGTCCAAACTCCTGGTTACTTTACATGCTCCATCCAATACCATTCTGTTGTGAAGACACTCCAAACTCAAAATTCCTCGTCCTCCTTGTTGTCGGTGGAGATATAACCGAGGAACGGACGATTTGGGATGCAAGCTCCTGTATAGATGCATCATCTTGCGAGTCTTTACGTCGAGTTGTCGCAGCTCCTCCTGAGTCCACTTCATTACTCCGAAGGAGTAGAGTAAGATCGGAACGGCAAGCATATTTGTGGCAGCAACTTTGTTCTTTCCCGACAGTTCTGATGACCAGATCTGTCGGAGTTTGTGCTGATACTTGCCGCGGAGAGAGTTTTTGACAGTTATAACTTCTTCAGAGTGGTGTTGTTCCACTCCCAAGTAGGTATATGTCTCTCCGGCACCCAGATGACGTAGGATGCTTCCGTCTATGAGCTGGACGTCTTCTCCGTAATCGTCGCATCGTCCTCTTTTGAGATGAACCGTTGCACATTTGTCGATCCCAAACTCCATGCCGATGGCCTGCGTATACTCCTCCACCACCCTCAAAGACTGACGTAGGTCCTTTTCACCTGAGGCATAAAGCTTAAGATCATCCATGTAGAATAGATGAGTCACCTTATGCCTCCGGTTGCTGGGGGTGCCGCAGTAGTATCCACGTGTTTTTCTGAGGGCAACGGACAATGGCAATAGTGAGATGCAAAAGAGAAGGGGGCTGAGAGAATCTCCCTGAAACACTCCCCTTCTGAAGATAACCTGATCTGTTTGGACTCTAGCTTGACCTGATGTTATAGTGAAGCGAGTCTTCCAGAGTGGCATCAGTTGTTCAATGCATCTCACTGTTTAATCGGGTATCGCAAGGCATCGAAGAACGTGCATGATTAGCTCATGCGATGTCGTGTCAAATGCCTTGCGATAGTCGATCCAGGCCATCGAAAGGTTACGCTTATACTGCGTGGAGTCCTGCGTAATACATCTATCGATGAGCAGATTCTCCTTGCATCCAGCGATCCCTTTCTTTGACCCTCTTTGCTCATATATCCGTTCGTACACGTGTTCAACTGCGGTGAGTATTCGCATGTACAAAATGCGGGTGAACATCTTATAACATGCGTTCAGGCATGTTATCGGCCTGTAGTTTTTCGGTTCCGACAAATCTCCCGTTTTTGGGATCAGCACGGTTCGCCCCTCGACAAACCAACCGGGAATCTGCTGCTCACCATTCAACCATGAGTTGAAAACTCTGGCCAAATGTTGGTGGGTGCTGGGAAATTTTTTCCACCAGTAGTTATTATTATTATTATTATTATTATTATTATTATTATTATTATTATTATTATTATTATTATTATTATTATTATTATTATTATTATTATTATTATTATTAGTATTATTATTATTATTATTATTATTATTATTATTATTATTATTATTATTATTATTATTATTATTATTATTATTATTATATTTTTTTTTTTTTTTCCCGTTGGGAATGTACCAGTCAGGCCCTGTCTCCGGTGCTCCGATACATCCGGAGGGCGCGCTGGTGTCGTTAACCCCAATAACCACTCCCTACGTCCGTAGGGTGAGTGACTATTGGGTCCGAGAATCATGTGCCCTGAGTAGACGGAGCGAACCAAGGATGACGGCCTTCTGCATTCTTGCTGCTAAGATTTCTGCCATATTACGGCAAGCAGGTATTATCTTCAAGTTGGAGAGCAGTGTGTCCATCATTCCACCAAGGACTCCTATGATCAGAACCACCATTTTGACAGAATGGTCCGGATATAACCTGCGGAGTTCAAAGAGAAGATCTCGATATTTAGTCCGTTTTTCCTCCTCTTTTCGAACGATATTCATTTCGCCTGGAGCGGAAAACTCCATGACGAATATCGTTCTACTTTGGTGGTCGAGGAGGACAACATCAGGCTTATTGGCTTGTATTTGCCTGAGGGTGGGGAATGAGTAGTTCCAATAGATCCGGCACCTCTCATTCTCCACCACGGACTCAATATCCCCCGGAACATAAGGCAACACCGGTGTCTCGTCTATACCGTACGAGTGTCGTAGATGGTAGTATAACACTCGTAGCGCCGCGTTATGCCTGTGGATATAGGCTGAGACCGCATAAGATGGGCATGCTGATAGCAAATGCATTACGGTCTCAGGTGCCCCACGACATGCCCTGCATCGGGTGTCAGGGACGTCTATACCCATCACGCGACTACGGTAGACGAGGGTGTTGAAGACACCATCCTGGCAGGCCATTATGAATCCCTCGGTCTCCGACTTTAGCTCACTCGCCCTGAGGAAGGCAAAGGTCAAGCTTTTGGATAAGCCAAGGTCTTCGATGTTATGAAAGAAGACACCATGCATTGGCTTATCCATATGTAGCTGTAGCAGGACCTCTGTCTCCGCAGCTTTGATGTGAGCTTTTTGCTGAACGGGTCCCAACTCGGTGACAGAGTTTGGGTTAGCCCGTTCAGTGTCGAATACGAGACCGAGTTCATCGGCCGCACGGGTTGCTGCCTTAAAAAGAAATGCTCCAATCCCTGCTTTTTCATGGTCGCGGACCATGCAGAGAAGGGGATCTGAACTCCTGATGACTTTACAGGCCCCATCCAGAACCATTCTGTTATGCATACACTCCAAACTCAAAAGTCCACGGCCTCCCCGTTGTCTGGGAAAGTATAACCGTGGAACGGACGATTTAGGATGCAAGCACCTATTGAGATGCATCACTTTGCGAGTTTTAACGTCGAGTTGTCGCAGCTCTTCCTTAGTCCACTTCATTACTCCGAAAGAGTAGAGAAGGATCGGAACGGCAAGCATATTGGTTGCAGCAACTTTGTTCTTCCCCGACAGTTCTGATGACCAGATCTGTCGGAGTTTATGCTGATACTTGCCGCGGAGAGAGTTCTTAACTGTGAATACCTCTTGGGAGTGGCGTTGCTCCACCCCTAGGTAAGTATACGTCTCTCCGGCATCCAGATGATGTAGGATGCTTCCGTCTACGAGCTGGACATCCTCTCCGTATTCCTCGCATCGTCCTCTTTTGAGATGAACCGTGGCACATTTGTCGATCCCAAATTCCATTCCGATAGCATGCGTGTACTCTTCCACCACCCTAAGGGACTGATGTAGGTCCCTTTCTCCAGAGGCATATAATTTGAGGTCATCCATGTAAAACAGATGGGTGACTTTATGCCTCCGGTTGCTGGGGGTGCCGCAGTTGTACCCACGGGTATTCCTGAGTACAACGGACAATGGCAATAGTGAGATGCAGAAGAGAAGAGGGCTGAGGGAGTCTCCCTGAAACACGCCTCTTCTAATGATGACCTGCTCTGTTTGGACTATGTCTCTACCAGATCTTATGGTGAAGCGAGTCCTCCAGAGTGGCATCAGTTGTCCAATGCATCCCACTATTTGATTATTATTATTATTATTATTATTATTATTATTATTATTATTATTATTATTATTATTATTATTATTATTATTATTATTATTATTATTATTTGTTTTTTCCTTTAAGAGTGTACCAGTCAGGTCCTGTCTCCGGTGCTCCTACCCATCCGGAGGACGCGCTGGTATCGTTTACCTCAATAACCACTCCCTACGTCCGTAGGGTGAGTGATTATTGGGTCCGAGAGTCATGTTTTCTGAGCAGACGAAGTGAACCAAGGATGACGGCCTTCTGCATTCGAGCGGCTAGGATTTGTGCCATATTACGGCAGGCCGGTATCAACTTCAAATTAGAGAGCAGTGTGTCCATCATTCCACCAAGGACTCCTATAATCAGAACCACCATTTTGACAGAATGGTCCGGATACAACCTGCGGAGTTCAAAGAGAAGATCTCGATATTTAGTCCGTTTTTCCTCCTCTTTCCGAACGATATTCATCTCGCCTGGAGCGGAAAACTCCACGACGAATATCGTTTTACCTTGACGGTCGAGGAGGACAACATCAGGCTTATTGGCTTGTATTTGCCTGAGGGTGGGGAATGAGTAGTTCCAATAGATTCGGCACCTCTCATTCTCCACCACGGACTCAATATCCCCCGGAACATAAGGCAACACCGGTGTCTCGTCTATATCGTACGAGTGTCTTAGATGGTAGTACAACACTTGCCGCGGAGAGAGTTCTTAACTGTGAATACCTCTTGGGAGTGGCGTTGCTCCACCCCTAGGTAAGTATACGTCTCTCCGGCATCCAGATGATGTAGGATGCTTCCGTCTACGAGCTGGACATCCTCTCCGTATTCCTCGCATCGTCCTCTTTTAAGATGAACCGTGGCACATTTGTCGATCCCAAATTCCATTCCGATAGCATGCGTGTACTCTTCCACCACCCTAAGGGACTCATCTCTCATTCTCCACCACGGACTCAATATCCCCCGGAGCATAAGGCAACACCGGTGTCTCGTCTATGCCGTACGAGTGTCGTAGGTGGTAGTACAACACTCGTAGCGCCGCGTTATGCCTGTGGATATAGGCTGAGACCGCATAAGATGGGCATGCTGATAGCAAATGCATTACGGTCTCAGGTGCCCCACGACATGCCCTGCATCGGGTGTCAGGGACGTCTATACCCATCACGCGACTACGGTAGACAAGGGTGTTGAAGACACCATCCTGGCAGGCCATTATGAATCCCTCGGTCTCCGACTTTAGCTCACTCGACCTGAGGAAGGCAAAGGTCAAGCTTTTGGATAAGCCAAGGTCTTCGATGTTATGAAAGAAGACACCATGCATTGGCTTATCCATATGTAGCTGTAGCAGGACCTCTGTCTCCGCAGCTTTTATGTGAGCTTTTTGCTGAACGGGTCCCAACTCGGTGACAGAGTTTGGGTTAGCCCGTTCAGTGTTGAAAACGAGACCGAGTTCATCGGCCGCACGGGTAGCTGCCTTAAAAAGGAATGCTCCAATCCCTGCTTTCTCATGGTCGCGGACCATACAGAGAAGGGGATCTGAACTCCTGATGACTTTACAGGCCCCATCCAGAACCATTCTGTTATGCAGACACTCCAAACTCAAAAGTCCACGGCCTCCCCGTTGTCTGGGAAAGTATAACCGTGGAACGGACGATTTAGGATGCAAGCTCCTATTGAGATGCATCATTTTGCGAGTCTTAACGTCAAGTTGTCGCAGCTCTTCCTTAGTCCACTTTATCACTCCGAAAGACTAAAGAAGGATCGGAACGGCAAGCATATTAGTTGCAGCAACTTTGTTCTTCCCCGACAGTTCTGATGACCAGATCTGTCGGAGTTTATGCTGATACTTGCCGCGGAGAGAGTTTTTAACTGCAAATACCTCTTGGGAGCGGCGTTGCTCCACCCCAAGGTAGGTATAAGTCTCTCCGGCATCCAGATGATGTAGGATGCTTCCGTCTACGAGCTGGACATCCTCTCCATATTCCTCGCATCGTCCTCTTTTGAGATGAACCGTGGCACATTTGTCGATCCCAAATTCCATACCGATAGCATGCGTATATTCTTCCACCACCCTAAGGGACTGATGTAGGTCCCTTTCTCCAGAGGCATACAATTTGAGGTCATCCATGTAAAATAGATGGGTGACATTATGCCTCCGGTTGCTGGGGGTGCCGCAGTTGTACCCACGGGTATTCCTGAGTGCAACGGACAATGGCAATAGTGAGATGCAGAAGAGAAGAGGGCTAAGGGAGTCTCCCTGAAACACACCTCTTCTAATGATGACCTGCTCTGTTTGGACTATGTCTCTACCAGATCTTATGGTGAAGCGAGTCCTCCAGAGCGGCATCAGTTGTCCAATGCATCCCACTATTTGACCGGGTACCTCAAGGCATCTGAGCAAATGCATGATTAACTCATGCGATGTTGTATCAAATGCCTTGCGGTAATCGATCCAGGCCATCGAAAGGTTACGCTTATACTGCACGGAGTCCTGCGTGATACATCTATCGATGAGCAGGTTCTCCTTGCACCCGGCGACCCCTTTCTTTGACACTCTTTGCTCATTTATCCGTTCATACACCGGATCAACTGCGGAGAGAATGCGCGTGTATAAGATGCGCGTAAACACCTTATAACACGCATTCAAGCATGTTATCGGCCTGTAATTCTTTGGATCAGACAAATCTCCGTTTTTGGGGATGAGCACGGTTCGCCCCTCGACAAACCACTCCGGAATCTGCTGCTCCCCATCTAGCCATGAGTTGAAATCTCTGGCCAGATGGCGGTGGGTTGTTGGAAACTTTTTCCACCAATAGTTATTCAACCCATCAGGGCCTGGAGCAGCGAAATTCTTAGAGCCTTTTAGGGCCCCTCGTACTTCTTCCGTGGTTATCGGAATGCGCAGATCATTGAGCTCAGGCTGCCGAAGCCTCCTGCAAAATGCTTCAAACTGCGCTAGGGCTGGAGTATCTACGTTGAGTGGTTGCGGATACTCATAGATATTCTTCCAGAATGTTTCCACCCGATCTGCAGCCGGCGGGTTATCGACAACACGTGGAGGCTCTTGGAATAAGCGAGAAGGTTTATCGCGGAACTTTATGTTTTCCGCGATACCTCTCGCCCGCCTCACTAGTGACTTCTTTGCAGCCACTAGCATTCGTATCCTATCAAGGCAGTGCTGTTTGATGGTGAACAGCACACCTTGATTTAATGTGTGGTGAGCTCGTCTCAATTTTGCGGCAATTCGCCGCACTGCGAGCGTGAAAGGCCTATTGGCCGCCACGAAGTCCACCACACACTGGATACGAGACGCGTGTTGTCTCGCCGACTTGATCTTGGCTTCCATCTTGTGTACACGTCGTTCATGCCTCCCTACCAGAGCGGTGGTGTCCCTCCTCTCCGTTTGGGATAGAGCATGAGCGGCGTCGTACACGACAGAATTGATCTGCCAGATGTCAGCCTCTTCTGGAAGAACATCGCCAATCTCCGCATCCACCCGTGCCAGTTCTTGCGGCTTCAGGGGCTTTATATTATTATTATTATTATTATTATTATTATTATTATTATTATTATTATTATTATTATTATTATTATTATTATTATTATTTTTATTTTTTTTTTTTCCTTGGTGTTTTGGCATCGACTGCTATGGTCATTAGCCATGTGTTCTGGATAGGCCTTGTTACTAACTCCATACGCCACTTTAGGAGCAGCACTGTTAATTTTTAACGCAGCAGTGAATCGTGGAGGATTATTCCCAGCCGACACGAGCCTCAGTCATTCAGACTTTCACATCTGAAAATGAAAAAAGATCGCACCGTCTGGGAATCGAACCTGCAATCTCTCGATTACTAGGCGAGCGCTTAACCACTGCGCTAATCCCCGCCCTTATTATTATTATTATTATTATTATTATTATTATTATTATTATTATTATTATTATTATTATTATTATTATTATTATTATTATTATTATTATTATTATTATTATTATTATTATTATTATTATTATTATTATTATTATTATTATTATTATTATTATTATTATTATTATTATTATTATTATTATTATTATTATTATTATTATTATTATTATTATTATTATTATTATTATTATTATTATTATTATTATTATTATTATTATTATTATTATTATTATTATTATTATTATTTTTTTCCCGTTGGGAATGTACCAGTCAGGCCCTGTCTCCGGTGCTCCGATACATCCGGAGGGCGCGCTGGTGTCGTTAACCCCAATAACCACTCCCTACGTCCGTAGGGTGAGTGACTATTGGGTCCGAGAATCATGTGCCCTGAGTAGACGGAGCGAACCAAGGATGACGGCCTTCTGCATTCTTGCTGCTAAGATTTCTGCCATATTACGGCAAGCAGGTATTATCTTCAAGTTGGAGAGCAGTGTGTCCATCATTCCACCAAGGACTCCTATGATCAGAACCACCATTTTGACAGAATGGTCCGGATATAACCTGCGGAGTTCAAAGAGAAGATCTCGATATTTAGTCCGTTTTTCCTCCTCTTTTCGAACGATATTCATTTCGCCTGGAGCGGAAAACTCCATGACGAATATCGTTCTACTTTGGTGGTCGAGGAGGACAACATCAGGCTTATTGGCTTGTATTTGCCTGAGGGTGGGGAATGAGTAGTTCCAATAGATCCGGCACCTCTCATTCTCCACCACGGACTCAATATCCCCCGGAACATAAGGCAACACCGGTGTCTCGTCTATACCGTACGAGTGTCGTAGATGGTAGTATAACACTCGTAGCGCCGCGTTATGCCTGTGGATATAGGCTGAGACCGCATAAGATGGGCATGCTGATAGCAAATGCATTACGGTCTCAGGTGCCCCACGACATGCCCTGCATCGGGTGTCAGGGACGTCTATACCCATCACGCGACTACGGTAGACGAGGGTGTTGAAGACACCATCCTGGCAGGCCATTATGAATCCCTCGGTCTCCGACTTTAGCTCACTCGCCCTGAGGAAGGCAAAGGTCAAGCTTTTGGATAAGCCAAGGTCTTCGATGTTGTGAAAGAAGACACCATGCATTGGCTTATCCATATGTAGCTGTAGCAGGACCTCTGTCTCCGCAGCTTTGATGTGAGCTTTTTGCTGAACGGGTCCCAACTCGGTGACAGAGTTTGGGTTAGCCCGTTCGGTGTCGAATACGAGACCGAGTTCATCGGCCGCACGGGTTGCTGCCTTAAAAAGAAATGCTCCAATCCCTGCTTTTTCATGGTCGCGGACCATGCAGAGAAGGGGATCTGAACTCCTGATGACTTTACAGGCCCCATCCAGAACCATTCTGTTATGCATACACTCCAAACTCAAAAGTCCACGGCCTCCCCGTTGTCTGGGATAGTATAACCGTGGAACGGACGATTTAGGATGCAAGCACCTATTGAGATGCATCACTTTGCGAGTTTTAACGTCGAGTTGTCGCAGCTCTTCCTTAGTCCACTTCATTACTCCGAAAGAGTAGAGAAGGATCGGAACGGCAAGCATATTGGTTGCAGCAACTTTGTTCTTCCCCGACAGTTCTGATGACCAGATCTGTCGGAGTTTATGCTGATACTTGCCGCGGAGAGAGTTCTTAACTGTGAATACCTCTTGGGAGTGGCGTTGCTCCACCCCTAGGTAAGTATACGTCTCTCCGGCATCCAGATGATGTAGGATGCTTCCGTCTACGAGCTGGACATCCTCTCCGTATTCCTCGCATCGTCCTCTTTTGAGATGAACCGTGGCACATTTGTCGATCCCAAATTCCATTCCGATAGCATGCGTGTACTCTTCCACCACCCTAAGGGACTGATGTAGGTCCCTTTCTCCAGAGGCATATAATTTGAGGTCATCCATGTAAAACAGATGGGTGACTTTATGCCTCCGGTTGCTGGGGGTGCCGCAGTTGTACCCACGGGTATTCCTGAGTACAACGGACAATGGCAATAGTGAGATGCAGAAGAGAAGAGGGCTGAGGGAGTCTCCCTGAAACACGCCTCTTCTAATGATGACCTGCTCTGTTTGGACTATGTCTCTACCAGATCTTATGGTGAAGCGAGTCCTCCAGAGTGGCATCAGTTGTCCAATGCATCCCACTATTTGATTGGGTACCTCAAGACATCTGAGCAAATGCATGATTAACTCATGCGATGTTGTATCAAATGCCTTGCGGTAATCAATCCAGGCCATCGAAAGGTTACGCTTATACTGCACGGAGTCCTGCGTGATACATCTATCGATGAGCAGGTTCTCCTTGCAGCCGGCGACCCCTTTCTTTGACCCTCGTTGCTCATATATCCGTTCATACACCGGATCAACTGCGGAGAGAATGCGCGTGTATAAGATGCGCGTAAACAACTTATAGCACGCATTCAAGCATGTTATCGGCCTGTAATTCTTTGGATCAGACAAATCTCCGTTCTTGGGGATGAGCACGGTTCGCCCCTCGACAAACCACTCCGGAATCTGCTGCTCCCCATCTAGCCATGAGTTAAAAACTCTTGCCAGATGGCGGTGGGTTGTTGGAAACTTTTTCCACCAATAATTATTCAACCCATCAGGGCCTGGAGCAGCAAAGTTCTTCGAGCCTTTGAGGGCCCCTCGAACTTCTTCCGTGGTTATCGGATTGCGCAGATCATTGTGCTCAGGCTGCCGAAGCGTCCTGCAGTAAGCTTCGAACTGCGCTAGGGCTGGAGTGTCTACATTGAGTGGTTGCGGAAACTCATAGATGTTCTTCCAGAAGGTTTCTACCCGATCAGCAGCCGGCGGGTTATCGACAACACGTGGAGGCTCTTGGAATAAGCGGGAAGGTTTATCGCGGAACTTTATGTTTTCCGCGATACTTCTCGCTCGCCTCACTAGTGACTTCTTTGCAGCCACTAGCATTCGTATCCTATCAAGACAGTGCTGTTTTATGGTAAACAGCACGCCTTGATTCAATGTGTGGTGAGCTCGTCTTAGCCTTGCAGCAATTCGCCGCACTGCCGGCGTGAAAGGCCTATTGGCCGACATGTAGTCCACCACACACTGGATACGAGACGCGTGTTGTCTCGCCGACTTGATCTTAGCTTCCATCTTGTGAACGCGTCGCTCATGCCTCCCAACAAGAGCAGTGGTGTCCCTCCTCTCCGTCTGGGATATTGCACGAGCGGCGTCGTACACGACAGAATTAATCTGCCAGATGTTGGCCTCTTCTGGAAGAACATCGCCAATCTCCGCATCCACCCGTGCCAGTTCTTGCGGCTTCAAGGGCTTCATATTGTGAAGCGCCCTGCGGGTTCTGATGTCCTCCATTGGTGGTATGATGCGAGCCTCCTCTGCAGCCAGACCGACACGTGGCATATCTGCCACTTCGTTAACCGGCTGAGGAGGAGCTCTAACATAGCCTCGAGCCCGGAGATAGGATACATAATCCCTGAGATTTTGGGCGGAAACGGCGGCATGCTCTGGGTGTCTCTCACACCAAAGAGCATGCATCCTTGCCATGTATCCTCTCCGGGCGGGCTCACTGCTCTCATAGCAATACAGAAGTCCATCCCTTAATCTATCCGTCCACTCAAAGCGTCCGTTGTCATTGCGGTTGTCGTCATTTGGCAAATCATCGTTGTTGGCCCCACCACCTTGCCTTTGACCCCTAATCCGAGGGGGTCGGTTGTGGGGGCCTCTTCCCCGATTATTTGGAACCGAGTAAAAGGGTTTACTGGGGGGTTAACCCAGCAAACCCACGGCCGACACCGGAGGGAAAGATGCCTTTTCCCTCCCGGATGCGCATGAGCTGCCGGTCCGATTTTGCATCCTTTGCTCGGGTAGGTGGTGTCGCAACTCACCAGGGCCTCAGGTGTTGGTTGACCTCCCTGCCTATATTATTATTATTATTATTATTATTATTATTATTATTATTATTATTATTATTATTATTATTATTATTATCATTATTATTATTATTATTATTATTATCATTATTATTATATACTGTCTTTTGCAGCGGTGCGCCCGTGCTGTAACGGACTCGCGGAGCACTATTTTCATCGTTTAATTAAAATTATCAGTAATGGTGATAGAGTTTCGGGAGTTTAAACATTTTTATTGTAAATTTTCTCCTCTTTACGGAACTTTTTTCAAAATTTCTTAAATATTAATAGTTTTTGAGTTCTTAACAAAAAATTGAAGACTTTTTTTCATTTTATTTTGTTAATAACAGTGGCAATTTTTTAGATCCGGTAAAATCCTTAAAAATTATTCTTCTATTGGAATCCAATAAGCTATCGCTCATATTTTTAGGAGATTTATCTCTATATTTCACGTTTTTCAACTTGTTGATCAGACTAAGATATGACAATACGAGTTACATATAAGCCCATTCCAGGCAAAGCAATGGCGCTCCAGCAAATAAACTGGTCCTAGGTATCCCGACATATGGGAGATCCTGGCATTTGGAAGGTGAAGCAAAAGTTGACGAGTTTCCAGTTACTGATTTGGATGGTCCTGGTGATCCTGGACCACTAACCGCTGAAGCAGGCCTGTTGAGCTACGCAGAAATTTGCACCAAAGTCAATTCCCAACCAGGTCGTAATGGACTACCGCCACCAGGACAGCTAAAAAAAGTACCTGATGCTACCAAAAGGAGAGGTTTGTAGCTTGATTTGTATTACACTAGGGAAGAACAAATTCGGATTCTCCTCTTCGAATGTTCTTATAAAAAAAGTACATACTGAATAAACAGAATACTGAAAATCAAGGTGGGGAATGAATAGTACGCTAACATTGAAAATGCCATCATATTGAGATGTAATACATGAATTGGGAAGTGAAAGAAATATGTTAGACGATTCCCTCACAACTATCTGGAGAATGATTCATAATTACAAATGGTATTGAAAAATTGAGACTTATGTCATGCGAATCCATCCGCTGGGATCATTATTTGAATTTTCTGTTAAATCTGAATTGTCATTGAAAAATATACTTTTAGCATTTTTGTGGTAGTTTACAGTTGAAAATGATGATAAACTGATTTCAAAATGAGGACCAACATTTAATCCAGAACTTACCGATTTACAATCGAGTATGTTACCACTAAGCCACCGCGCGCTGTTTCAAATTGAAAACTATCTGCTCACATTTCCAATCCAAGCATCTGTTATAATGCGAGCTAAGTATTCTTGTTCGTGACAATAAATCATGCATACCTAGCGAAAAAGTATTTGAGACGGTGTCAGTTTCAATAGTTTATACTTTGAATTTCAAGTAGGTACTCAACTGACGATGAAGAGTTGTCATTGTCCTCTGTAAAATGAATCTGCACCATCCTTGACAATACATATCTGATATGTGACACGGTGATCAGGCCTGTGTTCTGCAGCCTTATGACAAGACAAAATTGAACAGTATGCATAACAATAAAGGACATACTCCATCTTGACACGATTATTGACGGGTACATTCAGCAGGCTTATCTGCTGGCTCTAGCATGGGTCAATTCCATATCAATGTATATCAAAGTACCTTCCAAGAAACATTACGGTAACCGAATTTTATACAAACAGCAAAACCACAGAACACTTTTTTTTTTCAAATCTGTCCATTCCATCAATCTGCTGCACCCTTATAAGATACCCTCAAAAGCCTTTGTAAAACTTGACTTAGGTCAAGCTAGTGATAACCCGTTATTTCATCTCTCCTTTTCTAGATAATAGTTCCAAAATGCCACACAAACTTTCAACCACCGTCCCAATGCATTTGATGGACAATCATACTAATTTGTGTCAGCTTTTGCAGGAGACGCATCTTTCCATTCTCACTGCTGTGACCCTCCAGAAGAGGACGTGCACATACTGTAACGAAGTTACTAAATTCCCGAGTTTTGTAAGACAGGCAGAAGCAACAATTATCTTGTAATTCTATCTCCGTTATTAGTATTCATAAAAATGTCATTCATTTTCGAGTAAAATCCGTGAACTATCCTTGTGTAAATAGAACCCCCAGTATATACGCGCCTCAGTTATGTAAGTCACATCCCTGAAGCTCACTAAGCGCGCGACATCAGCCCCCTCCGCCTCGATTCGAATCTCCACGGCTACCTGAACGGAATTCACAGCGACAGAGTGCAGTCGTTCCGTTGAGAGCAGTCTGATCGCCACGCCGGCGCCGTGCAGAGCCAGTCCAGCCGCCTACGTCACAGAGTAAGTAGAAATTATTCTAAGTTCCAAAACCGTTTCGCGCAAGTCTGAAAGGTGCCGATGGAAGGGATGGCTAGGTGAGCTCTAGACAGAAGTCGACTAGAGAATTTAGTAGTGAAGCCATCGCGACTGAAGACACCACGCAGATTCCGAGAGGTGAGTGACCAGAAGCCAACGAGTCGAGCAGAGTGCCGCCGAAGGAACATATTGGTGAGCTAAGAAGGGTGAGCAGTTCTCAGAGTACAGGGTGAGCCACTGTCAATGAATGCAATGTGCCTGTAACATCTTTCATTGATAGTCGCAAACCAGATTCCCGCATACAGAGTGAGCCGCTGTCAGTGGATGCAATGTGCCTGTAACATCTTCTACTGATAGTCGCGAACTAGATTCTCTATACCGGGTGAGCTACTGTCAATGGATGCAATGTGCCTGTAACATCTTTCATTGATAGTCGCAAACTAGATTCCCCATACCGAGTGAGCCCCTAGCAGTGGAAGCAATGTGCCTGTAACATCTTCCACTGATAGTCGCAAACTAGATTCTCTATACCGGGTGAGCTACTGTCAATGGATGCAATGTGCCTGTAACATCTTTCATTGATAGTCGCAAACTAGATTCCCCATACCGAGTGAGCCCCTAGCAGTGGAAGCAATGTGCCTGTAACATCTTCGACTGATAGTCGAAGGCTACAATTTTTATACAGGGTGAGCCACTGTCACTGAAAGCAATGTGCCTGTAACATCTTTTGCTGGCAGTCGCAAGCTGGAATTCATACAGGGTGGGGTCTCTGAGTATAGAGGTATCAGATTCCGTCATCCGTGCCTAAACCGTGAATAGCTTGAACTGAGAATTGCAAGCCCCATTGTAGAACTTTGATGTTGAACTTAGAGCTTTTTTTGCCTGTTGTACCCTGCACATCGCTTGCTGTCACCCCCGTTGATCCGTTGCCTTCCGCTTAGTCCGCCATTAATCGCTTATTTTATTTTCCCCGTTGTTGCTTCCGCTTTAGTATTTAGAATAGGTGATATTTTGTTTGCATAACCGTTTCCCCTTAGGTAATAATAATAATAAACGCATGGTATTCTCATTAGTGTTTCATTATATTTATATTGATTATTTCTTTCTCCTCCCAATTGATAAGTGCTTTGCGAATATTCCAACTAAGAGCAGCAGGTACCCAGGAATCGAACCCAGGAACGGCAAGTAAAGTCTGCCTTACTGGCCACAGAGTTTTTGGTCAATACCATAGTGACCCCTGGAGTATTATTTTCTCCACTGAGGCTGCCCGGAGCAAGTGGCCATTCCCACTATAAACAGAGGTGGCGCCCGGGAAAATCCGTAACCTGGACTCGTGTGCCAAAGTGATACGTAAAGCACAAAGAGCTTTACAATACTCACCCACAAATACTACCGAGGAAGATCCGTGGTGCATATTTACATGAGTGACTCCTCTGGTGGTAATGTAGGTTTATCCTGGTTTTTCTTGCAGTTAGAATAGCAAATGCACCACCTTTTTTCAAGTCGCCCCAGAGCGCATACGGTGGTGGTACTCTCTTTCATTTGGACGTATGTTCAGATGTGGGAGACTACCACCATTACAGTTCATAATACGAGGCTTGTTTGGTAAGTCCGTGACTTTTTAAATTTCCCGCGCAGTAACTTTATATGCAACACTGCTGCTGTCAACCACCATCTTTCAATAGACTACTGTCAAATTTTGAGCAAGCTGCGACATTTGGTTTGTGTTTGACAGCAATTAGAAGCAGACAACCTCGTGAATTTTAACAAAAATGGAAAAAAGTGAATTTTGTGTGTTGATTAAGCATTATTTTTTGCGTAAAAAAACCATAACTGAAACCAAGGAAAGACTTGATAAATACTATGGGAACTCTGCACCATCAATTTCAATGGTTAAAAAGTGGTTTACTGAGTTCCGTTGTGGTCGTACCAGCACAAGTGACGCCGTACGTTCAGGTCGCCCAAAAGAGGTCATCACGCCAGAAATCGTCGATAAAATCCATGGAATGATATTGGACGATCGGAGAATAAAAGTACGTGAGGTAGCTGAGGCTGTAGGCATCTCAACTGAGCGAGTACATCACATTTTACATGAATATTTGGACATGAAGAAGCTATCCGCGAGATGGGTGCCGCGATTGCTCACACTCGACCACAAGCGCAACCGTGTGACCACTTCAAAGGAGTGTTTGGCAAAGTTCAATCGCAATCCGGGCGAGTTTTTACGCCGTTATATAACCGTAGACGAAACATGGATCCATCACAATACCCCAGAGACCAAGGAACAATCAAAACAGTGGGTGTCAACTGGTGAACGTGCACCAAAGAAGGCTAAGGTGCGTCTGTCAGCCAACAAGGTTATGGCCACAGTTTTTTGGGATGCACGCGGTGTCATTCATATAGATTACTTAGAGAAGGGTAGAACGATCAACGGCGAATATTATTCAGAGCTTTTAGACAGATTCGATATTGATTTGAGGCAAAAACGACCACATTTAGCGAAAAAAAAGTGCTGCTTCATCAAGACAATGCACGAGTGCACACGTGTGTAGTCACTATGGCAAAAATTCATAAATTGGGCTACGAACTACTACCCCATCCAGCATATTCTCCAGATTTAGCCCCTTGCGACTATTTTCTTTTCCCAAACCTGAAGAAATAGCTGGGTGGTAAGAGATTTGGGTCGAATGAAGAGGTTATAACCGAAACAAACGCCTATTTTGAGGGCCTTGAGAAAACCTATTATTTGGAAGGAATAAAAAAACTGGAAAAACGCTGGACTAAATGTATTGATCTAAAAGGAGATTATGTTGAAAAATAAATCGCTTATTTGCCAATTTTTTTTTTCTTTATTCAAATAGTCACGGAGTTACCAAACAGCCCTCGTACTTAACAGTTTCAATTCACATTTTTATTTGTGGTTGGAAATCTTTGTCTATAAGTTGAAAAACTTCTTCAAAGTCAAGTAAACTTTGACACTTGAGGCTGGGAGGATTAGACATGGTGAAATAGCGAAGCAAGGTGTTTTTGATTCTCACTAGGTTTATGTATATGTCCTATGAAAATATATTCTTATATTTCACCCAGGTGCTTGTATATAGTTTTTTGCACTTCTGGGACTGAATTTTAGTCCCTTAGATCCTCCAAATAGGCATTGAAGTGGTTCATCTAATCTCTAGGGACTCAAGTGTATCCTAGCAACACATGATTTTCATAGAATTATAGTCGACATCTCTTGAAACTAATATAATATCTTGTCTGGAAGCGTTTTCAGAAAATCCAGGAATGTGGGATGCTTCCATGTCACCATGTCCAAAAATATTTTTGGATATGGCATTTTTATTATTAATGGAATTTTCAACCTAGTTTCATTCTCCATGACTTTTTAAAACTTCTATAGATGCACCAGTATCATCTAATGGAGCGGCAATTTTCAGTAATAATATCCCAACAAAATATAGAACTTTTAAAAATACTTTTGTCTTGCTGTCACGAAAACTGTCGTGGTTAGAAACATGAGAGCTTGCTCGAGTGGTGTTTTGTACAGCAAGTATGTAACGAGTTTATAATACTTGTTACATAGTATACTATTTTTATTTGTCCTTACTTAGATACCGACAGGGTTCTAATTCCGGTTGTTTCACATTTTCACTTGTTTCTAATTTTTTTCATTTTCATGTGTAATATGTCGCAAAACTAAATTCTTCAGATTAACAAATTGGACAAAAATGATAGCTGAAAAAGGTTTCGATTTATTAGCTTATGTTTTGCACTGGCCTTATATTGTATGAAGCTTATCAGTAGTGTGGCGAAGCTGTGGGTGATGCCGGGCCTGAACACTCACGCAGGCCGCATATGACCTTCGATACGCTATGCACCGAGAAGAATCTGGACGATTCGATGAATCTGGACGATTCGATGGAAAATTCTAGAGCATTCGGAGAAGTCAACAGTGAATATAAAAAGAACGACGTAGGAGACAGACGGACAGTTAGTGAAGTGAAAGTCGAATATAAATAGTAGAGTGATTATATAAATTAGAGTATTGTGAATCATTGTATTTCGTTAAATAAATTATTTTAGTCAGTGAATTAGAGTTTAAAAATACAACAGTTGGTGTTAGAAGTGCGATTTCTAAAGATAAATAGTGTTCGTGTTAGTAGACAGTTTGGTATTTCGGACAATTGTTTTCGCGAAAAATAGACAGTAACTGATAAAAATTTTTCGTGAAATGACAGTTGTGTGCATTAACGAAGTATAAACTGATACACTTCTCGCGTGTGAAATAGACAATAATAATAATAATAGACAAGTGGCCGTAGAATAGACTGTGTGAAATAGACAATAATAATAATAGACTGGTTTCCGGAAAATAGACTGTGTGAAATAGACAATAATAATAATGATAGACTGGTGACCCGCGAAATAGACTGTGAGACATAGACTAATACAAAATGTGTTCGAGGAAAGTTCGCCTGGTCGAATTGAAGGTTGCAGAATTGAAGCAAGAACTGGAGGAGAGGGAACTTGACACAAGTGGTAAAAAGGCCGCGCTTCAAACAAGACTTGCCGAGGGATTAATCCAGGAGGGCGAGGATCCAGAAACCTTTTTATTCGAAGTTTATGGAATTGATTTGGGTTCCATAATGAGTAAACTCGACGGAATGAAGGAAGAAATTCAAGAAAAGCTGCTAGATAATTCGAAAAATCTGGAGGAAAAGCTGCTAGAAAATTCGAATAACCTGGAAGAAAAACTTCAAGAAAAACTTCTAGAAAATTCGAATGGTCTGAAAGAAGAATTTCAAGAAAGTTCGAGGAATTTGGAAGCAAAGCTGCTAGAAAATTCGAATAGTTTGAAGGAAGAACTTCAAGAGAAATTTCTAGAAAATTCGAATACCATGAAAGAAGAACTTTGTGGCGTGGCGAATCGACTGGAAGGAAGAATAGGAACTGTCGAGACAGAGATAGAGAAAATCAAAGATGAAATTGAGGAAGAGATGGGAAAATTGAAGGAAACAATCAGTGATGAAATCAAAGGCGGAATCGAGGAAGAAATCAGCAAAATGAAGGAAACAATCAGTGAGTTGAAAAAGCAAATTGAGACTACCCACACCATAGAATCTGTCAATGAAAAATTCAATGCTGGAACTGAGTTTGAACTTAGATGATGTTCAAAAGGGTTTGAAAGATGTGAAAATCAGTACGGAAACAGGAAATCTCTATATGAAATCACCTCAGTTTGATGGAAAAACACCATGGGCAAATTACTGCCGACAGTTTGAAGCTGCAGCAAAGGAGAATGGATGGAATGCAGGAGAAAGAGCTGTAGCATTAACACTGGCGTTGCGTTGAGAAGCAACACATATCTTACAAACCCTCACGGCACAAGAACAAAAGGACTACGAGCAGCTGATTAAACATCTCGAATTACGGTATGGACAGACCCATCTAGAACATGTATACCATTCACAGCTCAAAAACCACTGCCAGAAATTAAGCGAGTCCCTACAGGAGTTTGAAGCAGACATTGCACGCTTGGTTCGCCTTGCATATCCAGCCACACCAGAAAAGGTAATGGAGCGACTAACAGTTCAGGCATTCTTAGCTGGACTTCGAGATCAGAAAACCAGACAAGCATTGACACTAGCTCGTCCAACACATCTCGTGGATGCACTGGCACGCGCTTTGGAATTTGAGGCGGCGAAGCAATCCTGCAGAAGCCAGAGTAAAGTCCGAGTTATTGAAGAAAACCCACAGGAGCCTACTAACCTGGAAGCTGCCATAAGACAGGTCGTGAAGGAGATGTTGCCTGAGAGAAGACTAGTGAGATGCCGGAACTGTAGGAAACTTGGACACGTGCGAAGTCAATGTCCAACCTTCAAGAGGTCGAGACCAACGAAGGTTGTTGGGAAGGGGCAATCGTCGGCCTATACTCAGAAAGCCCCGGTGAACAACGCATATGTCGCTGTCCTCCAACGACAGAACAAAGGAGCCTTCGTAGACGGTTTCATCAACAACAAGCCTTGCGCAATGCTGCTGGATACAGGTGCGACTAGGACAATCCTTGGGCCTGCTTTTACTAAGACATCAGACAGAAAATGGAACCATCATCCTGGAAGCTACGCACAGCAACAGGAGAGCCGGCCACTGTACATGGTGAGCTACCGATTGAACTGATTTTAAGCAGACATTGAGGACGATGCAATCATTGGAATGGACATCATGAATTCCAGAGAGTTCGAATTAAACTTCAAAGATGGCGTCCTACGTGTGAACGGAGAAGAACTTTTTCTACATGGAAGAAGTGAAGAGGTGATTCGTGTTCTGCTGACTGAAGATGTAAGTGTACCCGAGAGGGCTGAGACCATACTTGAGGCTCGCTTGGACGGAGGTGCGAGCAATGGAAGCGTGGTTATGTTCGAGACCAAGCTTCATGATGAGAAAATTGGACGAGGGATTGCACTAGGCAAGACTTTGCTGCGTGCTGATAAAATTGTGCCAGTAAGGGTAATGAATGTTAATTATTACCCAGTGACTTTGAAGAAAGGAACTGTTTTGGGGCACTGCTCGTCGATTTTCTCTGTGATCAGGAGTGTACACGGTACTGTTAGTCAAGACAACAACCTGACGGCGGAACTGGAAAAATTGGTTACCCTCTCTTCCAAGGGCATTAAACCAGCCCAACAGCCCAGATTGAGAGAATTAGTCAAGAAGTACCAAGACATCTTCGATACCGGACAAGGAAAAGGAGGTCGAACGAATGTAGTTCAACATAAAATTGATACTGGGGATGCTCGACCAATCCGACAATCAGCTAGAAGACTTCCTCTTGCCAAGAAGGAAGAGGCTGACAAAATAGTCAGTGATATGGGGAAATATGGAGTTATTGAACCATCCGACAGTCCATGGTCCTCTCCAGTCGTGCTGGTGAAGAAGAAAGATGGATCAACACGCTTTTGCGTAGACTATCGTCAACTGAACAACGTGACGAAGAAAGACAGTTACCCTCTTCCGAGAATAGACGACACCCTAGACACATTGGCCGGCTTCACGATTTTCTCGACCCTTGATCTGAAGAGTGGATACTGGCAGGTAGAACTGGCTCCAGAAAATAGAGAAAAGACAGCCTTCACCATCGGCTCAGGACTGTGGCATTTCACCGTTATGCCATTCGGGCTTTGTAATGCTCCTGCCACATTCGAGAGATTAATGGAGACGGTTCTGAAAGGGCTTTCATGGAGGACGTGTCTGGTATATCTCGATGACATTATTGAAGTTGGCAAATCGTTCGAAGACCACGTTAAAAACCTGGAGGAGGTATTCCTGCGACTGAGAAATTCTGGATTGAAGCTGAGCCCCAAGAAATGCCACTTGTTCCAAAAAGAAGTACGTTACCTTGGCCATGTTGTCTCTGGGCACGGAGTAGCAGTGGATGACGAGAAGATCAGAGCAGTGAAGGAGTGGCCTATTCCGAGAGACATACACCAACTACGTAGTTTCCTTGGTTTATGCACATACTATCGCCGATATGTGCTGGGGTTCGCCAACATCGCTAAACCACTGACCAGGTTCACGGAAGGACAAACAAAGTTTCAGTGGTCCGAAGAATGCCAAGACTCGTTCAGGAAGCTGAAGGGGGCATTGATCAACGCACCGATTCTGAGTTATCCCCTTCCGAGTGGAAAATTCATTTTGGACACGGACGCCAGCAACGTGGGACTTGGAGCTGTCTTGTCCCAGATCCAGGATGGGCAAGAGAAGGTCATCGGATATTTCAGTAAAACTCTCAGTAAACCGGAGCGTAACTACTGCGTCACCAGACGGGAACTGTTGGCTGTTGTCAAGGGAGTAGAACACTTTTACAAATACGTGTACAGGAGAAGATTCCTGTTAAGGACCGACCACGCAGCCCTTAAATGGCTTCTACAATTCAAAAATCCCGAGGGCCAAGTAGCATGTTGGATCGAAAGACTCCAAGAATTCGACTTCGAGATCGAACATCGAGCAGGAAGTGGCCACAAGAACGCAGATGCCCTGTCAAGGAGACCATGCCCAGACGACTGCTCACACTGCCGACGAGCAGAATAGAAGGAAGCAGCGATTTGAAGAACCACTGCAGTTGACAACAACTGGAATGACAACGAGGTCCAGAAAGACCAAGAAAGAGATCCAGATCTTGGTTTAGTCATCGGTTGGAAAAAGAGTAATCAAAGACCAACATGGCAGGAAATCGCAAGATATTCCCCAGCAATCGAATCCTACTGGGCCCAATGGAACTCCCTTACCTTGGAAAATGGGGTCCTGAAACGTGTATTGGAGACAGAAGATGGTGGGGAGGACAGACGTCAGATAGTGGTTCCCAAGAATAGAAGACATGAAGTACTCCGAGAGATCCATGATGGAGTTGCTGGAGGACATCTGGGTGTGACGAAGACCCTGCAGAAAGTAAGGCAACGGTTCTACTGGGTCAATTGTCAAGTTGATGTCAATGACTGGTGCAGAAACTGTGCTGTTTGTGCTGCCAGCAATGGACCTCGGACACGACCCAAGGCCCCGATGCGTCAGTATAACGTAGGTAGTCCATTCGAGAGAATCGACATTGACATCGCCGGCCCGTTCCCCGTATCATATCACGGAAATAAATACATCCTTGTGGCAATGGACTATTTCAGCAAGTGGGCCGAAGCCTATGCCCTGCCCAACCAGGAAGCAATCACTGTCACGGACGTCTTGGTGAAAGAGTGGATATGTCGACTCGGTGTCCCCTTGGAGCTGCACTCGGACCAAGGCAGAAATTTCGAATCCAACCTGTTCCAAGAAATCTGCCAACTGCTGAACATCCGCAAGACGAGAACCACAGCTCTACATCCACAGTCCGATGGAATGGTTGAGCGGATGAACAGGACCATCAATCGCCACTTGTCCAAGGTTGTCTCTGACCACCAAAGAGACTGGGACCAGTATCTTCATTTGTTCCTGATGGCCTACCGTTCCGCAGTACACGAGTCGACCGGCCAAACCCCTGCAAGTATCATAATGGGCCGAGAGCTGCGACTTCCCTGTGACCTAAAGTTTGGGACGCCACCAGGACAGGATACCGCGGGAGAGGACTACATTAGCAAACTCCGTCAGCGAATGAAAGGCATCCACGAACGAGTCCGTTTGAACATCCAGAGTGCCAACGACCGAATGAAAGCGACTTATGACATCAATGCCGATGCTGGAGGATTTCAGGTTGGTCACCTAGTTTGGCTTTAGAACCCGATGCGTCGCCGGGGCCTGTCACCGAAATTACGGAATTCATGGGAAGGTCCGTACAAGATCATCAAGAGGATAAAGACCTGCTTTACCGAATCCACAAGCCACCCAGGGTCGTTCATTTCAACAGGTTGTCCCCTTACGCTAGAAATTATGACCAAGTCCGCACCCTCAGACCATCAGAGGATGCGATGACGTTCCAGAAATTCATGTCCTCATACTCAAATGGACAGAAAGTGTCACACGGGGTAACTCGGGAGGAGCCACGGGACCTTTTCAAAGTGCCAGTCGATTACGCCCTAGCACACTGCGTCGCAGAAGATCTTCGAATGTCCAGGGGCATCGCTGTGGTGTTCTCCAAGAAATTTGGCCAACTCCAAACACTACGAAAATAGAATCCAGAAATTGGAGGTGTGCTACAACTGAAGAAGGGCCAGAGGAACATCTACTACCTGGTGACCAAGAAGCATTCCCAAGATAAACCGTCCTATGAAGATGTCTGGAGGAGCCTCACCCAACTGAGAGACACAATGGTGGACCAGAATCTGGTGGACTTGGCAATCCCAAAATTATCCTGTGGTATTGATGGGCTGGATTGGAGAGTTATAAGAAGTATGTTGGAGACGATATTCCGATCCAGCGGCGTCCAGATTTTGGTTTGCTGTAATCCTATTCCACGACCTAACATGAAGACTGTGGAGTGTTATTTTCATCGAACTTCACGATGCAGATATGGGGAGTCCTGCAAATATCGACACACTCCAAGGAGGACATTTCGGGACGAAATATCTCTAAGAAGGGGGCAATGTGGCGAAGCTGTGGGCGATGCCGGGCCTGAACACTCACGCAGGCCGAGACCGAGAAGAATCTGGACGATTCGATGGAAAATTCGGAGAAGTCAACAGTGAATATAAAAAGAACGTTGCAGGAGACAGACGGACAGTTAGTGCAGTGAAAGTCGAATATAAATAGTAGAGTGATTATATAAATTAGAGTATTGTGAATCATTGTATTTCGTTAAATAAATTATTTTAGTCAGTGAATTAGAGTTTAAATATACAACAGTAGTAATACCACAAATGATTGAATTTTTGCGATAATTCTGTCGATTCATTTCTGAACGAAACTGAATTGCTTCTGAATTGTTTTCTCGATACAATTCAGTTCAGTTCAGAAATAAAAGACAGACTTATGAGATAAATTCAATCACGAGTGGAATTTTATTAGACTATTTCAAGAAGCATTGAAAGTATTATTATAAACATGAACAATCAATTCATCATAACCATAATCAATCAACTATAATCACAAAAAATGTATTATAACTATCAATAATTATTACTACTGTTACTAATTATCACTACTGACTATTCCAATCTCTCAATTCTGATTGGTCTGTCAGCGTTGGTGTTTTCAACGATGTAACCATAGATGACAAAGCAAAGTTTGACATTTTGACAGATCATAATAATTGTAGGCGAAAACGTCGAAATGGGTCGCATCGTAACTATCTAATAAATTATTGATAGTTATAATACATTTTTTGTGATTATAGTTTATTGATTATGGTTTTGATGAATTGATTGTTCATGTTTATAATAATACTTTTAATGCTTCTTGAAATAGTCTAATAAAATTCAACACGTGATTGAATTTATCTCATAAGTCTGTCTTTTATATCTGAACTCAACTGAATTGTATCGAGAAAACACCACTCGTTCTGCGGACTCGTGGTGTTTTCAGTAGTAATACCACAAGTGATTGAATTTTCGCGATGAGTCTGTCGATTCCTTTCTGAACGAAACTGAATTGCTTCGAGAATTGATTATAATATATTATATAGTTACGATGCGACTCATTTTGACGTTTTCGCCTACAATTATGATCTGTCAAAATGTCAAACTTTGATTTGTCATCTATGGTTACATCGTTGAAGACACCAACGCTGACAGACCAATCAGAATTGAGAGACAGCTGGTGTTTTGCGATAATACAAGCTGTCTTTGATTTGTGATTGGTCAGATTACGTGAATATCGTGAGAAGAGTGGAATAGTCATAAATATATCATAATAAATCATAATTTTAATTTTTTCTAAAAAATGTGCTTCCGTTAAATTCTGAACAAAACTATTTTACGTTTTAAAACATCTAATATAGAAGCATAAATTGATTTCGATAAAATAAAAAATAGATAATAAAACAACCTAGACTGATAAAGAAGGCAGTTACAGTTTCTCCTTTAAAATTTTTTTTTTCTGGAAATTTATGAAATATATACTTATTAATTATTTATGTTTTTCAGGAGTTTACGCTTATCGCCTTCCTGACGGAAACGAAAAGGGTGGAATTTGGGTTGGTTATGAAGATCCTGAAACAGCAGCCAATAAAGCCCAATACGTAAAAAACAAAGGTCTTGGTGGAATTGCCATCGATGATTTGACTCTCGATGATTTCCGAGGAGTTTGTGGCATCAACCATTACGCCATTTTACGTGCAGCTGTTTCAGCTCTTTAATTATTTTTTTTAACAATATAATTGTGTTACGAATATATTATATCTTGAGAAACTTTTGTCCAATTTCTAAATTCTTTTACTGTGTGCTCATTCAAACAAAATTTTAACAAATTTTGAATGGTGAAAAATTAATTTTCATAATGAAATGCTAGTGAAATAATGACTTAGTCGATGTCATGTTTTGAATACAGTAGAAACATTTTTAGGAAATATCTTTTTTGTGCAACAAAAAAACTCGACATTTCTGCATCTCTATAGATGCTGTTATATTTATTTATTGGACATGAATTCATTATTCTTCTACTGGGAAAATGAAAGACTGCGATGTTGCTTTGACTAAGGTCAGATGACAACTGCCTCTAGCCGTTTATTCACGATGTCTATGTATGGTAGGTTCTGTGACCTTCATGACATATGACAAGTGATGTGACAGATGCGTAAATATTTACTTTTTTCAATGCCAAAATAATTACCAAATAAACATGAAATATTACTTTTTGAAGGATTTTTTTAACAGAGTCAATTATTAATTGATTATTCATCATAAAACAATTCCATTTATAGGAATATAATAATAGATAGTAAAGTTTGAACCAATTACTTCCAACATAAACTCCCGAAGATGTTCCATGTTGCTGCTGATCAGAAACCTTAGATATTTCTTGAAGAGTTGATTCCACAATTTAATCAGATATTTTAATTTGTTTGGAAGAAGATGGACAACGGACAATTTGCAATAAAAGTCAATGTATAATCTGTAACACCCTATAGGTAGGAAAATGTTATCATTTTGTAATTGCGGTTGCTTAGCAACGAGATAACAACGCTAATAAACAAGCATTCATCAAGCCAATAATCTTTGCTTAGATTTTGTATGAAAAACCACAATAAAAAACCTTTACAGTCCACAAACTTATTCTACAATCGACAACAACCATCAGAACCAGCAAACGGGGACAACAGTCCCAACATTTTGGTCCTTCGAGCCGGAAAAAAATAAATACAGGGTGTCTCATAAACGTGCATCGTGATGGGGTTTGGCATTTAAGAAAAAAGTATATACCAGGTGTACCAACGTGCCAGTTGGGACAAAAAATATATACAGGGTGTCTCATAAACGTGCATCGTGACGGGGTCCGTCATTTTTAAAGTGTGATACCAATTCGTTTTCAAGGAATACATCAGAGCCATCTGTCGTTCAATATATACATTAATGATATTTTGGATCTGTACGAATCATCAAAAAATAAGCACTTCCGGTATCAAAAAATTAAGATAGAAGAAAAGTAATAGTAAATTCGGATTACCCACATCGAGGAGAGTCCAAATCTGCAATAAAATGGCTACTTCCGGTCGTCCGATTTTGATGATTTTGGTATCTATAGATTCGTTTGGATGTCAAGAAACATTTTTAAGCATTTTCCGAGGTCAAAAGGGCATAGGAGGCTATCTTCATTATTAGTAAAGTTACAGAAACGTGCGGGTACTCTAAGGGCCGGTATTATAAACATCTCTCGAAGTTAACTTTAATTTTAACAGTCAAGTTAACTTCAGCTTTGAAATGGCAGTTTTATAAAAGTCTCATTTCTGAAATAAAAAGAAGAAGAAGGCAAATATGTAACCTACAATTTTTCGCACTTTTTCCTGTGACATTTTCTAAATTTCTAATAAATAGTAAAATTGCTATCAATAGATTTAAGAATCCTCCAAAATCTCCAATAACTACCAAGAATAAACATGTTTCATTAAATCTGAGTGTAATTAACGTGTTACTGGCGGTAGAAGATTATTTCTAACATTGAAAATACTTATATTTGCAAAGTAATTGGAACTATTAGAAATGTTGACTTATTAGTTGGTCTTTGCAAATATTTGCCTCTCTATGTGCCCCTTTAACAAGCATTCAGACTATCTTGATGATTGAAATCCGTTTTAATTTATTTTCAAATTCTATTTCGTTTCACAAGATAAAATGGTTTAACCGATTTCTAAATATACTTCGACCACGAGGGCCTTCAATAATAATCACAGCATCTCCTTCATCGCCGCTTAAAAGTTCCTCGAAAATAACCAGGACATCGTTTGCTAACATTTATTGCGAAAAAAAAACAATCAAATTGAGTTTTATGCTAAATTATTGACAGAAGAACTGTCGAAAACCACCATTTTCTACAAAGTTAACTTTAACTGATACCACGTCCTCCCGATAAAGTTAACTCCTACATTTTGAAGTTAACTGTAAGATGTGACGTCATTCCTCAAGTTAACTTCTAGTTGTCTGTCAAAATAGTTTTATAATACCGACCCTAAGAAGACAACTTTCATGGGAGATCAAGAAAATAATAGAATTTGCGTAAGTCAACTGCCATAAGGGCCGGAAACCGCACATATTAATGCGTTATGTACTTATTGCTTAAATCTTAGAAGCTGATTCGTAAGTTTAGTATAATGGGTGTACCAACTCGACATTTAAGAGAAAAAAACATGGCAGCTGTCAAATTTGGTATACCAGGTGTCTCAAAATACATCGATTAAGAGAAAAAAAACATGGCTGATGCCATACAGGGTGTACCATCATAGTATTTAAGAGAAAAAAACATGGCTGCTGCCATACAGGGTGTACCAACTAGGCATTTAAGAGAAAAAAACATGGCGGCTGTCAAATTTGGTATACCGGGTGAACCAACTAGGCATTTTAGAGAAAAAAACATGGCTGCTTCCATACAGGGTGTACCATCATAGTATTTAAGAGAAAAAAACATGGCTGCTGCCATACAGGATGTACCAACTTGGCATTTAAGAGAAAAAAACATGGCAGCTGTCAAATTTGGTATACCGGATGTTTCAAAATACATCGATTAAGAGAAAAAACATGACGGCTGTCAAATGACATGAGACAGATAAAAAAAAACATGGCAGCTGTCAAATTTGGTATACAGGATGTCTCAAAATACATCGATTAAGAGGAGAAAAACATGGTGGCTGGTTGTCAACGTATATACAGGATGTCCCACAACGTTTGAGAGAAAAAACATGGTGAATCATTAAGAGAAAAAACATGGCTGCATGAGTGATGGAAGAACGCTTCAATGGGCATATGGAGATTCGAAACAACTACTTGCCCATGCAGAGATTGAATAACATCCGGCATCTATATGTGTAATAAGAGGACGTTTGGACCGTTCATTTGAGAAAAAAACATAGCGGAGTCTGATTGGTCAAAGCTCATTATAGTTGTACAGAGACGTCTCACAAATTTTTCCATTTACGTGGAAAATATATATACAGGGTGATTCGAAATCCTCAGTCTTAAATGTTAAATGGGAAAATGGATCGACGAAAAACTTACCATTGCGGAAAAACATATACCGAGTGTTTCGAAAAAATATCACTGGAAATAGAAAAAGATGCGTAGTCGTTTAGAGTGAAAAAAAAACATGCCCACCATTTGACGTCATCATAAAGGCATTATGTTTGGAAAGTATGTTGGTGCCATTGGGTAGTTGAAGTAATCACCAATAAAACGGTATCTGAAGAGTACAGACAGAAGGTTGAGGATTCTTTCGTTCCAAAAATCAACTAAAATAACAAACGCTGAAATGTTTAAAAAATTTGACGAATTCCGCGGTTTTCACGTTCCAAAAAATGATTAAAACTACAAGCGTTGAAAATTTACTTTTACATGTATTTCTTATGGAGATTTGACATTTCAGAATCGTTCAAAATTATCGTTTTCGCGTCCCAAAAAACAAGTAAAATTAGAAGCGTTAAAACACTTTTAAAATGCAACAAAAATAGACGTTTTCGCGTCCCAAAAAACGAGTAAAATTAGAAGCGTTAAAGCACGTAAAAATGCAACGAAAATAGACGTTTTCGCGTCCCAAAAAACGATTAAAATTAGAAGCGTTAAAACACGTAAAAAATGCAACGAAAACATGTCTTTTCATGTTCGAAAATACATATAAAATTTCGAACGCCGAATTACATAAAATATGTAACGAAAACATGCGTTTTCGTGTTCCAAAAATGATTAAAATTACAAGCTTTAAAAATTTACTTTTACATGTATTTTTTATGGATATTTGACATTTCGAAATCGTACAAAATTATCATTTTCGCGTTCAAAAAACAAGAAAAATTAGAAGTGTTAAAACACGTTAAAAAATGCAACGAAAATAGACGTTTTTGCGTCCAATAAAAACGAGTAAAATTAGAAGCGTTAAAGCACGTAAAAAATGCAATGCAAATAGAAGTTTACGCGTCCCAAAAAATGATTAAAATTACAAGCGATAAAAATTTACTTTTACATGTATTTCTTATGGAGATTTGACATTTCAAAATCGTTCAAAATTATTGTTTTCGCGTCCCAAAAAACAAGTAAAATTAGAAGCGTTAAAACACGTAAAAAATGCAACAAAAATAGACGTTTTCGCGTCCCAAAAAACGAGTAAAATTATAAGCGTTAAAACAAGTAAAAAATCCTATCAAAAAGTACCAGTTATCACACTTATATAGTAAATTTTACTCAATTGCACTTAGCTTTAAGTATTTTGGTGGTTATGAGGCTTCAACTATTCGCACTCAGTTCTGGACGTTTTGTAGTTATTATTAAAAATTACTATTTAGTTATCAGTTTGTATAGTAAATTTTCATAAAGTGAGGTTAGATAGATAAATCTAAAAAAAGGATGTTAGGTGTGGGATTCGAACCCACGCTCCCTTTGGGAATTGCAGCTCAACGCCACAACGCCTTAGACCGCTCGGCCAACCTAACTTATAAGTATACATAATAAGATGTTGGTATTGTAGGATAGGGTAAAAAATTCAAACATCTTGAATACAAAATTAATTAAGCATTTTTATTTCGGTAACATATCACATACAAGGTGAGATGCCATCATTGTTGCTGAATGTGGGAACCATCCAAAACGTATTATCATAATCCTCCAAGTTCACAACTCGTGTAAGTAGGCCCAACTGGTGAAATTTGGCAGTAAGATAGTCACGTTTTTGAAGTGGGAAAAATCGACCATTTTTCTTCAATAGTTGATGTGTTGAGTGATCTTTGTATCAAGGTTTTTTGTATACAAATTGATGAGAACGTCAATACACACAAAAAAAATGCGACCAAAATAGAAGTTCCTAACGCTCCTAAAAAAAAAGAGTAAATTTTAAAGGCGTTTGAACTCGCAAAAATGTGAACAGAACATACATTTTACGCGTTTCAAAAAAGATAAAAAATACGAACGACAATTCACGCAAAAATACGTACAAAAATAGCCGTTTTCGCATTAATTATTATGACGAAAATTAAGGCAAACAATATACACGTTTACATGTATTTCTTATGTAGATTTGACATTTCTAAATTGTTTAAAATGGACGTTTTTACACGCTACAAATGAGATAAACGTCAATTCACTCAAATAATATGACCAAAATATACGTTTATTACGTTCAAAATTGAAATTTTAAAAGCACAATTCACGCAAAAATGAGTATCACTACATGTTGAGCTTACGTCGTGGACGTAAAAAAGGTAAGACCATCGGTCGGTAGAGATTATTTCTATTGAACAATCCATAAAAAAGCATGAGTTTTCGTGATTTCGTGTATGGTGATAGTGGCCACAGAACGGATCTTAGAGGCACAAAACAAAACTCGATTGTTACAACCGACGTACTTCCCGTTGAGTTATTATCGCATTTCCTGTGAGCGAAAACCCAGAAATGAAAATGTTATTCATAGTTATTTTGTGACCAGTACCGGCATCATTTTAAGTATGTGTAGTTTGTAATTCAATATAATATGGATTATGTTTGAAAGTACAGATGATTTTGAGGTAAGTGGGTTTCAGTTAATCATGTAGCAACGTAGTCTAAAGATGACAATAATTGATCATTCAGTCGAGAAAACATAATTTCAGCAAATATCGTGTTTTATTATTGGAGTTATCACCATTGTGTGGTTTAGGGCGATAGGCGTTTATATTTCATATCTTGAATTTATCCAGGAAATTATGAGTATTATTATTCATTTTACTTCAGTTAGCATCTACAAACATTTATTTCGTGTTGTCGATTTTCACAATGTTCATTTTGAATAAAGTCCGTTTTGGATACATAAGTCCATTATGATTTTTTTTGAGATAGTCAGTTTTATTAAATATATGGGGTTTTTACAAATTATTAGAGTCTAATTTCAAAATAAGATAACATTTTCGCCATATGTGTTTAATTATCTGAAATGTGATTGAGTGAAATTTTCATAAAAGTCTTAGCTGTGAGGCATGGTGACGTCATTATTGGTTAATTGATTATTTTATCTACAATAATTTTTTATATAAATATATATTCATAAATGGGAATCACTCTCAAAAGTACAGCTTTCAAATCAGATAATAAACCTTTATCGGGACATGATACAATATTCGTATAAAAAAATCAAATTCGATGATTTGGATCAAACGAAAACAACACAAAATATCATGAAAATAGTGGTAATAATTATAAAAGAAATTAGATGACGTCATATAAAGTATGGACGACTGTACATAAATTATATTTGCGGCAGATTTCAAGCTTGACGCGTCAGAAGAAATGAAATGAAACGGGATGAATCAACGAAATTATGAAAATAATAATGGTAATAAAAATAGAGGTTAGCGCATTGAAATATACTTATGGAAGGGATCATATTCAACGATTTGGATGAAACGATGAAACGACACAAAAAATCAAGAAAATAATGATGATAATAATAAAAATGTAGAAGACATCATATTATACAGTATAGAAGGCTGTTAATAAATTATGCTTGCGGCAGATTTCAAGCTCAACGCGTCAGAAGTAACGAAATGAAACGGGATGAATCAAAGAAATTATGAAAATAATAATAATAATAGTAATAAATGTAGAGGTTGAAATAAATATGGAAGGTATCAAATTCGATGATTTGAATGAAACGAAACGACACAAAAAGTTATGAAAATAATGACAATGATAATAAAAATGCGGTCGACGTCATATACCGTAGGCGTCCGACGGGTATCAAGCTTGACGCGTTGGAAGGAACAAAACGATAAGAAATGAAAGGAAGCAAAAATGAATTATTGAAATCATAAAAATAATTGTGATTATGAGAAATAGAGAAAGCGCATAAATTACGCGTTCGACAGGTTTAGAGATCAATGCATTGAACGAAACGTCGCGTCGTGAAAATAATAATAATACTACGAAATATAGAGAACAACATCTAATAACCTATGTGTCTGACTTGACCTGTTGAATAAAACGAATCGCAATGAAACGAAAAGGCAACGTGAAAAATAAAATGCCAACGAGGTTCAAAATGAAAAATTGATGTGAAATAAAGTCATGGAATGATGGGAAAAGATGCATTTAAGGAACAGTTTCATGGACATTTCGTTATCACAGTGTTTCTTGAGAGACAATAACATATAAAAAACAAATGAGACACCAAAGTTGATATTCATTAGATTTGGTTTCAATTAAATAAGTCTCATGCAGTGTGTTAGCAAGAGAGTTTGTGAGAAATAAATCATAGAGGAGAGAAATTTCATTAAGCAAGTTTGTTAGAAAGATCCCCATCAAAGTCGTTTAATATCCACCAGTTTTCCACTTTGTAAATTCGATAGCTTCGGGGTTTTTTCGAACGTGTTGCAAGAGTATATAATCCTCGTACCTATATGAAAATGGTGTTTGGTTGCCTATGAGATGATATCTCTAGAGGGACCAAAAAAATCAACCCTCTATAAAATACATCAATTCCGTTGCCATTCTTTATTCACATTATTTCTAATGACATCTTGGGCATTTTTCTATAAATTCCATTTAAGTTCTTGTGGAATTCCTCTGAACGTTTTTGATCTGATTTGAGTATTCCTCAAGGAACCATTACATAATCAGACACCAAATTTAACGTGCGGGTGGAAGGATTCATCAGATTGGTATTCAATTCAACTCAATTCAATTCAGGTGTTGTGTTATGTTCCAATTAAGTAAGCTGGTTTGTGGGCGAGATTTCACTGACAAAGACATCAACTTTGACACAAGATTAGGAGATTCATCAGTTTGGTTTCCATCAAACGAAAGGCTCGTGCAGTTTGGTACTATAAAAGTATGTGAGAAATACATCACCAACGAAAGGAATTACTTTAAATGTTAAATATTTTCAAGTGAATCGTATGTTATTGCTTCCCAGTGGAAATGAGCCAAAAGACTTGAGGTAATATCGAGAGGAATATTTTCGACTGAACTATGTATCGATTCAGATGTAAAGTTTCACCAAAATGAATAATATATTCAGATCATTTTTGTTGAAATTGCTTATAGCCAAAACACCATTTACAAACTCACCAAACTCACTCAAATAAATAGTTCCAGATGATTTTGGCTGAAAACACTACTACGCATGCCCCGTGTGAATACATAGTTTCCTTCGAATTGACAAAAAAATTAAACAATAGTGATCATCGAAGAAGAAGTTCAGAATTGGTTTTCTCTTCAAAATTATCTATTGCCAAAAAGTCCACTGCTTGAATAGCTGAAGAGGTAATTTCTTCTATCGAAAAAACGGAGTTATACAGCGAATTGGAGTTTTAATAATATTCCTCCAAAAACACTCGAAGACATAGCCTGTGAGGGTGGAAAATGGTTGTAATTATTATTATTTGCCAGGGCGCACCAAGTCGACTTATTCACTTTACAGCTGTAGGAAAACTCGGATAACTTATCCCACAAAAACGAACATGTGAATTACAAGAACAAAATCAAATATATCAAAATATCAATGAGGATTTGAGAATTCAAGCTAAAAGAACCATGTAACAATTTGTTATTCAAGGATTAGCACAACGAAATATCTAAGAAAATTAGGTAGTTCAGACGAAATATACATGAAGTTGATAGTAGAATAGTTCTAGAATCGTCAAATCAACCAAAAAATGTCTGGTGGAAAATGAGGCAATGAAAAAACGTTTCATTGGGGGTATAATTCTTCACGGAGACAAGCAGCAGCCATATTTTTTTCCTCTTAAAAGCTGTGTTTTTTCTCTGTCTCATGACATTTGACAGGCAGCCATGTTTTTTTCTCTTAAATGTTGAGTTCGTTCACCCGGTATACCGAATTTGACAGCCGCCAGGAGATTCTGTTGGTGTGCGTGCGCACCAACAGAAGCTCACTTCCGACTTTGATATGTACATTTCAACCATAACACAATGTTGAATTGAAAGCGAATTGTCTTTCCGGCCATGAAATTTACCTACGGACAACTCTTACAATTCACTTGGAAATATTTCAAGTCATCTTGATACTTATTGAAGAAGATTCTCTCGTCGGTGATATATTTCTCACAAATTTGTCTACTAACACACATCAAATTTGGTGCCTTCGTCGATGAAATCTTGCTCATGCACCAACTCACTCCACTGAAACATATACCACAATGCTTGTTGAGTTGAAACAGAATAATCTTCCCAGCCATGAAATCTCGAGATTACTTTCAAATTTCGACACTTGAAAGAAATATTCACAATTATTACAATATTTTTTACGTTAGTCTTCTTTACTCAAACATTCGATTTCTGTCTTTGTACGGTTGATAAACTTAAAGCCGTAACATCGGTGATAATGCAACTCTTGAATTTTGTTCCGAAGACTCATTATCGGAGTGGTGTATTTGAAAGAAAATTTTTTTTTAGCACATTTCAACTATCCGTATTGTTTTGTCATGCACCTTTCTTCCCCCAAGGAATTTCTTGATATTGTTGTATGATGTGATCCCGCATTTCCTTCAAACAGTTATTTCGGTTTGGCACATATTCATAACAAGTCTTTTTTGGTTGATTTGACGATTCTGGAACTATTCTACTATCAACTTCATGTATATTTCGTCTGAACTACCTAATTTTCTTAGATATTTCGTTGTGCTAATCCTTGAATAACAAATTGTTACATGGTTCTTTTAGCTTGAATTCTCAAATCCTCATTGATATTTTGATATATTTGATTTTGTTCTTGTAATTCACATGTTCGTTTTTGTAATGGTGGTGGGATAAGTTATCCGAGTTTTCCTACAGCTGTAAAGTGAATAAGTCGACTTGGTGCGCCCTGGCAAATAATAATAATTACAACCATTTTCCACCCGCACAGGCTATGTCTTCGAGTGTTTTTGGAGGAATATTATTAAAACTCCAATTCGCTGTATAACTCCGTTTTTTCGATAGAAGTAATTACCTCTTCAGCTATTCAAGCAGTGGACTTTTTGGCAATAGATAATTTTGAAGAGAAAACCAATTCTGAACTTCTTCTTCGATGATCACTATTGTTTAATTTTTTTGTCAATTCGAAGGAAAATATGTATTCACACGGGGCATGCGTAGTAGTGTTTTCAGCCAAAATCATCTGGAACTATTTATTTGAGTGAGTTTGGTGAGTTTGTAAATGGTGCTTTGGCTATAAGCAATTTCAACAAAAATGATCTGAATATACTATTCATTTTGGTGAAACTTTACATCTGAATCGATACATAGTTCAGTCGAAAATATTCCTCTCGATATTACCTCAAGTCTTTTGGCTCATTTCCACTGGGAAGCAATAACATACGATTCACTTGAAAATATTTAACATTTAAAGTAATTCCTTTCGTTGGTGATGTATTTCTCACATACTTTTATAGTACCAAACTGCACGAGCCTTTCGTTTGATGGAAACCAAACTGATGAATCTCCTAATCTTGTGTCAAAGTTGATGTCTTTGTCAGTGAAATCTCGCCCACAAACCAGCTTACATAATTGGAACATAACACAACACCTGAATTGAATTGAGTTGAATTGAATACCAATCTGATGAATCCTTCCACCCGCACGTTTAATTTGGTGTCTGATTATGTAATGGTTCCTTGAGGAATACTCAAATCAGATCAAAAACGTTCAGAGGAATTCCACAAGAACTTAAATGGAATTTATAGAAAAATGCCCCAAGATGTCATTGGAAATAATTTTTGTCGTTTCATCGTTTCATCCAAATCGTTGAATATGATCCCTTCCATAAGTATATTTCAATGCGCTAACCTCTATTTTCATTACCATTATTATTTTCATAATTTCGTTGATTCATCCCGTTTCATTTCATTTCTTCTGACGCGTCAAGCTTGAAATCTGCCGCAAATATAATTTATGTACAGTCGTCCATACTTTATATGACGTCATCTAATTTCTTTTATAATTATTACCACTATTTTCATGATATTTTGTGTTGTTTTCGTTTGATCCAAATCATCGAATTTGATTTTTCTATACGAATATTGTAGTCATGTCCCGATAAAGGTTTTATTATCTGATTTGAAAGCCTGTACTTTTGAGAGTGATTCCCACTTATGAATATATATTTATATAAAAAATTATTGTAGATAAAATAATCAATTAACCAATAATGACGTCACCATGCCTCACAGCTAAGACTTTTATGAAAATTTCACTCAATCACATTTCAGATAATTAAACACATATGGCGAAATTGTTATATTATTTTGAAATTAGACTCTAATAATTTGTAAAAATTCCATATATTTAATAAAACTGACTATCTCAAAAAAAATCATAATGGACTTATGTATCCAAAACGGACTTTATTCAAAATGAACATTGTGAAAATCGACAACACGAAATAAATGTTTGTAGATGCTAACTGAAGTAAAATGAATAATAATACTCATAATTTCCTGGATAAATTCAAGATATGAAATATAAACGCCTATCGCCCTAAACCACACAATGGTGATAACTCCAATAATAAAACACGATATTTGCTGAAATTATGTTTTCTCGACTGAATGATCAATTATTGTCATCTTTAGACTACGTTGCTACATGATTAACTGAAACCCACTTACCTCAAAATCATCTGTACTTTCAAACATAATCCATATTATATTGAATTACAAACTACACATACTTAAAATGATGCCGGTACTGGTCACAAAATAACTATGAATAACATTTTCATTTCTGGGTTTTCGCTCAAAGGAAATGCGATAATAACTCAACGGGAAGTACGTCGGTTGTAACAATCGAGTTTTGTTTTGTGCCTCTAAGATCCGTTCTGTGGCCACTATCACCATACACGAAATAACGAAAACTCATGCTTTTTTATGGATTGTTCAATAGAAATAATCTCTACCGACCGAAGGTCTTACCTTTTTTACGTCCACGACGTAAGCTCAACATGTAGTGATACTCATTTTTGCGTGAATTGTGCTTTTAAAATTTCAATTTTGAACGTAATAAACGTATATTTTGGTCATATTATTTGAGTGAATTGACGTTTATCTTATTTGTAGCGTGTAAAAACGTCCATTTTAAACAATTTAGAAATGTCAAATCTACATAAGAAATACATGTAAACGTGTATATTGTTTGCCTTAATTTTCGTCATAATAATTAATGCGAAAACGGCTATTTTTGTACGTATTTTTGCGTGAATTGTCGTTCGTATTTTTTATCTTTTTTGAAACGCGTAAAACGTATGTTCTGTTCACATTTTTGCGAGTTCAAACGCCTTTAAAATTTACTCTTTTTTTTTAGGAGCGTGAGGAACTTCTATTTTGGTCGCATTTTTTTTGTGTGTATTGACGTTCTCATCAATTTGTATACAAAAAACCTTGATACAAAGATCACTCAACACATCAACTATTGAAGAAAAATGGTCGATTTTTCCCACTTCAAAAACGTGACTATCTTACTGCCAAATTTCACCAGTTGGGCCTACTTACACGAGTTGTGAACTTGGAGGATTATGATAATACGTTTTGGATGGTTCCCACATTCAGCAACAATGATGGCATCTCACCTTGTATGTGATATGTTACCGAAATAAAAATGCTTAATTAATTTTGTATTCAAGATGTTTGAATTTTTTACCCTATCCTACAATACCAACATCTTATTATGTATACTTATAAGTTAGGTTGGCCGAGCGGTCTAAGGCGTTGTGGCGTTGAGCTGCAATTCCCAAAGGGAGCGTGGGTTCGAATCCCACACCTAACATCCTTTTTTTAGATTTATCTATCTAACCTCACTCTATGAAAATTTACTATACAAACTGATAACTAAATAGTAATTTTTAATAATAACTACAAAACGTCCAGAACTGAGTGCGAATAGTTGAAGCCTCATAACCACCAAAATACTTAAAGCTAAGTGCAATTGAGTAAAATTTACTTTATAAGTGTGATAACTGGTACTTTTTGATAGGATTTTTTACTTGTTTTAACGCTTATAATTTTACTCGTTTTTTGGGACGCGAAAACGTCTATTTTTGTTGCATTTTTTACGTGTTTTAACGCTTCTAATTTTACTTGTTTTTTGGAACGCGAAAACAATAATTTTGAACGATTTTGAAATGTCAAATCTCCATAAGAAATACATGTAAAAGTAAATTTTTATCGCTTGTAATTTTAATCATTTTTTGGGACGCGTAAACTTCTATTTTCATTGCATTTTTTACGTGCTTTAACGCTTCTAATTTTACTCGTTTTTATGGGACGCGAAAACGTCTATTTTCGTTGCATTTTTTTACGTGTTTTAACACTTCTAATTTTTCTTGTTTTTTTGAACGCGAAAACGATAATTTTGTACGATTTCGAAATGTCAAATCTCCATAAAAAATACATGTAAAAGTAAATTTTTAAAGCTTGTAATTTTAATCATTTTTTGGAACATGAAAACGCATGTTTTCGTTACATATTTTATGTAATTCGGCGTTCGAAATTTTATATGTATTTTCGAACATGAAAAGACATGTTTTCGTTGCATTTTTTACGTGTTTTAACGCTTCTAATTTTAATCGGTTTTTGGGACGCGAAAACGTCTATTTTCGTTGCATTTTTACGTGCTTTAACGCTTCTAATTTTACTCGTTTTTTGGGACGCGAAAACGTCTATTTTTGTTGCATTTTTAAAGTGTTTTAACGCTTCAAATTTTACTTGTTTTTTGGGACGCGAAAACGATAATTTTGAACGTTTCTGAAATGTCAAATCTCCATAAGAAATACATGTAAAAGTAAATTTTCAACGCTTGTAATTTTAATCATTTTTTGGAACGTGAAAACCGCGGAATTCGTCAAATTTTTTAAACATTTCAGCGTTTGTTATTTTAGTTGTTTTTTGGAACGAAAGAATCCTCAACCTTCTGTCTGCACTCTTCAGATACCATTTTATTGGTGATTACTTCAACTACCCAATGGCACCAACATACTTTCCAAAAATAATGCCTTTATGATGACGTCAAATGGTGGGCATGTTTTTTTTTCACTCTAAACGACTACGCATCTTTTTCTATTTCCAGTGATATTTTTTCGAAACACTCGGTATATGTTTTTCCGCAATGGTAAGTTTTTCGTCGATCCATTTTCCCATTTAACATTTAAGACTGAGGATTTTGAATCACCTTGTATTCCACCCAAATAGAAAAATTTGTGAGACATCTCTGTACAACTATAATGAGTTACATGGTGGTTCTTCGGGTAGTAAGGCCGACGTGTTTTCAGAGAAGAACTCGACGTTTCGCCAACACGAGTGGTTAGCATTTTCAAGAGTTATTTTAAAAATTTTCGCTTTCTGTAGTCGCTGTCAAATGCTTGACATTTGTTATACGTTGTCTCAATAAATACCTGTGATTTGTCGTTCTTACATCTGATTGGTCCATAGCGTTAGCAGACATCATAGAATCGTTCGTACCGTTATTTTGTGGGTAGGGAGCTAATTGAGAATTTTTGAGAACTGGAAGCCAAACCTTGTTCAATTGTAGTCCTTCTTCGGTTCTGTTGAAGTTGCTGTGGTGTTTCTGGATTTCAATTGCTTCCCGGAAGAGTCTTGGGTAATACGCAGATGTTGAAGAGATGACTTGGGTTTCTTCAAATTTCACTCTATGGTTATCGTTGTTGAGAGTATGTTCTGCGACAGCGGATTTCTGTGTGTGCCCTAACCGACAGCAAGCCTTGTGCTCTTTGATTCTTGTTTTAACGGAGCGTTTCGTGGTTCCGATATAAACGCTGCCACAGGAACATAACTCTTGAAAATGCTAACCACTCGTGTTGGCGAAACGTCGAGTTCTTCTCTGAAAACACGTCGGCCTTACTACCCGAAGAACCACCATGTAAGTGACGATGGCCGCGAAAGCCTTTCACAATTTAACTATAATGAGCTTTGACCAATCAGACTCCGCTATGTTTTTTTCTCAAATGAACGGTCCAAACGTCCTCTTATTACACATTTAGATGCCGGATGTAATTCAATCTCTGCATGGGCAAGTAGTTGTTTCGAATCTCCATATGCCCATTGAAGCGTTCTTCCATCACTCATGCAGCCATGTTTTTTCTCTTAATGATTCACCATGTTTTTTCTCTCAAACGTTGTTGGACATCCTGTATATACGTTGACAACCAGCCACCATGTTTTTCTCCTCTTAATCGATGTATTTTGAGACATCCTGTATACCAAATTTGACAGCTGCCATGTTTTTTTTTTCTCTGTCTCATGTCATTTGACAGCCGTCATGTTTTTTCTCTTAATCGATGTATTTTGAAACATCCGGTATACCAAATTTGACAGCTGCCATGTTTTTTTCTCTTAAATGCCAAGTTGGTACATCCTGTATGGCAGCAGCCATGTTTTTTTCTCTTAAATACTATGATGGTACACCCTGTATGGAAGCAGCCATGTTTTTTTCTCTAAAATGCCTAGTTGGTTCACCCGGTATACCAAATTTGACAGCCGCCATGTTTTTTTCTCTTAAATGCCTAGTTGGTACACCCTGTATGGCAGCAGCCATGTTTTTTTCTCTTAAATACTATGATGGTACACCCTGTATGGCATCAGCCATGTTTTTTTTTCTCTTAATCGATGTATTTTGAGACACCCAGTATACCAAATTTGACAGCTGCCATGTTTTTTTCTCTTAATCGATGTATTTTGAGACATCCGGTATACCAAATTTGACAGCTGTCATGTTTTTTTCTCTTAAATGTCGAGTTGGTACACCCATTATACTAAACTTACGAATCAGCTTCTAAGATTTAAGCAATAAGTACATAACGCATTAATATGTGCGGTTTACGGCCCTTATGGCAGTTGACGTACGCAAATTCTATTATTTTCTTGATCTCCCATGAAAGTTGTCTTCTTAGAGTACCCGCACGTTTCTGTAACTTTACTAATAACGAAGATAGCCTCCTATGCCCTTTTGACCTCGGAAAATGCTTAAAAATGTTTCTTGACATCCAAACGAATCTATAGATACCAAAATCATCAAAATCGGACGACCGGAAGTACCATTTCCGATTTGGACCGGAAGTAGCCATTTTATTGCAGATTTGGACTCTCCTCGATGTGGGTAATCCGAATTTACTACTTTTCTTCTATCTTAATTTTTTGAAACCGGAAGTGCTTATTTTTTGATGATTCGTACAGATCCAAAATATCATTAATGTATATATTGAACGACAGATGGCTCTGATGTATTCCTTGAAAACGAATTGGTATCACACTTTAAAAATGACGGACCCCGTCACGATGCACGTTTATGAGACACCCTGTATATATTTTTTGTCTCAACTGGCACGTTGGTACACCTGGTATATATTTTTTTCTTAAATGCCAAACCCCATCACGATGCACGTTTATGAGACACCCTGTATTTATTATTTTCCTTGTATTTTGACACACCCTGTATACGTAAAACGAAAACTTCTGAATCCCTGCATGCCCCAATGATGCGATGCTCCAATGATGTGATGACTCATTTTTCCAATGTATTTTGAAACACCCTGTATATAATTCGATTTTTGACAAACTGTTTTTTCTGTCATGTTACGTTGCTACACCGTGTATATCTTTTTTCTTCCATAATTAAATTTAAAAACCGGCAACGTCCCACCCTCCGTAACTCTACTCCTTAATTTTGAATCCGGCAACACCCAACGTCACGCGGCAAACCCAGCGACGCTGAGAAGTCGCTACTGCGCATGGTGGGCCGAAACATAGGTTGTACATCTACTAAATTTCCAACGTTGCCAAGTCTGAAAACTTATTCCAATAGCAGTTTTTCAACATTCAATAATCTGATTTTCAAGAGTGACTCGTGAATACCAAACTTTCCTGAAATTGAAAAGTTACAATATTCAATATTGAAAATTTTCCAATATTCATGTGGACACCTGAATAAGGCTGAATTCCCACAGATCCGACGTCCGATGATACGATGGTACGAAAATGTTCTGATTGGTTGAAAAAATGTCCTGGTTGGTTGATTTGTTGTCACACCTACCAATTCAACCAATCAGAACATTTTCGTACCATCGGATCATCGGACATCGGATCTGTGGGAATCCAGCCTAAGGCTGAATGTGTGTGAATGTTCTATTTATATCATTAGTTTCTTGAAGTTAAGTGTTTTATTGTTTATTTATATATTCCCCCTGATCTCTACGCCGGTATCCAGGTCGGATGACAATGGATTTGTCGGATCGAGGGGGTTACCTGATCTGGAGAAATTGAGACCGCAAGGTTTCAGAATCCAAAAAAACTAACGTAGAAGAAGAAGTAGATCAGTAAAGTTGTGTGTTTAGTGTCGTTAACTTTGTATTCAGTTGGTATAATTCAATTACGGTCGTTGTTGAAAGATATTTATTGCATTCATTCATTGTTTTATTGTCATCTTGTGTTTGGTTTACCATGGAACCCGGATTTCAAAAGGCAGACAGTGATAATCTACCAAAAATCGACTCTATTATGATGGCTCTGTTTTTTGGACGTAATCCGGACTTCATAAGTGCCGAAATGAGAGGAATAAAAGCTTTAAGGTAAGTGTTTTCATGCCTAGCAGAATCAAAGAGTTATCTCTCGATCTTCCCAAGAAAACTTGAAATGCAAATTTAGATATTTCAGAATGAAAAAAAGATGTGTGCATGAAATACCAATTCATATTATAAGGTTCCATTTTCATTATTTATATTTTCATTATTTCTTGCGTTTTTGTCGTGTCCAGGCACAGAAAAAATCAATTTACTGGGACTATTGACCGACGGGAAAAACTGGCGAATATGGACACTTTACCGATTTTAACGAAATTTTCACAGATGCCTTAAAACAGCGAATAATTGATGAGATAGTTTTTTTTTGCGGAAAGCACGTTTTTTGGATTTTTTCGATAAAATGTGTGGCAGTACATACCCTATAAGTATACAAATTATAACTAGTTTATTGAACCAACTGTCTGCTTCTGTGCTGTCTATTCACTTCCAACAAATACCAGTAATAATAAAATGCTAATTTCAAGCCATACAAGAAACGATTCATACTGGGAACGGTTTTAAATTATCATTAGTTTCAATTCATTTCAAATTGAAATCCATAACATTGATATTAATTAAATTGTCAAATGTCAAACACGGTGAAGTCTGCAAAGAGAACAAAGCGACGTTGCCAGTTTTATTTTAATTCCTGCAAACCGGGATCAGTTTGAAGGTTTTTGAAATTATGTTGAAAAGAACTAAAAAATTGTTGAATTTGAGGCTGTATTTTGTGTTGTTGAAATGACGGAGGGATCTTGAGAACGTATGCGGAAACATCGGTATTTATTTTCTTTGGAATGGCATTTTTCTGAAGGAATGAACCCGCTTACGTCATATTTACCGAGCTCAACTTCGGCATTTCTTGCGACTCTGCACGCTGATCCAATCTTTTGAAGTGAAAGGGGGTAGTGAGAGTTCAGCTACAGAAGTTTCTCACGATCTTATTACTATTTGGCGCTTAAAACGTCACTGTGCTCAACGTCATTATGCTCGCTCCGATCTCCCCCATTTACGTCCCGATCTTACTGATAAGACAGATCTAATCTTTCAATGTAAAAAAAGAGAGAACAACCTGACCTAACTTTGGCAGTTTTGTTACAGACGTTGCTTTCGATCCCTTTACTTTTTAGCTTTGAAACAGTAAATTGAGATAGTTGCTCGCTGCGCTCGCGGTCATTATGCTCGCTTCGCTCGCCCCTATTGGGCCACGACGACTGCACACACATTTAATATTTTAACGTAAAAGAAGGGAAAATCACCTAACCTAACTTCGTCATTTTTTCTGCAGTTGTTTACGGTTCGATCACTTTTTAGCGTTGGCAACGTTGCATTTGAATGTATCCACCCGATCCGATCATGTTCATGAGAGCTGTCATTGAATTTGTCAAATATTTTTGAAAATCGAGTTTAAAATTTGAACTCCGTAATTTCTTGAGCTTCATTCAGTCAATTAATCTCCTTTATACTTCTGAGAGTTGATGTTTATAGTTAATGACCAGTTATTTGGATTGGATATTACGTGAATTGTCTTGGACTAGGGAGTATTTGTGAAGTGACCACTATGAAGGATTTTCGCCAAAAAAAAGGTTCTCACAGACATTTCCGCGGAAAAATTTCGATTGGTAAAGTAATTTTATCATGTTTTATACAATCTGTGCAAATTTCATGAAAATCGGTAAAGTGTCCACATTCGCAAGTTTTACCGACCGACATTGGAACAATACAATATTTTAGAAATCCTTTGCTTTTGTCTTCCATTCTATCACTACATGTAGTTATCCAGCATCCAGCAAGAACAAGCAAATTAAATTTCAGAACGTTTAGACGAATATAAACGAGCCTGGTACTTTAATCTCTAAAATTCCTAATGACTCTATTGACAACAATAACACAAATGAACCATCTGACGTCACAAGATGGCCGCCGATAATCGCGCGCGTTTTCGTATAAATTTGAATCCTAGTTCATGTTTTAATTTATTACTGGGTGAAATATTCGAAATATACTTCCACAATTATACAGACATGAATGATTCAAGATGTAGACTAATATATATTTTTTTCGGAAGATATGCAAGTTGCTCATTCAATACTTTGTTAGAACTCTCAATTTTGTTATTGAAACTATCTTCTATATATGCTTCTGCTACGGAGGCAGATTTCCAGCCACCGCACCGTGACGTTTTATGGATGCAATGTTGCCCCCCTGCATTGGCCAGAAGAGTTACAGAGCTTCTCCTGAAACAGTGACCTATGTAGCTCTTATTCATGTCTTTTCCAAGCCATTTTGCAATCAATCTGGGAATTTCTCCTATTTTATTTATCCCCACATGTTGGTTAATACATTTTCCTCTCGAATATTTCAAAAATAATCTGTTACTTTTTGTATGAGGCGGCCGTAGTGCTCTATACTGGCGGTATATCGCCATAATATAATCAGAATTTGAAACAGTAAACGATCTTGCACAATAGATCTTCGTATCAGGTATTTTAACAATCAATATAGATCCAGCATCTTCAATGGCATCAATAATTTTATGTAATAAAAATATTGAAATTACTAATAATCTTACAAAATTATGATTATATCTGTACCTTATGAAGTAAATTTGTTTCGTTATCAGAATCTTGAATAAATTTATGGTAAAGGTAAGCTTATTGGGCTCATTCTCGAAACGAAAAGGAAAGTGGTGATACTTACGTAGTTTCATCTCCTGAACACGAATCCGAAAGAATTTCTTGGGGGTCTCTTACCTTTACCATATTTATTGATATCATCCCTTAATAAAACTTTAGATTTCTTTCCCGGGTATCCGACGCTTTTGTTATTAATGACCAGTTTTTAAAACTTCCTTATATCAATATTTTCCTTAACATTCAATGTACTTCTCAACATTGAGTAGACACTCCATAACATAGGAGGTTTTATAATTTTTGATTTTTCCTCAAAATAGCATATAAGCACATTTTCAAAAACCTTTTTTACATATTTCTTGTAGCACCATTCAAGAAATTGGTCATATATTTTCTCATATATTAACTTGGATTTAGCCGGTAACATATTTAATACTATTGCATTTGCTTTCTCAGATATATCTGATGGGGTATCACTACCACTATCATAATCAACATCCATCTTCTTGAAAATAACTTGAAATTGAAGCAACTACGACCAAACACGTCAAACACGCAGCGTGCCAACAAACCGTTTCTATAGTAACGACTCAGAAAGACTACTGGATGCTGTGAAATTGTATTGGAAGTATTGATAACATTAAAGATAACATGTATGGAAAAGAGAACTATTATTTAGTTATTTTGGACTTACTTTTTTTTTTCAAACATTAAAAATTTTTCAATACGATTTTACTGAAAACAATGAATAATAATTTAAAGAATTTAAAGAATCGTTTAAAAGCGATACATTATCGGGACAAAAACCACGTCAAGATGTATTGGAAGTATTTTTTTTAATGTATTTCAAATGATGTAACCCAGGCAACACAAAGAGGTACTAAAGATATCTCGGTGACCTCTTTTTAGGAGATTGTGACAACTTTTGCTACTTCTGTGAGAGGTTATCAAGAGCGCTATATCTCCTCCAAATGTCCGCCGCCGGGATATTCTCATCGAGGTCTCAGCGAAATCCTATGTGGAAATTCTCTAACAATACACTCGACGAGTTCTCTACGAAATCTTGTGGAGAGTTCTCTGCAGAATCTTGAGGCTAGTACTTTGAGAAATTCTCATGTACTGCTCATGACGAGGTCTCTGTGAACTCGCATTGAAGCTAGCTCTGTGATCATCGCAGTCAGTGCCTCTGGCGAGTTCTGTGGGAAATTCGCATATATAGCCTTTTGGCGATTTCTTTGAGAAATTCACTTCAACTGCTTTCGTTGAGATCTATGTGAGGTAGGTTTCTGATATTCGCATGTAGTGCTTCTGGCGTGGTTTTCAAGAGTTCACTTTAAGAGTTGTACAAGATATTCTTACGCATTGAAAAAGGAAACGATCCCAACTGAAAACTACTATTCCCCGCTGCTGTGGCACCCCCAACATTGACATGTGATAGATTGTAAAATACCTAACATTTCTACTGAAATAATCTGATAGTGAAAATTTTCATTTTCATTCAGATATTGATTGAAAAACTTTCTCGATCAAAACTGGATAAGAAGTATTTGAATCAAACATCTGAATGAAAATCCAAATTTTCACTTTGTGATTTTTTTTCAGGTTTAAAGTTAAGGATTTCAAAATATCTACCAGATGTTGTTGATTGTCCAGCGAGGAAGTAGTATTTTTCTGTTAGATGTTAGATGAATGCTGAAAAAATCTTTTTTCTAATTTTCAAATTGCCAATATTTCTTTTTTCTAACTGAAAAATCTACTAAGAGAACGAAGAAAGTGACTAAAATTTATCTTTCGGTCGCATATGATTCCACATCTGGTATTATCATCTTCGTAAAATTAAAAAATTCTTATATAATCAGGTATAATAATCGTACATCAATAATATGAAATGTCATTCTTTCATAGATTCAATATAAGTATATAGGGCCACAGAATGTTTTTCAGCTTCGAATTGGTGAAATGTTTCTATCTACTCATATGCATGATTATATTTACTTTCACAGATACGGTGTATAAAGAAAGATAATAGCCATTTCACATGATTTCGTTTTGGTAGGTCTTCTTGGGATTGGGATTGAATTACACACAAACAGTATTAAGATCAGGACACTTTGTATTATTATAATTGCAGCAAGAGAAGAAGAATATTGAAACAAAGTCATGAACTAATATGAAATTTATTATACTTTTATACAATATCCCAAAATACTGAAAAAATTTACGTTTCAGCATAAATCTAGAAGTCGGTCACCTTCGGTGGACCTGAAAGTGAATGGTGAAGCATAATATTCTGGAAAATAATACATATATACATTTCACTGCACTTTGGGTCAAATTGTTGGTTAAAAATAAAAAATTTGCTTTTTTACAATAACTTATCAAGATTACTGAATTATTTCTTTTAAAATTTGGTAGTGATTTCCCCTTGAAAATTTAAATTCTTCACTTTATCAATACTCAAAATTATCAAACTTTTGTTTGAATATCTCGACAATAATTGGTTTGATTTAGGTAAGGAATTCAAAAAACTTGTAAACTTGTAAACCGTGTCTATTGAGAATAGTCAATAACTTATTTACTTCAATTTTGGAAATACTCGACTCGACCAACCATTCTTGCAAATTCTGCTGAATGGTTCGTTGAGGATTGAGATTACCTATTATCTGATTCACGGGAATTTCATCAATAGGTGCCGGTCATATTTCTGCTGTTTGAAATAATTGCAAGTGTCACTAACCTGAGTTAATACTATCCAAACTAACGGATAGATATATTACTTTTTTTCCGACTGCTGAGGTATCTGACAGGCATATACAGCAGAAATTAATTTTACTCATGATGATATTTCTGCCATTTATATTTATTGTTGAAAATAAGTTGTTGGGGTGAGGTCTCTTATAGAAAAACCTCGATTCCTCAGTTATCTAACGTTTCGGCAATATATCTCCCTATCCTCAGGGCTCTGAAATATAAAATTAATGGACATTTACAGAAGAAAAATTGCACAAAAAAAGAACAACTATGCACGTTTTGATTTTTTTCTTTTATAAAAATTGTTTATTTTTTGCAATTTTTTTATTTGCCCTGAAGATGGCGAATTATATACCAAAACGTATTTATCTATCTGATAAATACTCTATAAGAGACCCAACTCCAACAATGTATTTTCAATATAATTTTTAGTACTGCTACATATAATATACCGAGTGTACACGGTATATTTTCACTCATTTTGTGTCAACATGACAGTCTGAACACAACCATGTGTCACTTTTCACTTTTTGTAACCAAACTTGTTTTTATCTTGAAATCTATTTTTCTATCTAGAATTTCCAATTTCAGTCCTAAAATTTTTGGAAAAAATACAACTTTACTGTCAAAATGTACTAGCTATGTAAAATTAAATTTTCAAACAGGTATTACTAATTTTTTCATATGTCAGTATGTTGGTTCGTTGGGTTGGAATAAAAAGGGAATTTTACGATTGATTTGATACCGCACACTAATGAGTGGCGGTCGTGCTAGTAGAGCGTTCGCCTCTCAAACGTAGGGTCGTAGGTTCAATTCTCATCATGATCATCGGTCTCATGCATAGCATCACACGTTAATAAAAGGTAAGGGCTGCATCTTTCCTAGCTCGCACACAAATATCCTGAAGACTTCTGAGGGTTGTGCAACCGGTTGACGGGAGTAACAAATAAAAACTGGTATCAAACAAACTTCTGTTACTAAACTAGATCTTTCTCAAAATGAAGCATCTTTTGAGACACACAACTGATAGGTATAACAAAATCATTAGGATGTGTTGAAAAAAATGTACTTCAACGTAATCTTTTAGAGTTTTTTTCAAGGAAGTTTGGTTGAAACCTTAAATCAAATTAATCGTAATAAACTGTATTGAATTTCATATGGCAAACACAAAGTATTATTTTCCACAAAATTTAATTGTTAAAATTAGTACTGGCAAGTGATACATAGTTGTATTCACAATGTCAAATGAAGACAAAAAAGAAGTGGAAATATATACAATAAGTTTATACAATGGAAAGTTTATGCCACTTCTGGAGAAACCGGAAGTTGCATAAACCTGAGTTACCTGTTAAAAAATTCAGTTTTATGTCGTATCTTTCAAATTTCATTTAGTTATCTTCAGGAACAGAAATGTTATAGGGGCAGACTCCCGGTATATGAGATGGAATTAAATGTAATCTAATACAATCAAAGGAACTAGTTGATAGAATGCATGATATGACATATTTAAATAAATACATTTCTTTTCGGCGGTTCAGGGTATCAGGATGGTAAAAATTGGTCGCAACAAGTTAACGGTAGGTTTATACACTATCAGTGGGCCTATACAACAAAAACACCTTACGTAAAAAGGAAACATGGTAAAAAACAGTACTTACCTATCCTCACTCTTCTTTAAACACTCAATACAAATAGTCATATACCTACATAAACAATGTCAACGCCTGAACTTCAACAGAGAGAGTAGCTCACAGACAACTTATCTGTGGTACAGCTATGCTCTAAAAACACGTTCTTGAGCAGACGAACTGGACCGACAAGGATCGTCCCTAATGTTGGATCTCTACGACTCACGATCACCATCTATCCCTCTCTGTGTCATAGAATTCCCCAATATGCGATGTTTTTACGTCTCGTGCAAAGGTACTAATTTCTCATTCAGGTTACGTTTGGGATAACTTTAGGATAACTTTAGGAACCCGTATTGAGAATTTCTTGTTTTGGTTACATTCAGGATGACTTTAGTAACTCGCAATAAGAGTTTCTCATTCAGGTTACGTCCGGGACAACTTTAGGATATCTTTAGGAACTCCCATTGAAAATGTTTTGTTTTGGTTCCATTCGGGATAACTTTAGGAACTCGCAATGAGAATTTCTTATTCGGGTTACAGTAGGAGATTTGAACCGGTTCTGGGCCTCCCCCACCACTATGACGTCATCGTTGACCTTGTGGTGACCTTCTGGGATGACCTTGGTGCATAGGTACCTTTGTGTAGGTCTATGACCTTGACATGCCCTAGAGATGCCTTTGAAATTTTGTGTTTGACCTTGATGTATATTGTTGGAAGAGGTGTTCAGGGTTTGTGTTTGACCTTGAGATGACATTGAGATGACGTGAAATTTTTTTTTACCTCCATGTCTTGCATGACCTGCATGTATACCTACTCAGCTACTGTGTATGATTCTCATTTGTGGAGTGCACATGAAAATCTATACCAAAGTATGGAGCAGGTACACGTCTGCACACCACGGAGATCCAGCCAGATATGTGAGCTCTGAGTCCTCTTCCGTGATGTAAACCTTGCGATGGTGGTGGGGGGAGAGGTCGCGTGACGTCAGCGCTATGCGCACGACGATCCACTGATGTTTGTCAGGTACTCGCTCTCGACACGATGGAGTGGGTCCACTGACATCACACACCCATACGTTGCGGCTATGTAGCGACTACTATTTACTCTCAGTCATCTATCGATGTAATGCAAATTCACGCATGGTGTAGGCTTTGCATCACACACGCGGTGCATAAGTCTGTGGTGGGGGTGCTTCACTATCTATTATAAAAGAAGTGGGTATGGTGATATGAAATCAGAAGTTGTATACCTAGCAGTCGAGTAGTCAGCAAGAGTAGTGAAGTTATTCAGTGCCTACACAGAGAGAGATCAGTTAGTGTGTTTTTCTATTGAAAATTATTCATATTTTCCATATATATTTTCATCATGTCAGTTCCAAAGGTGGATTTACAAAAGCTCGATTCTATAATTAAATAGATGGAAGTGTTAGAGCAAAGAGTAATATCATCTTTGCCACTGAATGAAGCTTTCCCAATTAAGAATATATCATTTTGTTCTACTCGGTTTGGTAAATCAATCTTATTAACATTGGTGGAGCAATGATACGTTGTTTAAAACATGGCTACCAAAACGTGTTTCAGCACAATTAACGGATGCTGATGTTACTTATATCAATTCTTCTGGTGGTAAATATACGGTAGCATATTTGGGTCAAAGTCAACAGACTATTATTGGCATGAAAACGCGATCGTTGGTCAAATTTGATCTCACTGAATAATAGTAATATATAATTTCCACTTGTCATCGGTTAATTCTGATTCTTCATATTATAGGTGATAATTGTAAATAAAATATAAAACTTTTCATACTTTGTTAAACACACTCTTCGGTGGAGACATCATTGAAAGTATAATGTGAGTAATGTATAAATTGTGTAGCTGAATGGATGACTTGCTGGTTCAATCGTGCTAATAGATTTGTTACTTGAAATATACGTTTATAATTGATAAATGAAGCGGACTGTAACTGACATGTATGTTTTTTGTGACATTACATTTCTTGTCAAAATTGAATATATCAAGAATGGTATTGTGATCTTTGGTATAAATCATACAATGTGATCATAATTCAACATAGGCCCCCACTTTGAAAAACACCTTTCAAATAAATAAATTGTGGGGGAAAATTCAATAAAAATCAAATAAATCTCATTGATGATAAACTGTCTTTGTCAGTTAGTTATTTGATTTTGGAATGGTAACACTCATAAATATCTGACTGAACGTGTAATTGTCCCCGTTTTGAGCACTGCAACTCTAGAATGACCATCTTTTCCAGGAATGAGTTCCAGTATAGTGGCCATTTGCAAGGAGGTTGTAGATTGTTGCGAATCAGAATGATGGCTCCAATGGTTAAACTCGTCGGAGACTCCTTCCATTTATATTGTTTATGCAGTTGACTAATATATTCTTTGGAAAAGCGAATCCAAAATCGCTGGTATAGCTGTTTTACATGTTGCAGTCTTGAAAGCCGTCCTGCTTTGATTTCTTGGAAGTCAGGGTCAGTAAGTGAGGTTATAATTCTTCCAATTAGGAAATGGAAAGGGGTAATAGGATTTAAATCGTGTGGATCATCAGACAACATGAAAAGAGGCCTTGAATTCAAAATACCTTCAATTTGAATTATTAACGTGTTGAACTCTTCAAGCGTCAAAGTTATGTTCAATAATGTTCTTTTGAGATGATGCTTAGTACTTTTCACTGCTGCTTCCCACAAACCGCCAAAGTTTGGAGAATATGGTGGTGAAAAATGCCATCGGATTTTGTCTTTACTACAAATGTTCATGATATTGTGCTGATTCCGAAATAAGAATTGGCCTATTTCTCGTAATTCATTACGTGCTCCTACAAAAGTACTTCCGTTATCGGAATAAATATCTGATGGTATGCCATGGCGTGAAGTGAATCGTTTCAAACAAGCAAAAAATGTTTCAGTTGTCATATCAGTAATGGTCTCTAAATGAACTGATTTTGTGCAGAAACAAACAAATACACAAATATAATATTTAGTTTTAATTGATCTTCTACCTGTGCTGTTATTAATTAGAAAAGGACCGGTATAATCAATTCCTGTCACTTGAAATGGTAACGATGGCATTACTCGACTATCAGGTAAGCTTGCCATTGGGCACTTAGAGTAGGTTTGAATTTGAAACAAGTTAAACAGTTTTTAACTACCTGTTTTGATAAGTTTCTTCCTCCTACTGACCAATAATTTTGTCAAACCGATGATAATAAGAGTTGTGGTCCTGCGTGTAATAAATAGTTATGTTTATGTTCAAATATAAGTTTTGTCAGAATGTGTTTGGATGACAATAGAATTGGGTGCTTGAAATTTGAATCAAGAGATGTGAATCTAAGGCGTCCACCTACTCGAATGACACCTTCGTCATCTAAAAATGATACCAGAGAAGATAACTTGGGATCCAAATTACCTGTAGAACGTAAGATTGATAATTCACTACTAAATGATTCTTTTTGAGAAATTTTGATTAGTAGCAAATTGGCAGAATTAATTTCAACTACATATAATGGTCCATATTTTCTCTCTTCATTCGAGACAGTTTTAGAATTCCATTTAAATCGTAAACAATAAGCTAGAACCCGTTTCAATTTATTCAAACTGGAAAATCTTGAAAATATATCTAAATCACTGACATTAGTTGTGTTAAAAATGTTGGTGGTTTTCTTCAATTCTGGTAAATCTTGATCAGTAAAATTGTGATGTGTAATAGGCCAACTATCAATAGATGAATTAAAGAATTCTAGACCTTTCCACCAAGGAATGGATGTACAGAGTTGCTCTGCTGAGACACCCCTGGATGCTAGATCAGCGAGATTTTGTTTGGTATTTACATAATACCAGTCATCGCTTTTGGATAATGACTGGATCTTCTAAACTCTGTTTGCAACGAAAACTTGTAAGAGAGAAGGTTCAGTTTTTATCCAACATAATGTTACTTGTGAATCGGACCATAAATAAGTTCTTACAGAAGATGATATAGATTTAATAACTCTTTCCAATAGTTGAGCTCCCAAAAGAGCTGCACATAACTCCAATCTTGGAATTGTAATTAATTTCAATGGAGCTACTTTTGTTTTCGAACAAAGAAGGTTAACTTCGTAGTCACCCTGTCCATATTGACTCCGTAAATAAATTGCTGTTGAATATGCATCTTGCGAAGCATCGCAAAAGCAGTGAATATCACATAGTGAATATTCGTACCGGTGTGAAGTGAGCAGCCACTTTCTAGCAGCCGTTTTTATCTAGCAGCCAATTTGCCAGTGGCGCCGGGTGTGAAATTAAATTCGCATTTTGATCCGAATTAAATTCAATTTCTGTATATAAACTACTGAAAAGCCCGAGAATGATATACCGATAGATGGTTGATTTGCGGGCCGTCTAAGGGGCAGTTTATACCTGTCGATTTTTGAAAAATCATTCTGAAACATTCCTTAGAAATGTTTAGCCAAGTCCATTTCCTGTACATAGACTACTGAGAAGCTCAAAAATGATATACCGGAAGATAGTTGATTTGCAGGCCGTCTAAGAGGCAGTTTATACTTGTCGATTTTTGGAAAATCATTCTGAAACATCCCTTAGAAATGTTTAGCCAAGTTCATTTTCTGTATAAAGACTTCTGAGAAGCTCAAAAATAATATACCAGGAGATGGTTTATTTGCAAGCCGTCTAAGGGGCAGTTTATACTTGTCGATTTTTGGAAAATCATTATGAAACATGTCTCAAAAATGTTTAGCCAAGTTCATTTTCTGTATATATACTACTTAGAAGCTCGAAAATGATATACCGAGAGATGGTTGATTTGCAGGCCGTCTAAGGGGCAGTTTATACTTGTCGATTTTTGGAAAATCATTCTGAAACATCCCTTAGAAATGTTTAGCCAAGTTCATTTTCTGTATATAGACTTCTAAGAAGCTCAAGAATAATATACCGAGAGATGGTTGATTTGCGGGCCGTCTAAGGGGCAGTTTATACCTGTCGATTTTTGAAAAATCATTCTGAAACATTCCTTAGAAATGTTTAGCCAAGTTCATTTTCTGTATATAGACTTCTAAGAAGCTCAAGAATAATATACCAAGAGATGGTTTATTTGCAGGCCGTCTAAGGGGAAGTTTGTACTTGTCGATTTTTGGTAAATCATTCTGAACATCCCTTAGAAATGTCTAGCCAAGTCCATTTCCTGTACATAAACTACTGAGAAGCTCAAAAATGATATACCGGAAGATAGTTGATTTGCAGGCCGTCTAAGGGGCAGTTTATACCTGTCGATTTTTGAAAAATCATTCTGAAACATTCCTTAGAAATGTTTAGCCAAGTTCATTTTCTGTATATAGACTTCTAAGAAGCTCAAGAATAATATACCGAGAGATGGTTTATTTGCAGGCCGTCTAAGGGGAAGTTTGTACTTGTCGATTTTTGGTAAATCATTCTGAACATCCCTTAGAAATGTCTAGCCAAGTCCATTTCCTGTACATAGACTACTGAGAAGCTCAAAAATGATATACCGGAAGATAGTTGATTTGCAGGCCGTCTAAGAGGCAGTTTATACTTGTCGATTTTTGGAAAATCATTCTGATACATCCCTTAGAAATGTTTAGCCAAGTTCAATTTCTATACATAGACTACTGAGGAGCTCAAAAATGATATACCAAGAGATGGTTGATTTGCAGGCCGTCTAAGGGGCAGATTATTCTGAAACATTCCTTAGAAAAGTTTAGACATGTTCAATTTCTGTATATTGTTGTTATTAAAATTGTTTTTTTTTTTGGTTGACCAGCTGTCGTCTCCATACGAACGGCAGCTGTCAAAAGTCGAAACTTATCCGAGCCAAGGATTGACGAGAACTTACCTTTTTACGTGCGATTTCTAGCACTTTCTCGGGTCATCAGAAAAAAATCTGTAGTCGTGAGACTTTTTTACATTTGAGTAATGACTATATTTGAATTTATTTTCTACTTTTCAGTCAATGTTACGAGTAAAGCATGTTCTTCAGTATTACTATAATTTTATTTTTACTTTTTCAGTCTTTTTTTCATACATTTTCAAAATTTCAAGCGAAGGCGAAACACCCACTTGACAAATTTGAATCAAATCGGACCATAATCACAAAACGGATACGCCATCTTGGATGTTCAGAATGATTTACCAAAAATCGACAAGTACAAACTTCCCCTTAGACGGCCTGCAAATGAACTATCTCTCGGCATATCATTCTTGGGCTTCTCAGTAGTCTATATAGAGAAAATGAATTTGGCTAAACATTTTTGAGACATGTTTCATAATGATTTTCCAAAAATCGACAAGTATAAACTGCCCCTTAGACGGCCTGCAAATGAACCATCTCTCGGATCACCATTTATGATCTTCTCAGTAGTCTATATACAGAAAATGAATTTGGCTAAACATTTTTGAGACATGTTTCATAATGATTTTCCAAAAATCGACAAGTATAAACTGCCCCTTAGACGGCCTGCAAATGAACCATCTCTCGGATCACCATTTTTGATCTTCTCAGTAGTCTATATACAGAAAATGAACTTGGCTAAACATTTTTGAGACATGTTTCATAATGATTATCCAAAAATCTACAAGTATAAACTGCCCCTTAGACGGCCTGCAAATCAACCATCTCTCGGTACACCATTTTTGAGCTTCTCAGTAGTCTATATAGAGAAAATGAATTTGGCTAAACATTTTTGAGACATGTTTCATAATGATTTTCCAAAAATCGACAAGTATAAACTGCCCCTTAGACGGCCTGCAAATGAACCATCTCTCGGATCACCATTTTTGATCTTCTCAGTAGTCTATATACAGAAAATGAACTTGGCTAAACATTTTTGAGACATGTTTCATAATGATTTTCCAAAAATCGACAAGTACAAACTTCCCCTTAGACGGCCTGCAAATGAACCATCTCTCGGCATATCATTCTTGGGCTTCTCAGTAGTCTATATAGAGAAAATGAATTTGGCTAAACATTTTTGAGACATGTTTCATAATGATTTTCCAAAAATCTACAAGTATAAACTGCCCCTTAGACGGCCTGCAAATCAACCATCTCTCGGTACACCATTTTTGAGCTTCTCAGTAGTCTATATATAGAAAATGAACTTGGCTAAACATTTTTGAGACATGTTTCATAATGATTTTCCAAAAATCGACAAGTATAAACTGCCCCTTAGACGGCCTGCAAATGAACCATTTCTCGGATTACCATTTTTGATCTTCTCAGTAGTCTATATACAGAAAATGAACTTGGCTAAACATTTTTGAGACATGTTTCATAATGATTTTCCAAAAATCTACAAGTATAAACTGCCCCTTAGACGGCCTGCAAATCAACCATCTCTCGGTACACCATTTTTGAGCTTCTCAGTAGTCTATATAGAGAAAATGAATTTGGCTAAACATTTTTGAGACATGTTTCATAATGATTTTCCAAAAATCGACAAGTATAAACTGCCCCTTAGACGGCCTGCAAATGAACCATCTCTCGGATCACCATTTTTGATCTTCTCAGTAGTCTATATACAGAAAATGAACTTGGTTAAACATTTTTGAGACATGTTTCATAATGATTTTCCAAAAATCTACAAGTATAAACTGCCCCTTAGACGGCCTGCAAATCAACCATCTCTCGGTACACCATTTTTGAGCTTCTCAGTAGTCTATATATAGTAAATGAACTTGGCTAAACATTTTTGAGACATGTTTCATAATGATTTTCCAAAAATCGACTAGTATAAACTGCCCCTTAGACGGCCTGCAAATGAACCATCTCTCAGATCACCATTTTTGATCTTCTCAGTAGTCTATATACAGAAAATGAACTTGGCTAAACATTTTTGAGACATGTTTCATAATGATTTTCCAAAAATCGACAAGTATAAACTGCCCCTTAGACGGTCTGCAAATCAACCATCTCTCGGAACAGCATTTTTGAGCTTCTCAGTAGTCTATATACAGAAAATGAACTTGGCTAAACATTTTTGAGACATGTTTCATAATGATTTTCCAAAAATCGTCAAGTATAAACTACCCCTTAGACGGCCTACAAATGAACCATCTCTCAGATCACCATTTTTGATCTTCTCAGTAGTCTATATACAGAAAATGAACTTGGCTAAACATTTTTGAGACATGTTTCATAATGATTTTCCAAAAATCTACAAGTATAAACTGCCCCTTAGACGGTCTGCAAATCAACCATCTCTCGGAACACCATTTTTGAGCTTCTCAGTAGTCTATATACAGAAAATGAACCTAAACATTTTTGAGACATGTTTCATAATGATTTTCCAAAAATCGACTAGTATAAACTGCCCCTTAGACGGCCTGCAAATCAACCATCTCTCGGTACACCATTTTTGAGCTTCTCAGTAGTCTATATATAGAAAATGAACTTGGCTAAACATTTTTGAGACATGTTTCATAATGATTTTCCAAAAATCGACAAGTATAAACTGCCCCTTAGACGGCCTGCAAATGAACCATCTCTCGGATCACCATTTTTGATCTTCTCAGTAGTCTATATACAGAAAATGAACTTGGCTAAACATTTTTGAGGCATGTTTCATAATGATTTTCCAAAAATCTACAAGTATAAACTGCCCCTTAGACGGCCTGCAAATCAACCATCTCTCGGAACACCATTTTTGAGCTTCTCAGTAGTCTATATACAGAAAATGAACTTGCTAAACATTTTTGAGACATGTTTCATAATGATTTTCCAAAAATCGACAAGTATAAACTGCCCCTTAGACGGCCTGCAAATCAACCATCTCTCGGAACACCATTTTTGAGCTTCTCAGTAGTCTATATACAGAAAATGAACTTGCTAAACATTTTTGAGACATGTTTCATAATGATTTTCCAAAAATCTACAAGTATAAACTGCCCCTTAGACGGCCTGCAAATCAACCATCTCTCGGAACACCATTTTTGAGCTTCTCAGTAGTCTATATACAGAAAATGAACTTGGCTAAACATTTTTGAGACATGTTTCATAATGATTTTCCAAAAATCGACAAGTATAAACTGCCCCTTAGACGGCCTGCAAATCAACCATTTCTCGGTATATCATTCTCGAGCTCTTTATTAGTTTATATACAGAAATTGAAGTTAATTCGGATCAAAATCCGAATTTAATTTCACACCCGACGCCACTGGCAAATTGGCTGCTAGATAAAAACGGCTGCTAGAAAGTGGCTGCTAACTTCACACCGGTAATATTCGTGGCCAATAGCATGTCTCGGAATGGATAACTTGTTCAATTCGAGTAATTTTGTTTGAAATTGTATCAATTTTTTATGTAACTTTGAAGGTACAGGCTCATCCCAAAGTAATTGGAATGACCATAATTGTTGAATAATAATTTTTGCTATGATTATACAGGGACTCAAGAGTCCTAATGGATCATAAATTTGAGAAATTATGGATAGTATTTTTCTTTTTGTGATAGATTGAAGATCGAAACTATTGGAATAAGATTGTGACGAATTAATGTGGTACTTGATTTAAATCGCAAGTACTCACCCACTGTATACCTAGAGTTTTACAACTTTCATTTGAGCCAATATTTTGTACAGCGTGTGGTTTTGAATGGTCAAGACCGGCAATAAGCTTGAACGACTAGAATTCCATTTTCGAAGTATAACTTTTCCCGATTCTAAAATACTCGAGACTTGCACGCAGATAAGTTTAAGTTGATGAAAATCATTGGAACCTGTCAATGAATCATCTACGTAAAAATCGTTCAAAATTGTTTGAGATGCTAAAGGATAATTTGTTGAATTTTCAAAGGCAAGTTGCCTCATGCACCTAATCGAAATATAAGGAGCTGATTTCGTACCGTACGTAACGGTGTTCAGCTGATAAATAGAAAATTCATCTCTTGTATTATCTCTCCATAAAATTCGCTGTAGTGGTCTGTGTTCTGGATGTATAAGAATTTGCCTGTACATTTTCGTAACGTCTGATGAGACTACGAACTTGTATTGGCGAAAACGTAATAGTATGTCAAATATATCATTTTGTACTTTTGGACCCGTATACTGTAAATCGTTGAGTGACCACCCTGTACTTGTAGGACATGATCCATCAAAAACAGTTCTAAATTTTGTAGTGATGTTATTTTCTTTCATGATGCCATGATGTGGTAAAAAATAGGATGGATCTGATTCTGAAACACACTCGCGACTTTCAAGCTTTGTCATATGACCAAGTTGCTCATACTCTTTTATGAATTCTTGATATTGTTCTTTAAAATGACTATTGAGGGACATTTTCCTTTCGAATGACAGGAATAGCTTAACCGCTATATCCTTGGAGTTTCCCAACATGTGAGGTGGGTATTTCAATGGAAACTTGACTACAAATCTACCTTCTTGATTTCTGAAAGTATCTTGTATAAATAGACTCTCACACTTCAGATCATCTTCCGATAATGGAATTATTTCGGAAACTTCTTCAAGCTCCCAAAATCGTTTCAACTGTTCATCTTCTGAGGAATGAACTTCAGAAAAGTTGCAAATCGATTTCTTAGTAGATGCTATAGCGGCATTACCCGATACAATCCAACCAAATTGAGTATTCTGGAGAAATGGAAGATTTTTTCCTAATCTAATTTTTCCATCTGTTAAATTATCCGAGAATAGACTTGCTCCTATCAAGATGTCAATATCACCTGGTTCATAGAAGCTAGCATCTGAGAGTTTATCATACTCAGGTATATTCCACGACACAATATTAACTTGTTGCACGGGAATTTTATTTGAAATTGCAGGAACTGCATAACACAAAATAGAAGTTTGAAAGGTACCATCATTCGAGGAAATTTCAATGACACATTTTTCATTGAGAGTGGACACCACTTGATTGATGCCTATAATCGATAGATTTGTGGATTTCAATTGTAATTTCAATTTATTGCAAAAATGTTTTGTGACTAGATTGGATTGGGCACCACTATCGAGTAGAGCTCTACATGGTTTTAAGAAACCATTTTTATTTTTGACGTTGAATACAACGGTTGACAATAAAACCTGCATATTGCATAGGGCAGGTCTGACTAGTAAATTAGTGCTTTGTGCAAGTGGTGCATTTTGCAAAGAACTGTTTTCTGAATGTAATGCTTGAGGTAGATAATCGTTATGTAAAAGAGTGTTGTGTTTCCTTCTGCACTTTTTACACGAGCCTAAATTACAAGAATCTTTGCCATGTCCTGTTCTGAGGCAATTGAAACATAACCTCAAATTTTTAACTTCATCTATTCTATCACTGACGCATAATTTCAGAAACTCTTGACAACTATATATCAAATGAGGTTTCTGACAATAATTGCACTTTAGCTCATTAGTTACTGTAAAATTGACCTGTGGGCGAGAACTAGAGTTTTGATTATTTTTTGACTTATGCCTTTGTGAATTGTGTGAATGATATTGATTAATTCTGTCTTGCGTATTTTGTCTCGAATGACATAATTCTAGATACTCTAAGACATCTGCTCTTTTCTTCATAAACTCTAAAAATTCATTTAAAGTTGACAGATCAGAATTCTGATTTTCTTTCCACTCTCTGAGAGTTTGTTTATCTAGTTTACTTGCTAAAATATGAATAATAGTATTATTCCAGAGAACGTCTTTCGGAAGTTTCATTCCTACCAATGCTGAAGTATGTTTAATATTTGGTCTAACATATATCTTTGTGTATTTGATCAATATTGAAAATTGCCTTTATGTGCGTATTAGTAATTGTTTGTTATTGAATCGCTCACAAAGCAAATTCCAACCAAGTGTATATTGATCCGAACTGTTATCGATATCAACACCGTCTATGATTCGCCTTGCGTAACCTTCAAGTGCAGATTTCAAAAATTGAAACTTTTGACTACCATTCAGTGATTTATTGTTATGAATTGTTGAAGTAAAATCATTTTTGAAATCAAGCCAATGCTCATAATCTCCTTTGAACACCGGAAGCTTTATTTTGGTCAAAAGAATATTTTGTAAAGAATCTAAAGCATTAGAAATTAACTGCGCTTGAACTAATGGATGTGCATTATATTGTATATAATCTTTCAGAAAAGAACATGCTTGATAATATCGCTTGTCAAAACTTTCCCCTTCCGCATAATGGACTTCTAGGCCATTTTCATCACAAAGTAACTCAATATTTGTTTGAATATCTTGAAAATCACTCAAGAGACTTTCGTTATTTTGGAATCGCATTTTTACATCTGACAAAGAAGGTCTTTGATCATCAGAAGCTGTCACTTTGACTGCATCAATGAACTTTTCCAAAGTAGTTAATCTCTGTTTGATTGAACCTTGAGTACGAATGAGTTTTTTCAGATTTTCCCCCATTTTATTACTTGAAATACTAGTGAAATAGAGCGATGGGGACTTTAATAGCTAATGAGATTTTTGTATTGACCGAAATCGTATATAAACTGTTACTTGCAATAGAAACTTGTCTGATAATCCACTGATTATTGTAAATTGGTTAATAGGAATGGATGAAAGGAAAGTCTGACTTATCACTTGTGAGCAACTCGTAGATATTTGATTGATTGTACCACAATCGCAATCTCTTGAATCGTGTAATGGACTTAACTACTGACTTGCCTGGCGTCTTCACTGGTTTAGATCCGGCTCGAAGGACCAAAAAATGTATAAATTGTGTCGCTGAATGGATGACTTGCTGGTTCAATCGTGCTAATAGACTTGTTACTTGAAAAATACGTTTATAATTGATGAATGAAGCAGACTGTAACTGACATGTGTGTTTTTTTTGTGACATTACATTTCTTGTCAAAATTGAATATATCAAAAAATGGTATTGTGATCTTTGGTATAAATCATACAATGTGATCATAATTCAACAAGTAATACTAATTATTTTTGGAGCATACTTATTTCAATAATTTCTCTTTGATTATAGCATCATTCTTGAAAGATGTGGATGCAATATGCCAGCCAATATTGGACCGAAGCCACAGATATCTCTTCAGCCGTTGAAAGGTTGTCATCAGAACTGGATGCTTTGGGCGAGGATGCTCACCATGCCACGACTTGAGTGTGTGTTATGATGAAGAGCAAATTGAATACTGTTTGCGAGACTACGAGAACTACAAGAAGGGTGCGGATCTTTGCGAACAATATTCAGACGGTTCTTTGGATTTGGATCAACTCTGCAATAGTATGATTGTGTGTGAGCTCAGAAGATTTCTTTATCACCCTATATCACCCTATCATCCAAAAGTATCAATTAGATAATCAAAGCGGTGACGAAATCGAAGACGGCCAAGAAGATAGTGATGAAGAAGGAGAAATAATTTTAGATTGTTTGCATGTACCCAAAACTAATTGAATTGTTAGCTAGTGATATTTGAATAAAAAACGTAATATTATTTAGTCATGTTTTATTTACCTATTCCTCTTTTACATAAATAAATGAAAAAGAAATGAATACAAATGAGAATAATTAAAAATACATAATATGTGTGTGTTTCTTCAATATCTACTGAGAACTGAACCATCCAATGCATTTGTATGTCAAAAATGTATCATGCAGAATGAGTGCATATACTTTGGTGTTGGCCGGGAAGTTGGCTTTCCTGGTTGATGATTTTGTGGCATTCGGCTGATGTGAACAATCGATGATAAATAGTGGATTTTGTCGAAATTGCCCAATGTTCATGCGAGGTTCACTCATATCTTTATCATAATAACTTCGTTGAAAATTCTCATAGGCATAATAAGCTGAAGTATCGAGTTTTTTATCGAAATCCAAATTCCAACGTTCATATGGGTATACTTCAGAGTTCAAGTACACTCGAATGTTATTGATATCAGCAGTTGTAAATTTAGTGATATCCTTTGTCCTGTCTTCAGAAGTGGTGGTGCCTTGGAATCCAATGATGATATAACGAGGTGTTTCAAGGGCATTGGTTGTCTTGATAGCCCATATGTCTGAAGATGTGCCACGTAGTGATGAAGTTCATAGAGATCCCACATGCGATGAGCAAACTTGATTTTAGCATTCAGACCACTTTTGTTGATTCTATTCAAAAGTTTGAGCTTGTGCTTATCTTCTGGCACTATATGTCTTATTTTCCACTCAATTTTATTGATTTCCTAATCAGCATCAACCGCACCAATATATGAGTTCTTGAAGGATCGAGCGATTATTAGAATCATTTCTTGTTTGGCATACAAGATACTTTTGTTATAATCTTCAGCGAAACCCATCAAATATTTCAGTGGTAATTTACCACTAAATACATAACTGGTTGTGTCCAAGATATTCTGTTTCGTTTCCGAAAGTCCCCATCCAGTTGTTAATAATGTGTTGGCATGTGATTGTCCAAATGGAATCATGTTCTTCATAGTAGATGTGATCCCCGGCTTCCTGACGACAGCGACTTGTTCACCACCCATTTCGTAGCGAATTTCGTCAAAGAGGAAAGCGATTGCATTGTTCGAGAGATAACATGATTGCGTTTCATCTGTAGGTGTTAATTTACCCTCTATATAAATGAAACTCTCAGCAATGTCGAGTATGGCGTTTTGATTGCGATTCGAATTTCATCTGAATTCCTAAACAATGGTTTGTATGTGTGCTCATGTAAACTCGTGAGGAAATGATCGAGCATCGGCTCATCGAATATATTCAATTTTTCACTATTTGTTTTGAGCACCATTTTCCCTTACTTTCGGTCCAACAGATTTAAAAAATTTGAGATCTCTCACTGACAGAGCGTAATGTGCTAACTGTTTAGCGTACACTTTTGGAATGAGCCTTTTTCTAGTCGAACCTTCCTTTTTAGCGGTTTGTGGAATGATTTGAAATCCTCCACGATTCTGTCTTTTATAACAAAAACCCATAATAGTTATTAGATTTTCTTCAATTCCAAAATTATAACAATCTCTTCTGTACTTCCAAAATCAATAAGATTGTTTTTGTGATCCAAAATACGCACTGTGATGTTGTGAATCAACTGACGACCTTCTGGACTGACTGGCATATATATAATCTTGTGTGATTCTTTCGTGAGATTGAATCCACATCGATATCGAATGAAAAAAGATTATTGATTCTTCATTATTTATGTATGAACCAGATATAATGTTGAAATCTAAGCGGATGAGTCTCACAGTTGTTACGTTTATCGGTAGTGAGGATTCATGTATCTGATTCGGTTGAAATCTATCAAAATTGAAATCCATCATCTTTGCTATGGAATTCGGATGAGTAAGATCAATTTCAAATTTTGATCGCATCTCACATTTGAAAGTATTATTATTGGCATGTAGGTAGAATATATCATCTGTATTGGTATCGTTTTGATTTTTACCAGAAAATAATCTAAACATGATATATTTCTGAATAACTGAATTGATCTCATCTATTTCATAGGCACCACATGGAATTTCAATTGTGTATTTCTGAAGAATTGGTGAACTATCAGCACTGATTCTAAAACTGATCACATTGTTTTTTTCAGTTATATTATTGATTGTGTTGCATCCATAGAATCCTGAAAGTCCCAATCCAATTCAATGGGTGGGAAAAAGTCTGCACTCAAGACACTCGTCCCGACAGCTTGTAGTTCGAACTTCCGTGACATTACTGATACATTTTATGAATATCACTTCAATGTATTGCTGTCTACAACACACTTGAGACAACCTACGCTTTTTCGGAGATGGTTCATCAATATCCAGTTCATTTTTATTAGCACCAATATTCATATCCTTTATATTGCAATAATAGCAGAATATTTTTCGAGGTGTAGGACCATTATTCACATCAGAATTTGAAATGCTATCACCGTCAAGATTGTGGTGTTCATTGCAATATCTATATTTCATTATGTCGACATCATCTTGTAGACTATTGGGTAACTTTTCCCAAACATGAGCAATCTCATGTGCAGCACATGCAAACATCACTTCCTTCGGCATAGTGGCAAGCATCACTCGATCCATTTTTGTCAAAGTGCGATATTTTGAATACATCTTGAGTGAAAATCTCATCCCCTTAATAGCCTCTCGAGTCATTGCTGGAGTTGTATCTATTTTATAATAATTCAGAGAGAAACTTCAGGCACAAGTGACCGCAGAAAACTGTGTTGAACTTCTGCTGGCGATCATAGTTATATAGAATTTTCACTTTCGGACATTTCCGAAAGTATTGAATCAACTCTATTGGTGGGGGTAGATCTCCAAAACTATCAAAGTATGCAATGTCTTTCCCACATTTGCTGTATGCCACCCAATGTGTTCCCGATCCTCTTATTCCATCTAAATTGACAATGTGTGCCAGGTAGCCGAGTGGTTAAAGCGACAGTGTTTTAGTCACTGGCTGCCGGTCGGCGGTGGTTCAAACCATGGCGACTGCAGAATTTTTTCTGATGGCCCGAGAAAGTGCTAGGAATCGCACGTAAAAAGGTAAGACCTCGTTAATCCTTGGCTCGCACAAGTTTCGACTTTTGAGGGCTGCCGTTCGTAAGGGGAAGACAGCTGGTTAACGGAAAAAAACAATTTTAACAATTTTTTAACAATGGCGGTCTCGTAGTGTAGTGGACCTCTAGTGGGTAATGTATCACGCATGAAAATACCGCGAAAGTATGGAATTTTCATTTTCTCGGCATAATAATTGAGATCGATGTCGGTGAGAGGTCTTCGAGGTAGGAATCAACTAGTTTTTTGGATTCTATGGTTTTAAGTAGAGTCCGAGTCCTTTACGGTATGGTTTAAGGTATTTACCACTACCACTTTTACCCAATGCTACATTTTCCATTTTCTTATTATGACGATTCGCTTCGATCAGGGCTGTTCTGCTTGCTTTTGCTGAATTCACAGATCTGGTGATGCCTGCAACAGCACCCGCTAAACTTCCGAGCGAGGACAGTCCAGCAAAAATCGGTATCAATGGCAGAGACCTTAGGAATTGGAATTAGGCGGGGTGTGAGGATTGTTTTCTTCCCATCGGCAGCTTTGAGGTATTTACGTGCCGCATGCAATGCCACTACGGTAGCTTTTTTCACATTATTCGTCACAAATTGCTCACCCCCAGCTTTTTTCAATACATTCCGCACTTTATGAACCACCCCAGTACCGAAGGCGATTTTTCTGAGATTATTTTTCTTTTTCTTCGGTTGCTTCCTATTCTTTTCCTTCATAGTAGTACTACAACCCATACCAAAATGTCTGCTTTCATAATGTTGGTAACGAGTAGGGCAGCTGCTCTTTCCTTAATACCAGCGTCTTTCGATTTAACCCTATTCCAAGCTGCGTGTTCGAGTTCTTTGTCTGCTGTATGTCTCGCTGTGAGATCAGTAAGATGATTCAAATATTGAATATCGTGTTGTTTGCATGCAATATCCAATTTATTGATTCCAGGGTCTTTGCGGGCTAAACGTTTTTCCAATTTTGTACCTGGTCCACAGTACTGATATCCTCCAGGTAAATGTAATTCGAACGGAAGTTTGTTTATCAAATTATTAACAAATCCACGACCGTTTTTTCTGCATTTACCACGAACACATCCGTTTCGTTTGAAGGTACTCATTTAAATGAAACATTCACAACATATCGACGCTTGCATAGTATCCAACCATGGTACGATACGCATTGTGAAGCAGAAAGAAAAGTTTGCTGTAGATAATTCAGATGAAAAATTCGGTTGTGGATTGAATGGACAGAAAGTGTTGCGGCATGGTCCGCTACTTCCATCATCTGTTCGAGGACTCTATCGTGATAGAATTTAGTACCATTCAACGCCCTCTCTGTTTACCTTATTATAACTTTTCTTTTCTGTAATACATTGAAACCATATGGTAGGAATCCTGATTGATTTTATTCTCTAGTTTATGTATCTGTTGATAGATGGCGTAGATGTATACAATGACAGGAGTAGAAAAAGTTGTCGATGTAATGGCCGACTCAGTTCATGTAATGTAGTTTTGTACTTTGACCTAATCATTAAATAGTTTCAAACAAACTATTAACAAGTTGTCGTTATTACAAAACGTAATATCCAATAGGTTATGGGCCCAGATTCGTGTCGACTCGAGATCCTGAATTATTAAAATGTCGGGACTGTCAAGCTGCCCTGTTCCAGTTTTGGAGGCAAACAATTTCAATAATTGGTGGTTCAGAATTCAAACAATTCTGAGACGAGAACTATGCCAGGATATTTTGGAAACCGAGTTAAGTGCAACGGCAACTGAAGCAGAAAAGAAGGACTGGCATAAGAAAGACACAAAGGCTCAGTCAATCATAGTTCAGGGATTGTCTGATAAACATTTAGACATCGTCAAAGACTGCAAGAATGCAAAAGCACAAGTTGAAGCTCTGAAAGCTGTTTTTGCCAGGTCAAGTTCTTTTACAAAATTATCAACTTGGAGAAGGCTAATAAATCTAAAGTCAGAATCTGGGGAAAAACTAGAAGATCATTTCGTAAAGTTTGACTCAGTCATCCGAGAGCTGAAAGAACATGGAACTGTTTTAGATGAAAGTGATAAAGTATGCCACTTTTGTTTTTGTCATTACCACCAAAATATGGCACACTTGTAACAGCTCTAGAAACAATTGAATCGGTGATTGTATAAAGGGAACATGTCCACCATAGACGATTTCGAGAAAATTGAAAAAAACGTTTTATTACACAAACGGTAAGTCAAGCTTCAAAATGCAGTACAGAAGAAATGGAGGGACAAGCATCCCAAATACAATGAGGTATAACATAAAGAGGTGAGATGGAACATAAAAGTGACAGGTGACTTTTTAACAGCTGGATTTGTTTCCTTTATACAATAAACCGTATTATCATACAAACATAATGCGAATAAAGGTAATAAAACAATGATGCAGAACATAGGAACAGTTTTTAATGTAAACTGTAGAACATCAAAACATATTTTAATAACAACTTATACATTAAGTTCATTCGGAATCGTACTCCAAGGCAGTAGTGGGCCAATTTTCAAATTGAGCGTAGAAGGGTTGATGTTCGTCAGGAATATACTTGACGATTTTTGCGACATCTTCTAGTTTCTTTGCCTTAATCGGCACTTTTTCTGTGTAGGCTCGGTCATCAGGTAACTGTGGTTTATTGGCAGTTTTTGCTAGGTAATATTTAGCTGTTACGAACCCATCTATGTAGTCGTTTGCAATGACGTAGCCAGGTGTAGAACTGTTATAAATGAAGTGTTTGTACGAAGAAATGCTAAATTTCTGGCGATTTTCCCCTGCTTCTCTCTTCCTTGTAATGGTTTCTGTACAACTTTTTTTAAAATATTTAGGCCACCAACTCTTGTAGTCTACTATATCTTCGGTTTGAACTAATTTGACCAAAAAATATGGTCGAGTTTTCTTTGCATTAGCGATAATAGAAACATATTCCATTGGTGTAAAAATTCGATCTCGGCGTCTCACTATTCTTTTAATTAGACCAAAATCCCTGTCACACGGCAGGAATGAATGGCCACGAACAGGAAAATATTGATGAATTTCGGTAAATCTTCCATTCATCGTGAGAGCTGATAACAATCTAATAATAGTATAATTGCGGTTCTGTCCGCCACAAGCATCACTAAAGATATGTAGTTCAGTAATCTCTTTTGGTATTGTATCTAGGTAATCTTTTAGAAAGCTTGCAACTTCGTTAGAACCCCTTTTGGCGGTACCTTCAAAGTATGTGTAAAATGTAGCATCATTGGTTTTTATGTTGTGAATACAAAAAACATATTGCCAAAGTTTTCGAAGGTAGAACATATCGTTTACTGGCATATCAGGTAAAGGCAGATTCTGCATAAAATCGAAAACAATCGCACCTATATGTTGGTTTTGAGCACACAAATCTCGGACATATTCAATTTTTTTATAGAACTTTGAGGCACGTCTTTTATGTACGATTAGTTCTGCACTAGCCACACGCTTTGCGTTTTCGTTTAACACCTGTGATTTTAGTTTCACAGACAACTCTTCACATGTTGGACAGACATCTACTTGTGGTCTACCAAACCGATATCCAAAATTTTCGTTGAACTGCTTTAAGTAGTATTCGTACTTAACGCGTTTTGCAAGATCTCCATTTTCCAAACAAAACATTTCATACATTTTTTTTACTGTTAAGGTCGATTCAAGGTATTTTAATGGTTTACTACCATAATGGGTTTCTTTCGTCGGAAATGCAGAAATATGAGCATGAATTTTACAGATAATAGCGTCAGGTACAGCATTACCTCGATTACCATGACGACCACGTTTGTCAATAGGTCTAGAGTTATCCAAAAGTAGTGTAGTCAGACGGAAAACTGCTTTACTTGATAAAGCATAAAGACTCAGAAATGCTTTTTTACATACTTCACGTCGCACGCTTCCATTCAAAACATGATATTTGAAATTACCTCGACGATTCTGCTTTGGTTCCGGATATTTTGGCCTACGTCTTTTAATATCTTCAACATCCACAAGACCCATCAAAAAAGTATCTTGTTCGTTTTTGGGCTTACCACAGTAAAGCGATTTGAAAATCATCATCTTTTCCTCGTGTGACATCTCCATACATTTTCTTTTACATCTAAAATTTACATACATTTAGAATTACCTAGAAGACTGATTGACTGATCAAATTTGAAAAACTTTCTGAAATCAATGGAATCCTTACCTACAGTCCGGCCCTGTTTGTTTTGCAGCTCTTTCGGTTCCTTTTTGACTTGTATACTTTTGTCCAAATAATCTTGCTTTAATCCGAACATTATTCTTATAATTTTCAATGTTTCGAACACCTTTTTTTCGTTTACGTTGTGGTTCTTCACTATCACTGTTGGAATCTGACATATTCTTATCTATTATACTTCAGAATACTACGTAGTTTCACGTAAAACAACACAATAACGTTGCTCCAGTCAATACCTAATGCATACTAATAATGTAGAATGACTAATAATGGTTGCTGTCAAACGTCCGCTTGGAAGCGCCCTCACATTGAGTGTATAAAGGGAACAAGTAGTGGATTTATTTCTTTTATACACTCAATCACAATTTTTTGACGCTTTAATTTTCATATAGTGAATCGGATTTGTCTCCTTTATAGACTCAACGGTGCACGGACTAATTATCTGAAATATGTATATAACACTTCATTTTGACCGAAAAGTGGAGTTGTTTCCTTTATACAATCACCGATTCAATTGATAAGTTGACTATAGATTTTGCAAAAGCTAGATTACTAGATGAAGAACTAAAGTTACAGTCACAGGAGGGTCTAAAGTACGATAATGAAACAAGTTTCAAGGCAACGGATATAAGAAGATGCTATAGATGTGGAAGTACAGATCATTTTATTGGGAAATGCCCTAAAAATACCAGAGGCCGAGGTAGAGGAAGATCAGGATATCGAGGTAGAAGTAGAGGTTATAGTCAACATAACCAGCAGCAGGCAAATAACGCTGAAGAGAAACAAAATGAAACTGAAATACAGTTGTATGCAGCAAATCTATGTGATGTTAAAGACAAGTTATACTTTGTCCTTGATTCAGGAGCGAGTAACCATTTTGTGAAAGAAGATATCGAGAAACACATGACAGAAATAAAATCTCTACCCCAGTATGTAAAAATCCAGATAGCAAATGGTGAAAATTTGAAAACTAACAAGAAGGGAACTTTGAAATTTGAATGCCAAGGTCAAAAGGTGTCTTTTGAAGCCTTAATAGTACCAAATATGCAGCATAATCTACTTTCTGCATCAAAATTGACAGAAAAATGATGCAAGATAATTATGGAGAAATATAAAATGGAAATAATAGGAGAAAACTTTCTTCTAAATTGTGAATATTCAAAAGGACTATATATTTTAACAGCTGACAAAGTTGTGAATGAGGAATCACCTGGAAATAAGGGTGAATATGGTACAATTGCAAGTGATCTATGGCACAGAAGACTAGGCCATCCCAGCAGAGAAGTTTTAACACAGCTTGGCTTACCTAAGTTTGATAAAGTTTGTTCAACATGTGTTGAAGGCAAGGGTACAAGACTGCCATTCAAAGAATCTGAAAGAAGAACCAAGAAAATTGGTGATTTCATACATAGTGATGTATGTGGACCGTTCAATCCCATAGCTTTTGATGGATCAAAATATTTCCAAACAATAATTGATGACTACTCACATTTTGTTGTTGTCAAAACCTTAAAAACAAAGGATGAGGCTGATCAGAATCTAATAGAGTATGTACAAGAAATTGAAAGACAAAAGAATGTCAAAGTAAAAGCTATGAGCCTCGACAATGGTGGAGAGTATATTTCGAACAGTTTCAAGTCGTACTGTCTGAAAAAGGGAATAATTTTAGAATATACATTGCCTTACACTCCACAGGAAAACGGCACTGCTGAGAGAATGAACAGAACACTGCTAAATAAAATAAGAACCAAACTAATAGATTCAGGAGCTCCAAAAGACTTATGGTGCGAGGCTCTGAAGTGTTCAGTGTATGAACTAAATCGATTAACCACAAAAAGTTTACCTAGGGGTCAAACACCTGCAAAAGTTTTTCATGGAAAAAGTAATTTGGGAAAAATTAAAATATTTGGAAGTCGTGCATGGTACGTAGTGTTACCAAAACAAAACAAATTAGAGAGAAGGGCTGAAAAAGGTGTACTAGTCGGTTATTGTGGTGGAGGTTATCGATTATGGCTTCCAGAAAGACGAAAAGTGATAAGATCTAGAGATGTGCGAGTAGATGAAAGCATTATGGAATATAAAATGTTGTCAAATGATAAATCTCAGCACAAAACTGCAGAAAATCTGCCAGAACAAATCATTAGAGAATTTCCCGAGGAAGACAATGAAAGTATATATGAAAACGAGGGAGAAAATGAGAACTTATCAAATCATGACAGCTCTTCACATTCGAGTGACGAAGAAAGTTTAACTTACAATGAGCGAGAATCAACTGTGACAAGATCCGGCAGAACTGTGAGACTACCTCAAACTCTGAATGATTATGAAATTTACTCAGCCTACTGTTTGCTGACCAAAGTAGACCAGGACCCAACAACTTACCAAGAAGCAATTACAATGTCAGATTGGCAGCAAGCAATAGAAAAAGAATTAAGCTCTCATGAAAAATTAGAAACTTGGCAACCTGCAAGACTGCCAGAGGGTCAGAGTGCTATTGACACCAGGTGGCTCTTCAAAACCAAAGAGGATGGAACAAAGAAAGCCCGATTGGTCGCAAAAGGTTTTCAAGTGCCTTATAATAATGCAGATGAATATAGTTATGCTCCAGTTTGTAGATTATCAACAATACGAACCCTTTTATCAGTTTCAGTGCAAAAAGGGTGGAATCTACACCAAATTGATGTACCTACAGCATTTTTGAATGGAGTTATGGACACTGAAGTTTTCATAAAAACACCAGAAGGTGTAAAAACAGATTCAAAATATCTGAAACTAAATCGAGCACTATATGGATTGAGAAATGCTCCAAAGTGTTGGAACATAAAATTCAATCAAGTAATGAAACAATTAAATTTTAAACGTTCTGATTACGATTAATGTTTGTTCACTAAAAATGACGTTTATCTGGTATTATTTGTGGATGACGGGTTGATTACAGGACCAGAAAACCAAGTTCATGAGCTACTAAGAGACTTGCAGAATGAATTTAACATAAAGGAAATGACAGAAGTCAAAACTTTTCTTGGTATGGAAATCAGTAAGAACGTGAAAGGTCTAAAAATCACCCAAACTCGAATGATATCAAGATTACTTGAAGAATTCTCGATGACCGAAACAAGAACGGTAGCAACTCCAATGGAAGTTAATTTTCAATATAAAGAGAAGAACCTTTTGTAATAACGTTCCTTACCGAAGATTAGTATGCAGCCTAATGTACCTTTCTTTAGTGAGCAGACCAGATATTTCTTATAGTGTTGCTTATTTGAGTAGGTTTTTAGACAAACCAAAGAAAAGTACATGGGAAGCTGGTAAGAGGATCTTACGCTACCTAAATCATACCAAAGAATATGGTTTACAATTCAAGAAGGGGAATATGCAGGAGTTGATGGCTTTCTGTGATGCTGACTGGGGAGGAGACCGAGAAACCCGAAAAAGTGTCAGTGGTTTCGTATGTTTTCATGCTGGAAACCCAATAGCATGGCATTCCAGGAAGCAAATGTGTGTTGCCCAATCATCAATGGAAGCAGAATACATTACAGCTGGTATCGCTTCGCAAGAACTTGTCAACCTCAAAGGTATTTTGAGCGAATTCAAATTTAGTGACTCAGTGGTATTAAAAATTGATAATTTGAGTGCAATTTCATTGATTAAAAATTTTGAAAATTCAAAACGCTCCAAACACATTGACATAAAATACCATTTCATAAAAGACTTGTGTCTGCGAAAAGAAATTATTTTAAAATATATTCCATCAAATGAAAATGTGTCTGATATGTTTACAAAACCATTGAACAGAGACAAATTCTTGAGGTTTAGGTTAGATGTCTTAGGCAACTGAATGTTTGTTGTTTAGCAATTCAAATGTATATTTTACTTTGTTTTCTTGTAACATTTTAATTGAGAAGGGGTGATAGAATTTAGTACCATTCAACGCCCTCTCTGTTTACCTTATTATAACTTTTCTTTTCTGTAATACATTGAAACCATATGGTAGGAATCCTGATTGATTTTATTCTCTAGTTTATGTATCTGTTGATAGATGGCGTAGATGTATACAATGACAGGAGTAGAAAAAGTTGTCGATGTAATGGCCGACTCAGTTCATGTAATGTAGTTTTGTACCTAATCATTAAATAGTTTCAAACAAACTATTAACAAGTTGTCGTTATTACAAAACGTAATATCCAATATATCGGACCGTCGAATTGTGGAAAGACGAATGCCATGATCTCTCTCAACACATGCACAAGGACTGCGATTCACAAACATTTATCTCTATTCGAAATCACTCAATCAACCCAAATATCAATTCCTACGGAATGTATTGGAACCTATAAAGGGGTTGGGATTTTTTACGTTCAGTAATAATGCAGAAATAGTGGAACCGTCCGATGCCAAACCAAATTCTGTTTTCATTTTCGATGATGTAATATGTGAAAAACAGGACATTATAAGATCATATTTCCATATGGGACGTCATAAAGATGTTGACTGCTTTTATCTTGCTCAAACATATTCACGTGTGCCCAAACAGTTAGTGAGAGATAATACCAACTTTATCGTAATTTTCAAGCAAGATGAAACGAATCTACACCATATGTATTCCGATCACGTGTCACCCGATGTAACACTTAAACAATTCCAACTGATGTGTGTTAAATGTTGGGAGGATCAATATGGATTTATGGTCATTGATAAAGATAGAAAAATGCATGAAGGTAGATATCGCATGGGATTTGATAGTTTTATATATCCATGATGTTACAGTTCACAATTTTGTACCAATTTTGAATCGAATCAGATCATGATCACAAAACTCGTCTACCAATTCATGAATTTTGACAAACATTTCATAATCTCTGACCCGAAAACCCTTCACACACTTTGGAATCCAATCAGACCATAATGACAAATATCGTCCGCCATATTGGAGCCGCCATTTTCAATTTATGGATTTTGACAAAAATTTCGAAATCCACGACCTAATAAACTCCCACATACCAATTTTGACTCGAATCTGACCCTATTTACAAATCTCGTCTGCTCTACTGGAGCCGCCATCTTGAATTCATGAATTTTGACAAGAAATTCGAAATCTACGACCTGAAAAACCCATATATACCAATTTTGAATCAAATCTGACTCTGATCACAAATCTCGTCCGCCATACTGGAGCCGCCATCTTGAATTCATGAATTTTGACAAAAAATCGGAGGATACGACTTAAAAAATCCCACATACCAATTTTGAATCAAATCTGACCCTAATCACAAATCTCGTCCGCCATACTGGAGCCGCCGTCTTGAATATTGACAAAATCCATGGTTGAAATTGCTACAGAGAGCTTGACCAGTGTTGCCGCTTTTACGGGTGCCTCAATACATCTTATTCTTCGGGTGTCAAATTGTATTATTTCATTTTCTTTATACATTCGTATAAAGCAAAGCGCCCTCTACAATGAAAAGACTGAACTAATCAATATGTCGCTGGCTAAAAATTGGTCATGGGGCACCCCCCCTTTTTCTTCATAAAATTACGTAAAATGCAGTTTTCTATCGTAATACAATGTTTTACATGCGGAACAAAGTGGCACCCAAAGTCGGGTGCTACAAGGTTTATATGGGTGCCTCTTAATACAAAACATATGTTAAATGGTGCCGTATTGACATTTGATAAGTATATATATATATATATATATATATATATATATATATGCTGAATACTTGTTTCAAGGAGCAATAAATGTTCCAGTGACTGTAAAACAGTCGAAAACAATCCTATAGGAACTCACTATACCTTTGTATAGATTGTATGGCATATGTCCGACAGAAAACAACTACTTCTCTGGCTAATACCTCGACAGATATTGAATTATATCTGTCAGACATATGTGCAAAGATCCTTACTTTGAAGGAACAACTTTGCAAGAGCTCTCAGAGACAGACAGCAGGACACCGCCTGATCCAAACAAGGAACCAACTGCAGACCGGTTTCGGGATGTGGTCCCTCATCAGTGCAATCCTGGTAATCATGGTTGTATACACGCGGGGGCCCGGTGCCCGTCATCGTTCGCCGAGATGAACACTGCAATCGCTTACAGGATCCACCACGGCAACAGATTAGAGAGCGCTCCAGAAGGACATTTCGGATGCGAAATGGTATATGCTAAATACTTGTTTCAAGGAGCAATAAATGTTCCAGTGACTGTAAAACAGTCGAAAACAATCCTTTAGGAACTCACTATACCTTTGTATAGATTGTATGGCATATGTCCGACAGAAAACAACTACTTCTCTGGCTAATACCTCGACAGATATTGAACTACATCTGTCAGACATATGTGCAAAGATCCTTACTTTGAAGGAACAACTTTGCAAGAGCTCTCAGAGACAGACAGCAGGACACCGCCTGATCCAAACAAGGAACCAACTGCAGTCCGGTTTCGGGATGTGGTCCCTCATCAGTGCAATCCTGGTAATCATGGTTGTATACACGCGGGGGCCCGGTGCCCGTCATCGTTCGCCGAGATGAACACTGCAATCGCTTACAGGATCCACCACGGCAACAGATTAGAGAGCGCTCCAGAAGGACATTTCGGATGCGAAATGGTATATGCTAAATACTTGTTTCAAGGAGCAATAAATGTTCCAGTGACTGTAAAACAGTCGAAAACAATCCTTTAGGAACTCACTATACCTTTGTATAGATTGTGCACCATTTAACATATGTTATGTATTAAGAGGCACCCATATAAACATTGTAGCACCCGACTTTAGGTGCCACTTTGTTCCGCATGGAAAACATTTTATTATGATAGAAAACTGCATTTTACGTCATTTTATGAAGAAAAAGGAGGGGTGCCTCATGACCAATTTTTAGCCAGCGACATATTGATTAGTTCAGCCTTTTCATTGTAGAGGGCGCTTTGCTTTATACGAATGTATAAAGAAAATTAAATTATACAATTTGACACCCGAAGAATACGATGTATTGAGGCACCCGTAAAAGCGGCAACACTGGTCCATTTAGCAATTTCAACCATGGATTTTGTCAATAGTCAAGACGGCGGCTCCAGTATGGCGGACGAGATTTGTGATTAGGGTCAGATTTGATTCAAAATTGGTATGTGGGATTTTTTTAGTCGTATACTCCGTTTTTTTTCCAAAATTCATGAATTCAAAATGGCGGCTCCAGTATGGCGGACGAGATTTGTGATCAGAGTCAGATTTGATTCGAAATTGATATATAAGGGTTTTTAGGTCGAAGATTTTGGATTTCTTCTCAAAATTCATGAATTCAAGATGGCGGCTCCAGTAGAGCAGACGAGATTTGTAAATAGGGTCAGATTCGAGTCAAAATTGGTATGTGGGAGTTTATTAGGTCGTAGATTTCGAAATTTTTGTCGAAATCCATAAATTGAAAATGGCGGCTCCAATATGGCGGAAGATATTTGTCATTATGGTCTGATTGGATTCCAAAGTGTGTGAGGGTTTTCGGGTCAGAGATTATGAAATTAGTGTCAAAATTCATGAATTCAAAATGGCGGCTCCGAAATGGCGGACGATATTTGTCATTATGTTCTGATTCGTTTCCAAAGTGTGTGAGGGTTTTCGGGTCAGAGATTATGAAATGTTTGTCAAAATTCAAGAATTGGTAGACGAGTTTTGTGATTATGATCTGATTCGATTCAAAATTGGTATGTGGGGGTTTTTGGGGTAGGAAATTATGATTTTTTACTCATAAAAAATAATAGTTTCAAAAACTAAAGAACATGGCTCACTTATAACTAGGAAGTTGAAAATAATTGACAATGATATTACTCAAATGTAAAATAGCGTGGGGTGCTTGACAAAGTTATCTTGAGCTCTTGAACGCTCAGTATTGTTAAATCAAAATAGAGGATATGAGAATATAGATCGAAAGCAATCACGTTTTTTTCACATTTGAGAATTTCATTGTCAATTATTTTTTTTATTTTTTTAGTCCATGTTAGAAGTAAAATAGGTTTTTTAGTTTTTTTCAACTATTATTTTCTCAGTCAATAAAAAAAATTGTCGTCAACCAGTTATATCTCACGAGCAACCCTCAGAACTCTTCAAAAAACATGTGCGAGCTAGAGAAGACGTAGCCCTCACCTTTCAGCGTGTGATGCTAGACACGGGACCGAGCTGAGATTAGAACCCATACCGATGACTGGATTGAGAAGTGAACACCTGACCACTCGCCACCTTGGCCCATTCATGATAATTTGAACGTCATTCCGAAAACGTTGAGTTGAAGTTGGTGAGAGTGTATGTTACTTTGCAGCAATAATAGATAGACAATACAATGACGCCAGAAAGCATTCAAGGAATAGCTATTTGTGAATTTAGAGCGCAAATTGATGGATTGTCGCTCGACGTAGAGAGTTACCGCGCGACGCAAAGCGAAGCGCGGTAATCTTTTGAGAGCATCAATTGCATTTTGTATTCGAATTACACACAGTATTTTTTCGACAAATGCAGATTTTAGACAAAGAAAGAACTTGATACTTCATTGAACATACATTATTACCTAAGAATAATGGATATCGTCGGCATAGCAATATCAATAATTAGAATTACCTGTAAAAGTATAAATAACTTTTGCCAAAGTCGGTATCGAAATTGCTCGCAGTCCAATCATTATCTCAAATAAAAAATGCGAGTCTAAAGAATCGAACTCCTGCCGTCGGCGTGACAGGAAGAGTTTCTAACCACTAGTCTAATTTGTTCACAATAATTAAGAACATATTTCTCAATATGACGCCGGCAAATCGGAAGCTTCGTAATAATATTAAATGAATAATAATAAAACGGATTCACAAACTACTCTGAAGAGTATAAAGTATAATTGAAATGTACCTTTTTGATGAGATAGTCTTTATCTGCGGCTTCTTGTAAAAATCCTTGTACATTTTCAGAGATAAATATTATTTTGGATTATATTGCTCTACATTCAACAGATTGTTTCTTGAGAACGCGACAAGCTTAGAATATTTGTTGATGTCTTTATTGTTTTCGACATTCAAGCATGTCCGTATCATCGAATACATAGACCAAAGAGTTAATGGTTTCAGGGTCTCAGATCTTTCTCCAAAATGAGCCAGTGGGTAATAATTTTCTTGAATACTAATAAATCTTTTTCGATTGGCACCAAGTTATGATTGATCGTATTGTTATTCATATTTATGTCTCAATTTTTCTGGAAGAAGATGTATAAGGTGGATTCATGCAACATCACTAAAACTAAAATGAATTAAAGATTTAGATGAATTTTAAAATAGGAAAATGACGGTGTTCATGTAGCATCAATTTAACGAAATTAAAGGTGCATTTAGTCAACATCATTATGAAAGTGTGCCTAAATATATGTTAAAACCGAAAGTCGAATCTGTTATATCAAATGGCATCGTTTATACAACAATATTAAGTTTATGCTAAAAACTTTTGATGTTACCGTTATGTTCATGATAATGCTTGTGCTAAAGTTGACTAAATCCACCCTAAGAAAGTACTAGACATGCGCATATCATTCCAAATGTTGATCTTTGAAACGTCTTGGTATTCTTTGTTCAGAAAACAGAAGGTTATTAAGGTAAACCATAACCTGAGATTATCGTGGTTTGTTCTGTTCTGGTGTTTATAGCATGAAAACTATCACCAAGATAAAGAATTGTGGTTTTGTACTCAGTGCTTCTGGGAGCCTCTGGAGTTGTGAGGAATCAGAGAAATAGAAACTAAGGCGTCATACCAATGCTGAAATTGCGAAGCAAATTTGTCAATTTGGCTCTTTCAGTATATTAAATCGGATGCCGAAAAAGAGATCTTTGCATAAACTCGGATGTCGCCCAAAATATTTTCTCTCTTATCTCTTGTCATATATGAACGAAAACTGTTTGACGAGTTCAATTAGCTGACCATTAGTATCCATAAAAAAAGAAAACACAAAGATATAGATCTACACAAGAAATTACTCAAGGATAAAACATAACATCTTTCTTCTTTGGAAGCAATCAGCTGTGAGCAGAGATTTTCGTATGTGACCTTTGTGAATCTTCCCCAGGGCAAGACAACACATGCACTTTTTCTAATTTATGGAAGAAATTAAGGGGAACACACATATTATCAGAACGAAATAAAACATATAAACAAACTGTCCGATTTTACTTTATCATATTACGTCTTGATCAGAAAATGAATTTGGTATAACGCACTTTTCCCCACCACAAAACTCAATATTGCACCTCATCAGACAGTTTTTCATCCGACTGGACATTAGCAGAATGGAAAATATCGATTGTACATTCCTGTATTTGCATTTACACCTACATGTATAGAATCCGAATATGAATTGCGAAAACACGTAATTTTTCATATTAATATATTCTCCGATTGATGTTTCATTAAACCATTAATTCAAAATACCGGCAGATATCCATATTACACCCAACACAGAACGCACATTCTCAGTCCGATATAAAGATATACCGCCAAAGTAGCAGACCGTACATTGACATACTGCACATTGCTAGACCGATGGGATTTCCGAACACTGCTCGAACAGTGTTGCCGGTGCTTGCAATTAAAAAGTAATTTGAAGAATTGTTAATTTATAACGGAATAAGTTGTTAGTCGAGCAGGTCGAGCTGTTGAGCATTCATATGTGAATAATAAGTTTGTTATGAACTTAGAATATGATATTTAATATAGGTAATTCAATTTAAGAAAAATCATTGAGATATTTGAATTAGGCTGTATTTTGAGCGTTTATTCAAATATCACTTGTGAGGTTATAATTTTGTAATGTTTTGCTGTCTCACATAAACAACTAATTTACAAAAAAGACACGAAAATGTTTGGTAGGTATTTACATTTACTATTTTTGTTTTTAAAAGTATTCTTGTATATGGGTTTGTTCTGTTTATTCATAGGTATATGTATATTTTCTCATTAGAAAGAGAAACTTACTGAAACTGACGATAGGTATAATAGGTAGGTGTGTTATGAATTAAGTTATCCAAGCAGGATCCATGGAAATTAAGTATTAGGCAAACCAAACAAAAAATATAATTAGTTACAGGGAAACAATTTCTTCAACAAGACTGCACAATCTTTAACCAGGCATAACCAGGAATAACCAGGCACAATATATCAATAGAATACCTCGGAAAACATCCATATGGCTTGCACTTCTCTTTGAGGCTATAAATCCTGCACTAAACCTGCTATTTTTTTATACAGATAGGAAAGCCTATACAGACATCTTAGCCTATACCTATTTATTTAAGTGAAAATAGAGTATTTTTCGATTTGATTCCGAGAGAAAACCTTTGAAAACAGTTTCGTTGTCACACACTTATCAGAAAAGGATTTATGGATCTCTCGAAATCAAAACGAATGCACTCAAAGTTAGTACCTTGAAGGCAAGACAAAGATTACTTAAAGTTACTTATTTATTTATGTATGTCATAAAATTTCCTGCATCTCCCCTAACTCGAAATTTATTACTATCCAAACAGGGCTCATCTTCATTTTTCTATGATAGGCTGGTGCCAAAACGAATTCTAAACGCTTTAAAATAAGAAAAAAATAACAGGCAAAAGGACCAGGTGGAGAATGTTGATTGGGGTTCCAACTTTGAAGAAAAAAAAATTAAACACGAAATGGGAATGCAGTTTAGTGGTTGAAAACGGTTTTTAAGATTTGCGGCGAAACGTGACCTCTTAGCGGAAAATGTTCAATGGCAAAGTTGTAGATAATAATAAAGTAGTCGCCGAACACTTTTCTATTAAACACTTTTCGACATAACCTCAAATTATCCGTCAACATGGCCAAAACATTTTTTTTCAGTATTTAATTTTTTTCTTTCGAATAAATGATTCATTTTGCATGAAAATTTGTAGGAATATGTCTTTTTGGTGTCGAATTAGCAAGATTTTTTCGCAATTCAGAAGACGACTAGTTTTCGAGTTAGGTAAACATTTCGAAAAAAATACCCCTTTCTTCCACGAACAAATGTCTTGAAATTTTTTTGTATTTCGAAGGTCTATAAGTTATCATTTTCATTGTTGAAATGTTTGCTTCAAAATGGTCTATATATGTAACTAGGTGGTTTATTGATCGTTAAACCGCTTAAAATTGAGAAAAAAGTCTCTCTGAATCATAATTTTCTCAATATTTTCAATAATTTTCGACTTTCTTCATTATTTTTATAACAAAAAGTAGTATATATTAAATTATTTATTCATAATAAAATATTAGAATGCATAATTACACCATTAAATTAATTTAATAATATCATTTTTAATCTTTTTCACAACTATAGAAAATCATTGAAAATATTGAGAAAATCATGATTCAGAGAGACTTGTTGCCGGCTTTTCTCAATTTTTAGTGGATTAACGATCAATAAACCGCCAAGTTACATAGACCATTTGAAAGTAGACATTTCAATAATTGAAATGATCACTTATAGACCTTCGCAAGATACATAGAAACCCTGATGTGATCTCTTATAGCTGTGAAACCGACATACAAAAGTGTTAAGGTACGGCCTACTTGATTCGTGATATTTTTACTGCGTTGATACCATTTCACCTCTTTAGCACACAGATGGCGGCAAAATTACAGATTCATGATGACGCTTGGACAAGTGTCATGTTATGTAATTTTCAACATTGAATTTTATTTGTTGTGATATTCATTTACCATAATTTGTAAACATTCAAATTTTAATCAAATAATTATGACTCAGTACTTCGGAATGTTGGAAACTCGGTTATTTTCGACTTTACGCCATCCATCGACGAATGAAGCCAACGGTATCAGTGCAATTACAGTCTCAACAACTTTGTTGAAACAAAAGCGAATCAGTGATAACACCATGGTTTCTATACATATTGGACCTTCGAAATACAAAAAACAACCAGAACAATTGTTCGTGGAAGACAAGGGTATTTTTTTCGAAAAATGTACCTAACTCGAAAACTAGTCGTCTTCTGAATTGCGAAGAAATCATGCCATCCGACACCAAAAAAGACGTGCTTTCAAATTTTCATGCAAATTAAATAATTTATACGTGAGAAAAAATTAAATACTGAAAAATTGGTTTTTCACCATTTTGACGGTTAATTTGAGGTTATGTTGAAAAGTTTTGAATAAAAAATTAGTTTTTGAGTTTTTAATTACCTACAACTTTCCCATTGAATAATTTTCTCAGAAAATTTCATTCCTCATAAAAATTAGATTAAGTACGCTCAAATCGGTTGCCAGTGGCGTGCGGCTAAGCGGGAAACGGCCGATATTCTAAATTCACAATGGAGTAAACATTAATATGCAAATTATCAAAAAAAATTGTAATAAAAGGTTATTTGCAATTGAATGATATTCTCGCAATTATCCATTTTAGTTTACCAATTACTAAGTTTGAGAACTATCTAAAGAGTTGGCCTGGATAACTAGGAATATAATTCAATTGCAAACAACTTTTTTCAATAATATTCGATATTTTGCATACCTATTAATGTCAGTTTTACTCTGTAGTGAATTTAGAATATCGGCCGTTTCCTGCTTAGCCGCTCGCCACTGGCAATAACCGATATAAGCGTACTTTCTAATAGAGGAGTGGCACTTTTTTCGGCAACTTTTCGTCATGTCAGGATTCCTGGCAGCCTCAGGAACCCCCTACTAGGATTAAAATTATTCATAACGGCGGAAACATTGAGATTTTCCATAACATACAAAACACTAGGGAATTTAATTTTGTTTAGGGTTTTTTCTTTTAAAATGGCGCTAAATTCAACACTATAGAGCTAGAGCATTGTTATTGAAAGAGGTATTATGTAATGTGTAGGGTTATTTCTTTGTCAGTGTACATGTTTTCCACGAAAAAATTCAAATTCATCCATTTTAACCAACTGTTATGATCAAAATATAATATGTACCCTAAAAACCGTATCCAGAAAAAAAAAATTAGGGGGCGTCCGTTGACTTGAGCTTAAGAAGAATATTGCGGACCAAGTTTGATCGATTTTAGTATATAGTTTTTGTATGTTCAACACAATTTTGTAATTTACCCAGGAAAGATCACATTGGATATTCGGTATTACCAAAGAGTATGGGTCACCCCTACTCTTTGGTATTACCATGTTACAATTTTGCAGATTTATTCCTAAAATAATATTTGACACTGCTTGCAATCATATTTATTCAAAAACAAAACAAACAAAATTAAATACATTAATGGGAAACACATAGAAGCATCGGATCCACATTAATGAATAACATTGAGCCTCTAGATTTTTTTTGCTGCAAACAAATCAATATTCTTCTCGTTGTCAATGTTTACGTTTCGGTGAATTGACATCAACGCCTATCCATTCAGTCTCTCCTGACCTGTGGAATTCCTCAAATAGGTTTTGAGGCGTTTCAGAAGTAATTGTTGCCAAAATGAAACAGGTTCTTTTAGCCATATCATTTTCCATAGGTCTAATTATTTCAGTGAGTCCCATTCCAAAAACTGTTTATACAGCATGAAATTGTCTTCTTCAACACTGGGCTGTTTTTCACAACAAACTGATGGAATCAAAATATATAAAGATGATAGAGTAGATTTATGCTTCTGGAATTTTGAGTGGAGTTGATCAATGAAATCATCTAAAGTAGAATCATAACAGTTATTCTAAAGTACTCTTCTGGATCTTCGGTTCCATAGTTTGCACTGTGACACGTACTGTTGCAACACTCTTAGTGGAATTTTTATTTCTTCATTTATGGATTTGAGCAAACCAAAATACTCTTATAAATATGTTGGCGAATTTTGATTTGACATTTTTTCGAATATCATAGATGATCAAATCAACATGTTGCAAAGCGGCCACCAAATCACAGAGAGGCAACTGGAGTATTTCAAAAAGTGGAAGTAGAAATGAAAACAACATGGTCAAGCAACTCTCAGACTCACTACAAATTCACTAGTAATTTCGGATTGGCTGAATTTGACAAGAGTGGCTCGAAGCCGCTAAACTCAGCGAATGCGAGCTGCAATAACGAACGTATAATGCTTCTGGATAAGTTTGGCGGATACCTGCTTGGACACCATTAAAACAGCCTTTCATCGAAGAAGCACTATCATGCCCTTGCTCGATAAGGGATTTAAAATCAACCCCTAAACGACTCAGTGTGGAAAGAATTGTATCAGCCAAATAATTTCATGAAGTACTCAGTGTACTGAGACAAATCTTAGAAAATCTTCCCGTAGTATACTATATGTTATCTCTGGGCTCAATATATCTCACACATATGGACTTTTGTTCCTGTCGTGATACATCAGTAGTTTCGTCAACTTTATATCGAAAAACATTTAGAAGAATTTGTGGGTACAGTACCCACAAACCTGATACAAGTTCTGTGATGTAACCTTAAGTTATTGAATGAAATGCCGAGAGCATTTTAATCAAAAAGGTACTAAGGTTTGTTTATCCATGAAATGTACCAAGCTCAGAATTTTTTCTAGATCGATGAATTATTTGGCAACTAGGAAAAGTGAAATACGCATTTTTTTTTTAATTCAGGAAAATTATATATTTTGAAATTAGCGCCATTTTGTAAGAAAGATCCCTAAACAAAATTAAAGAACCTAGGGTTTTGTATTTTATTATGAACAATTTCAATCATATTACGGGGTTCCTGGGTTCCTATATAGGAACCCTGACATGACGACAAGTTGCCGAAAAACGTGACAGTAGTTTCAAAGCCAGAAGTTGTGTGGTGGCATGACTGCATCCTTATCCGAAGTCCTCTATTGAATGTACCAATTTTTATGAGGAATGAAATTTTCTGAGAATCTATTAATTAAAAAGTTTCCCATATGGTTCCAACATTTTGGCGGACATTGTATATGATATTATGCTTACCATGGGACCATAAAAACTTCTGATGAACGGATGATTACCTACACGTGATAATCCCTATATATGAATAAAACATTCCAGTGCCCATTAGATTGAGTTTATAATAGCTAGTGGCTTACGATTTCAATTTGGTTATGGAGAGTTGATTTTGCTTACTTATAATTACTTTTTAGTGTAGCTACACACTGCAACAGGGTTTTTCCTAATTATTGGTGGGTATAATCGTTTTCAAAGTCGACTTATTTAGTAACAAAGTTGTTTCACAGCTAGTTCAACAAATAGTGTAATTTTGTCTCAAAATCGGGATAAAAACTCATAATCCCACTCAAAAGGTCATTAGGAATACCAATCAAATATGGTTTATGCCATGATTACCCTGCTGCGACGCCCATGGTTTGATTTGAGAAGACGTCTGTCAGACGATAAATAAGTCATAAACGGGCGTAAAAAAGCAATTTAAGGGTGAATATAATAGGGAATTCCAACCTGATGACTGAGTGCAAACGACCAGGCCCTTTTTTAACATGATTCGGGCTCTAATGTTTGTAAATAATGTTGGGTATGTTGCTTTCAAGAGACAGAAAAGCCCTCTATTATATTTGATTGCTCGGAGCGTGCTACAAAATAACTCCATCTCTTTTCAATACATATTCGAGAAAGGCAATGGACATATTTTGTCGTATGCGACATAGGATCGTAGACATTTGAGAGAAGGTCCCCCGATGCTTTTTCTAGCGCCTATGTTTCCAGAATCGTTCGCACCCTATGATTCAAATACTTTCATTCTGACTTAACTGAATCGATGACGTCATACATAAAAAGATTCGAAACGTATTCATGATCTTAGCTCAGGAAATAAAAAGAGAAATTTCTTGAATATCTACCACCCACAGAACACAAATACAACTTCCAACTCCAAATTTAAGTAAGGTCTAATTATTGAATAGTATTTGGCATGCAGTAGCAACCTTGGCGAATTTTGTAAGTTTTCAAAATGGCTGGCATTCATGACGGACCAATCGTTGTTGCAGAAGCATGTCGGCAGCCATTTTATTCGCAGAAAAATTGCGAAATTCGCGAGGGTATGAACAAGACTTTAGTCATATTCTACGCTTCCACCAAGGAGACTACGTTATTTAACTAGAAGAGTCTAATCCCCATAAGACAATGGGGGCACTTATACAAAGAGATGAAAGAACATTTGTGACGAAATTTGACATGTCATGGCCGCTGTTCTCTATAGACAGTGACGGACTACCGCACTCCGTACTCTTTGGATATGAGAATTACAGGCGACACTTTTGTTCCTTGGTTTGAGTTCGACTCTGTACTCATGTCCAAGTACGTCACTATGACGCGTTTATGCTACAAGATTCAGATTGGCTAGAGCTTATAAAACCCTCCTGTTAGTTAACTCTCTTTGCGCTTCCAAGTCAGAAAACACTGAGAGTTCTGTGTCGCAATATATTCCTGTCAAAAACAAAGTCACAGAACACCTATTCGAGGTTATGTGTTCTGTGACCAAGTGGTAGAAGCACAGAACTCATACTTATACTTGTCATAAGATGTATGAGTTCTGTGGGTGGAAGCAGATTGTCACTTGTCAGGTCATATGTCAGAAAATCACTTTGTTTTTCAGCTATTAATTATTATAATTAAAAACAAAAACAATCATGCTCATATGATTATGTACACAGGAATAACTACTTATATTTTGTTTTTGGCAGTGTTTGAAACAATTAATGGCTTGTCTTCCTGCAGCACTTTTCCACTTAAAAAAAAATAGTAGACTCAGATAGTGACAGATGTAGGTGCCCCATTTTCGCATACAAGCCTCGAATAGTACATCGATGTTGACTAAAATGGAGGGAAATTTACGAGTGGCTCCTGGGGAGAACATATGGAAAATTCGATTTTCCAGAACAGAAATAAAAGGAGTATGTTGCCTATATTTTCACGCGAGCCATTGTTTTTTGGTCTAGTGACGATGTAAGTTTTCATAGTTTCGTTGGGCTTGTGTGGGAAAATCTGTCAAAATCTCGATTTTCCCTCACAATAGTACACCCTCATTTTAACCCTTTAGCCACCTGCAACACTGAAGCCTTTGGTATTCGGAAGCCAGGTTATATTAATTAGGTGAACACTGCTCACGTTAAAATGTGGGCAAGATACTGCTCTTTTATTTCTGTTCTGGAAAATCGAAGTTACCATAATATGTACTCCCCAGGAGCCACTCGTAAATTTCCCTCCATTTTACTCAACATCAATGTACTTTTCAACCCTATTCGAGGCTTGCATGCGAAAATGGGGCACCCAAATCTGTCACTATCTGATGGTCTATTGTAGAAAACTGAAATTTTGAAGCAAATGCCCTATGGTGACCTCATATTAGCTAAGGGCTTTTGATTCAAGATTTACTTCCATAGGGGGTTTCTTCAAATATTCCTCAATTTTAAAGTACTCCTCAGTTTACAGAGTGTAGGGTAAAGGTGGGGAATGCCGACCCTGAAGGTAATCGCGGCCATCAGGTATTTCGTTGGTGAACAATATTTCAGCTGTTGTAACATGCTGCGCCATCTGCTAAAACAATTTAAAATGTGTGCCTAAAACGGTGTGACTGTAAACTGCTTGATCGATATGACATATGCTCAAACAAATTTTGAAGTGCGTTGATATAGTGTGAAGGAAATTTTAAAGGTATGTTATCAACATTGTTTTCAAGTGCATAATTACGATAAATATAGTCGCATGATGTACATGTTATGTATTTTATTCCAGTATAATAAATTTTGGCATAATTATTGATTGTTGAGAATTCCGGTAGAAAACATATTTTAGGTTAAATTCGGGTAATAGCGGACAGCGTCGTGCTAGTAATGGCGGCCGGCCGGCATTCCCTTACTCCGCGCCTAAGAATGTTTTTGCATTGCAGACATCAGCATATTCGCAGTGTTAAGACAAATATTTTCATTACAGATGCCCTCTAAGTATATTAGAAAAACAACAAAAGCCATGTGGACTTCAGAACAAATGGAAGCCGCGTTAAACGCCATTCGTAATGGTAGAAGTATCAGGGAGGTTTCTAGGACATTTGGTATTGCTAGGAGCACTCTTCATGACAGACTTGAAAAAGGTGAAACTGTTTCGGGGCCTAATATGGGACGTCATCCTGTATTCACTAAAGAGGACGAAAAGTTACTTGCAAGTCAAGTTATCAAACTTTCAAAACTATTTTACGGCATATCACCAGAGCAGATCAAACGATGTGCATTTGCTTATGCAACAGAAAATCGAATTAAAAATCCTTTTTCCAAGGATAGTCAGTCTGCTGGTAAAGCGTGGCTCAGGGGGTTTCTTAAGAGGAACCCCAATATTAGTTTGAGAAAACCTGAGGCTACCAGCATAAACCGAATAACAGCTTTCAACAGTGATGAGGTAACTCGCTTCTACGACAATCTATCCAATGTGTTGGACAAATATAACTTTCAATCTACAAGAATTTTTAATGCCGATGAAACCGGAATAACAACGGTCCAGAGACCTGTTAAAGTGTATGCAGAAAAAGGTCAAAGAAGAGTGGGCTTCATAACTAGTGCGGAGAGAGGAAAAACAACCACTATTTTGTGTGCCATGAGCGCTTCTGGCATTTATGTACCACCATTATTTATTTACGCCCGCAAAAGAATGAACACTCAACTTAAGAGAAATGGTCCACCTGCAGCACTCTATTGTTGTACCGATAATGGGTGGATTAACGAAACAGTGTTTATGCAGTGGCTTGATCATTTTCAGAAATTTGTTAAGGCCACCAAAGAAGATCCAGTGCTACTGCTTATTGACAACCATTCTACCCATTGTACGCTGGAATCCTACAATTTCTGTAAAGAAAATGGAATAATTATTGTAACTATCCCACCCCACACGTCACATCGCCTGCAACCATTAGATGTTTCTTTTTATTTTGCATTAAAAACTGCTTATAATACGGAGTGTAGCAAGTATTTGAGAAGTCATGTAGGTGAAAGGATTACTACCAATGAAATAGCCGAGATATTCAACATAGCCTATAGCCGAGTGGCTACACCTGAAAAGGCAATTAAAGGTTTCCAGGAAACAGGGATATTCCCAATGAATCGCGACCGTTTCACAGAAGAAGATTTTGCTCCTGCTGCAGCTTTCGCTCCTGCTGTAGCATTTGCTCCTGTGCAAGCTGCTGATGCCAATGAAACTATTTGTAAACCCAATGAAACTGTTCAAGATAGAAATGAAGTGACACCACCAGGAGTTCCTGAGCATCATGACGAAAATGTAAATGAAATTCACGAACCAGCTGGAGTTTCATTTTCTGATTTGATACCATTACCTGGACCATCAGGAATACAGACAGCAAAGAAGCAGCAACGCAATAGGAAACAGCATTCAGAGATATTTACATCCACTCCAATGAAAACAATATTAGATGAGAGAGAAGAAAAAAAACAACAAAATAAGATGAAAAAAGATGCAAAGACAAAAGGTACAAAACGTAGGCTTGCAGATGGAGCTGAACCCAATCAAACACAAACCACAACTACTACAATCAGAACAAATCCTAAAAGAAACTGCAAAGAGACACTGACGGTAATAGTGGACAACATTTCAGAAGAGGATGGTGAATATGATGACGACTCACGCGAAAAGGAAGTTGATGAAGATATTTGTATCATATGCGGCGATATTGGAAAACACAGGGAGCTGTGGTTGCGATGCGTAAAGTGTGGCCAGTGGGCACATGAGGCTTGTGCAGACATGGAACGTGAGGCGTTTATTTGTGATTTTTGCCTTTAAAAAGTAATGTACATTCTAGTACTGGGCAATGGCGGCCAGGCCGCCATTACCTTATCGTGGGAGGTAATGACGACCACTGAATGAGTTTGAAAACTGTCTTGTAGATTTTTTAGTTATGTTCTTTTCTTATTTTTGTAATATACATTAAATTTTTTAGATGACTAGCTTACATTTGACCAATTTTTAGCATCTTTGTATAACCAATAAAGATGGTATTCACAAAATAGCTTAGACGGCCGGCATTCCCCACCTTTACCCTACTAGTCAAAGGAAGAATCCATGTAGAAAGAGCTATTTGAAGAATAAAAAGTTTTAATATTTTGCAAATAATTCTTCAATTTTACGTATCTCAGTAATCAACTATTTTTCAGTTAGGTGTGAAATGTATTTAGTTATGGCAAATAAAATGAATAATACCCAACTGTATTTCAATTAATCAAAAGATTTAAATATTTTATGAGGTATAGAGGTACATGGGTGAAAATAAATAATTTAAAATATTTATTATACATTTTACACTTTTATCTTGATAAATTTGGAAGCAATTTTTCATATTCAGAAGTATGAGTTTGAGCTAGGATAACTTTATTTAAAAATGTTGGCAAATACTGATTCATATAAAACTTTTCTGTTCACATGGGTCCTATTCAATTAGTCATTTCTTTCATTGTGCATATACACAAGTAACATTTAGATCGTTATAAAACGTAAAGGTTTCCTTGGATCCAACAGAAGTAGTTGTGGTTTGTATTTACACTATTTCATTATTATCACTGTAATAAATTATATATTCGTAATCAACTTGAGTTTCTGTGACAAATTATCCTTTCTAAATGAATATGGACATTTCACCTCCACAATGGAATTATCTCCTACTAATCCATCAGGGTTGGCTCCCAAAAGACCAGAATATGTCAGCCAAATAGTTGCTTGTTGGTTGTAAATCCAGGTTCAATGTTGTTTTAAGGAACTCTATCCCATATTTTTTATAAGTTCTTCCTCACTGAATAGCTAAGTAGCCTCAGTGAATTCATTCGATAATACTACAATAATCGGTAAGCCACAGTTAAAAAATTCCTTTCTGGTTGCAGAAGCCAAGTAAAACCCACAGTATTGTCCAAATCACATATCTTCTATCCCTTTTATTTTTTCATTTCCTCTTCGCTTATTCCTCACCCTATAAATGGCAGAATATGATTTTGGGGATTGTATAGTTCTTCAGCTGTTTTTACTCCAACATTTTTTGCATTTGTCAAATTCCTTGTCAATCACGGATATATTTGCAGTGTCCAAAAAGAGCCAGTGTCTCAATATAATTATGATGTCATTTCATTCCTCCAGGTCAGCACAGACGATATCTCCCAACTTGTTAAGTGTGATCTAAACTAAAAATACTGTGAAAAATCAAAAAATAGAAAACCTCCACAAAATACGACTCACTTCAGCATGATATAACTTCTCTTTCGTGCTTGCGTGCATTTCTCCTCTGATCGTGATGAAGTCTTCAACAAACTGCATAAATATGTTCTACATGATTAGATTCCAGTGCATTTCCACCCTTTTTAAAAAAAATTGATTGTCATTGTTAAGGAATTCATTTATAGATGAAAGTAAAACATGGTTTGATGCCATTTTATAATCAAAATCTGAAACAATAGAATGAGTGATACATTACATATCAATAAACAACATAACATAACCTCAACAAACTTTAAAAAGCCTACCTTAGTTACCTTAGAGGTATTTTGGGTAAGATGTTCCAACTCAGACACTTTACTGAAAATAATCACGAATGTCATTATTTCAGACAGAAAAAAGCAAAAAAATTAAATCAATAATTTCTTATGGGTTTTCAACAGTCAACACGTACCTATTACCAATTTGTTCGGAAAGGTTCGATCATAGACAAGAATTTTGACAAGAGTTCAATGGTTTGATCGATAAGTTCCGTATCTTGTGACGTTAGGACTTAGGTAGTCTATTATGCAAGAATGTGTAATAAAATTCACATGAACAATTCATCATCAACTAAGCCTGTCATTTCAAAATAAACGTTATCTACTATGAGAGGTTTATTCTTCTTTCAAAAACAAATTATTGCGAACCTGCTAGTGTTAACTCAGCGTAATTTTTTGTTTTTTGATTCAGTCGTTTGATTTTATATCACCAGATCATCACATCACCCGACTTCTATCATAATTTATAACTTCACTTAAAATAAAAACATTAATCATCTAAAAGTTACTTTGCAATTTGGCAACAGCGCAACCCAAATACGACGTTTTACAGGTTTCTACTACTATGTCTGACAGCGCACAATCGTGACATGTGGATTCTGAAGATCTCTCGGTCTACGAGAATACATTCTGAAAAAGTACGGATTGAGATTATTTCGAATCGGTGTAATTGCGCATCTGCTGCAGTCCTGTTCTGCTATGATACGATTTGGATGAAACATCATTCTGTCATTTTATTAGTAGTCTGCATTACTGGTAGAGAACTTTCCCGGTAGATATTTTTACTGGTTGTATAGAATACAGTTCGCATTTTTATGGTATAGAAGTGTGATTTCTGATAGGAAACAATCGCTATATTTACAGTTGACAATTGTATTGTCGCCAAAATACGGTATAGCATTATTCGATTCTGTTCATTTATGTATTTGTGTTTGTACATTTTAAAGAAATATCAGTCGGATATTTTGATTTTCTGAAAATATATATGGACCCGAAATTAAGTTATTAGTTGAAAGTCTTTCTTAGTTTTAATGTTGATTTCAATTGCCCAGTTTCTTGCAAGAACACGTCCATTTCATTACATTGTCTTTCATTCGTAGTTTTAGTTTTAAATTTATGCTTGCGATGTGCGAAAAATGCGACTTTAGGTCTGCCACATGAGGAGGTGTGTACACTATTTTCCATGGATACCTACTTGTTTATTCCCAACAGTATGTACCATACAAATGCGAGCGTTTTTTTATTTTTCCGCTTGACAGCGGAAATTTTGTCATTTAATGACATTCATCGAAAAACATCAACTTTGCGTTGAGATTTGAATGAGCCAAAGGCCACTTTGTTATGCGGTGGTCTAAAAACTATATTTTGATAGTGATTGAAATTATTCCAAGATTTAAAAAAGAAATATTACAGTTTCGTCTATTTGCCTTCGTTACTCATTACGAATATGAGCTTTTATTTAGCCTCACCAGTCCCGGTGCCTGCCTGTAATGAAATCTTGCCTATTGAATTTGAGCGACTTCTTGTTATCCGATTAACTTCCAGTGAAAATGCAATTTAGAATATTGTTGGAGAAAAAACAAAATGGCGGATGCAAGATGGCGAACAAGATTTGTAATAATTATGTTATAATTGGTATGTGATAAAATTGGTATGTGGGGGTTTTTGAGTTCGGAGAATTTGAACTCAGAATTCAAGATGGCGGCTCCAAGGCGGCAGATGAGTTTCGTGATTATTATCCGATTTGATTGAATATTGGCATTTGGAAGTTTTCTGTGTCTGAGATTATGAATTTTTTGAAAAAAAAATCTATTTAAATTGGACGCTTCAAGATGGCGGAAAATTTTGTGATCATGGTCTGATTCGATTGAAAATTGGTATATGTAGAATTCTGGGGTCGGAGATTATGAATGATTTATCGTAATTCATAAATCCAAAATGGCGGACTCCAAGAAATTTCGTGGTTTCTTTACATTCTATAGTATTATTGTCTAGTAATAGTACAGGTAGCTTGGAACGAAGGCTAGTATTTTCGTGTTAGATACATTTAATGATAGTAAATTTAAATTAAACCATCCTTTAATGCGGTCAATATCTCTAGAAATGGTTTGAAATAGATTAGCCTCAGTCTCATCGTGCCATTGTATGGTAGTAACCTTGGCAAATAAAGTGAAACTATCTGATATATTCAAATTGGTTATGTCATTAACATACAATAGGAAAAGTACAGGACCGAGTACCGTACCTTGGGGTACACCACAGCAAATAGAATGGAGTGGTGAGTGAAGATTTCTTTTGACATCCTGATGAAGATTTGATAGGTATGACCCAAACCACTTCAAAGATTCAGGTTATTGTGTGAGTTATATATTCGAAAGCTTGCTGCTTTCGTATTCGAACTGAAAACTTTAGACGGCAAGCTCTTGAATCATCTTGAAATAACTTAGAGTTTATTACTGTCTGACACACTTGAGTACTGTAATGTCTGTCTGTTATGTAAATTCCACATGCGCAGGCCTCGCTTTTCAATTGGACTCTCTGGGCAGGTGCTCAGGGCCCGTGATCCATAGGGGCCACTACTTCGTGCTAATGTGATGTGTGAACTATCATGTAAGTTTCTGCATGGCTTGCTCGTATCAACCGAACTCGGAGGTACCCGACATCCAGAGCGGTGTCAACGTGAATCCAAGCTGAAGCAGTTTACTTTCAATTAATTTTCAATCAGTCTGAACCAACTCTCAAAGGAAAAAGTCTAATTTATCATATAAATCCATTATTTTCGATTTGAAATGAATCTTTTCAAAAAGTAAATAGTCAAACATTTTTATTCAACTAGCGCATCGAAGCCTACCACGACCGGTCACTCAAAGAACGAAAGCAATGAAGGGAATGCAGCTAGTCATCACAACTTCTCTGTGAATATTTCATGCCGGACTCTTCTGTTCCTAATCTTAGTGAACCCATTGCAGAGTTAGGATTGAGTATTATTTTCGAAAATTTTAGTCTTATTACAACTGAAACAATTACTGATCTACAGTATGCGCGTTCAGTAAATGCAAATCTGACAGCTTGATTCAATCTGTAGGCGTGGTTTTCCCATAGCTGTAGTGGAAAACGGAGCAGACAGATTGAATGGAGCTATCAGATCTGCATTTACCGAACACTCGGTATTACTCGAGAAACTCGTGTATTAGTGGAATAACTTGGGATTTTTGGGAATTGATGTAATACAATTTCCTCAGCGGTTTCCCCCTCGGTATGCATCTTGTACGCATCAAAAGACACTTTTAGGCTGGTGCCAAAACGAATTTCAAACACTAACATTGATAAAGAAAGTAACAGGCAAGCACCAAGTGGAAATAGATGTTGGGGTTCCAACTTTGAGGAAAAAATATTTAAACACGAAAACACTGGAAACGGTGATATAGGGATGAAATTTAGGGATCGAAAACGAATTTTTGCTATTTGCGCAAAACGTGGCCTCCTTCATTGGAAAAATCGAAAACTTGTGAATTCAACTTTTTGTCATAATCCCAAATTAACCGAAAAATAGTTATTGATTTTTTCTCGCTCATAAAGGTTTCCCAAACCAACGCAGGAACGTGGGACGGGAGCGGGAACGGGATGAACACGAGACTAAATTCGATAGTAGGATATATAAAAATGTATACCAGTGCGATTATTCGTATTCTAAAATGCAGGCAAACAGCGAAATATGTTTGGTTTGCTCCGTGCACTGTTTTTCTAGCAATTCGTACAGTTCCCATTTTCCGTTCCCGCTCCCGCTCCCGCGTCCCGCTTCGGTTTGGGGAAACCTTATATTATTATTCAATGCACATGAGAATTTATCTTCTGAATTACGGAAAAATCATGCTCAGTCAACACAAAAAAAAAGACATAGTTAAGTATATCATCAAATTTTTATCTGAATTAAATCATTTATACACGAGAAAAAAATTAAATACTGATAAATAGGTTTCCCGTCACTTTGACGGTTATGAGGTCAAATGTCAATATGGCACCCCTTCAACACCTATTTTGTTATCGAGGCACCCATATAAACCTTGTAGCACCCGTCTTCGGGTGCCACTTTTATTCGTGTGTATAACTTTTAACTTTGATAGAAAACTGCATTTCACGGCATTTTATAAAAAAGGAGGGTGCTTCATGACCAATATATAACTAGCGATATACCTACTGATTACTTTTTGGGACCTTCGAAATACAAAACTATATTACTGAGACAATTGTTCGTGAAAGATAAGGGTATTTTTTTCGAAAAATGTACACAACCCGAAAGCTAGTTGACTTCTGAATTGCGAAAAAATAATGCTTAACCATAAGGAAAAATCCTGTTAGGTTACATAGTATAAACTGTTTGCTGCAGGTCAAGCATATGTAGCCTTGATCCAAGTTATATCATAGCAGGTCTTCAAATCGAAATATTAAACTGCTCCAAGTTAACGGCGGAAAGTCTTTGTAATGTTGATGATCTGAACGAAATGGATCAAATGAGAAACTCATATAAGTAATTAACTAATTAGCATACCTATTGTATTATTGAAGCTTAATTCAAAATCGCAAAAGGAATTGTAGTTCAATTATATTATAGTATTAAAAACAAAAGTATGAAATATTGTAACAATTACTAAATTATTCATTTTATAATACTAAAAAGTTTAAAATAAACTAAAACAAAAATTGAAACAAGCTGTCATTTGAAAAATGCACTGAAAAGAAGAAAATAAATTTTTGAGTAAATCAAACCCATAATTTTGATATAGTATACAATTTTCAATAATATAAAAGCTTTTTTGCGAGAATAGATCTTGACACAAGTAACTCTTAATAATTACGTAAATTGAATGTATTCAGGAAAATCTTGCGACCAGCCTTTAGATCATTCAAAATTGTATAAAAAAATTATGGGATCAATTCACTTCAGAGTTTATTTTCTCGTTTTTAAATAAAAGCTTGATTAAAAAAAAATAATTTCAAGTTCTTTTATCACAATATATCATGTCGTGACGTACTACATCCCGAAACTTCCTTTCTTCATATATCCTATTCGTGAAAAGCCGTGATAAAAGCTAGTATCATCTGAACTGAAGAATTGAAGAGAACTTGTGTCCAGCTATGTTTCCACAAAACATAATTCACAGTTTCAAAAGTTTGCGTAGCCGGAAATACTCGTACGTTGATCATTTCAACAAAATTGACGTTCAGTGCGGAATTCATTCAGCAATCCCATTCAAATGTAATTTTAATAACCGGCCGGTTTACGACATATAAGTAAACTCTTTTGAGTCTCACGACTTCCTTACCAAATCAACAGATACGGATCCTGTTCTTGATTTAACTCCAAGTGATTTTAAGAATTTTTGACCAATCACGAACTGTTTCTAGAACACAATGGCGCAACTGCAACTGTCAAACTCTGGAACGGACACCAATTGAAACATCAATTTACGACATAATATCTCTCCTCAAACCTATTTCATTGAACGCATAGGTACTGTGCCGTATAACATTCCGTGTGATCCTAACAAATGTTCATATTTTACTAATAATAAATGACGTGTGTTGAATACCATATCGCTAATCTACTGAAGAAATAAAAGTGAATTAGGATTTGCATATATCTAAAATACTGTGTTTTTGTGATAGAAGATTATTCAAATTCGGTATTTTAGGGAAGGGTGCTTCATATATGTTTTTTAGCTTTTCATTGATACAATTCTTTTCTTTATGTTGTTTTTATATTTTTGATATCTTATTCAATTATCGTTGAGTGGAAGTGCAAAGAGTGTGGACACAAAGTCGGATTCTGACAAGGAATAAAATTCTAGTCATCGACTTAAGGATGAAAAAGCCGTAATGATGAATGTTCTGAATATACTTGCGATGCTCGATTATTTTTCAGTTAGGCACCCTTCAATCTGGCAACACTGGTGGGTGTCGGTTTGAACAATACTGACAGAACTATATACAAAAAATACGTATATATATATATATATATATATATATACGTATTTTTTGTAATAAGTGGCACCCATTCAAGCGGTGTCAATATCACACCCAGTGTATAAATGTATATTCAAAACGTTGTCGAAAGAGACACCACTGGAAATGCAGGACAAAAAGCACCCCATGTATATAGTTCTGTCAGTATTGTTCAAACCGACACCCACCAGTGTTGCCAGATTGAAGGGTGCCTAACTGAAAAATAATCAAGCATCGCAAGCATATTCAGAACATTCATCATCACGGCTTTTTCACCGTTAAGTCGATGACTAGAATTTTATTCCTTGTCAGAATCCGACTTTGTGTCCACACTCTTTGCACTTCCACTCGACGATAATTGAATAAGATATCAAAAATATAAAAACATCATAAAGAAAAAAATTGGATCAATGAAAAGCTAAAAAACATATATGAAGCACCCTTCCCTAAAATACCGAATTTGAATAATCTTCTATCACAAAAACACAGTATTTTAGATATATGCAAATCCTAATTCACTTTTATTTCTTCAGTAGATTAGCGATATGGTATTCAACATACGTCATTTATTATCAGTAAAATATGAACATTTGTTAGGATCACACGGAATGTTATGCGGCACAGTACCTATGCGTTCAATGAAATAGGTTTGAGGAGAGATATTATATCGTAATTTGATGTTTCAATTGGTGTCCGTTCCAAAGTTTGACAGTTGCAGTTGCGCCAATGTGTTCTAAAAACAGTTCGTGATTGGTCAAAAATTATTAAGATCACTTGGAGTTAAATCAAGAACAGGATCCGTATCTGTTGATTTGGTAAGGAAGTCGTGAGACTCAAAAGAGTTTACTTATATGTCGTAAATCCGGCCGGTTATTAAAATTACATTTGAATGGGATTGCTAAATGAATTCCGCACTGAACGTCAATTTTCTTGAAACGATCAACGTACGAGTATTTCCGGCTACACAAACTTTTGAAACTGTGAATTATGTTTTGTGGAAACATAGCTGGACACAAGTTCTCTTCAATTCTTCAGTTCAGATGATACTAGCTTTTATCACGGCTTTTCACGAATAGGATATATGAAGAAAGGAAGTTTCGGGATGTAGTACGTCACGACATGATATATTGTGATAAAAGAACTTGAAATTATTTTTTTAAATCAAGCTTTTATTTAAAAACGAGAAAATAAACTCTGAAGTGAATTGATCCCATAATATTTTTATACAATTTTGAATGATCTAAAGGCTGGTCGCAAGATTTTCCTGAATACATTCAATTTACGTAATTATTAAGAGTTACTTGTGTCAAGATCTATTCTCGCAAAAAGCTTTTATATTATTGAAAATTGTATACTATATCAAAATTATGAGTTTGATTTACTCAAAAGTTTATTTTCTTCTTTTCAGTGCATTTTTTAAATGACAGCTTGTTTCAATTTTTGTTTTAGTTTATTTTAAACTTTAGAGTATTATAAAATGAATAATTTAGTAATTGTTACAATATTTCATACTTTTGTTTTTAATACTATAATATAATTGAACTACAATTCCTTTTGCGATTTTGAATTAAGCTTCAAAAATACAATAGGTATGCTAATTAGTTAATTACTTGTATGAGTTTCTCATTCGATCCATTTCGTTCAGATCATCAACATTACAAAGACTTTCCGCCGTTAACTTGGAGCAGTTTAATATTTCGATTTGAAGACCTGCTATGATATAACTTGGATCAAGGCTACATAATATGCTTGACCTGCAGCAAACAGTTTATACTATGTAACCTAACAAAGGGTTTTTCCTTATGGTTAAGCATGCTTTTTTCACAATTCAGAAGTCAACTAGCTTTCGGGTTGTGTACATTTTTCGAAAAAAATACCCTTATCTTTCACGAACAATTGTCTCAGTAATATAGTTTTGTATTTCGAAGGTCCCAAAAAGTAATCAGTAGGTATATCGCTAGTTATATATTGGTCATGAAGCACCCTCCTTTTTTGTTTATAAAATGCCGTGAAATGCAGTTTTCTATCAAAGTTAAAAGTTATACACACGAATAAAAGTGGCACCCGAAGACGGGTGCTACAAGGTTTATATGGGTGCCTCGATAACAAAATAGGTGTTGAATGGGTGCCATATTGATATTTGACCTCATGACCTCATAACCGTCAAAATGACGGGAAACCTATTTATCAGTATTTAATTTTTTTCTCGTGTATAAATGATTTAATTCAGATAAAAATTTGATGATATACTTAACTATGTCTTTTTTTTTGTGTCGACTGAGCATGATTTTTCCGCAATTCAGAAGATAAATTCTCATGTGCATTGAATAATAATATAAGGTTTCCCCAAACCGAAGCGGGAGCGGGAACGGAAAATAGGAACTGTGCGAATTGCTATAAAAACAGTGCACGGAGCAAACCAAACATATTTCGCTGTTTGCCTGCATTTTAGAATACGAATAATCGCACTGGTATACATTTTTATATATCCTACAATCGAATTTAGTCTCGTGTTCATCCCGTTCCCGCTCCCGTCCCACGTTTCCGCGTTGGTTTGGGAAACCTTTATGAGCGAGAAAAAATCAATTACTATTTTTCGGTTAATTTGGGACTATGACAAAAAGTGTTGAATTCAAAAGTTTTCGATTTTTCCAATGAAGGAGGCCACGTTTTGCGCAAATAGCAAAAATTCGTTTTCGACCCCTAAATTTCATCCCTATATCACCGTTTTCAGTGTTTTCGTGTTTAAATATTTTTTCCTCAAAGTTGGAACCCCAACATCTATTTCCACTTGGTGCTTTCCTGTTACTTTCTTTATCAATGTTAGTGTTTGAAATTCGTTTTGGAACCAGCCTAAAAGTGTCTTTTGATGCGTTCAAGATGCATACCGAGGGGGAAACCGCTGAGGAAATTGTATTACATCAATTCCCAAAAATCCCAAGTTATTCCACTAATACACGAGGTTCTCGAGTAATACCCTGTTTTATAAGGGTGCTGCCATTTCGAATGGGTAACACTGGGAGTGTTCGGTAAATGCAGATCTGACAGCTTCATTCAATCTGTCTGCTCCGTTTTCCACTACAGGTATGGGAAAACCACGCCTACAGATTGAATCAAGCTGTCAGATTTGCATTTACTGAACGCGCATACTGTAGATCAGTAATTGTTTCAGTTGTAATAAGACTCAAATTTTCGTTAATAATACTCAATCCTAACACTGCACTGGGTTCAATAAGATTAGGAACAGAAGAGTCCGGCATGAAATATTCACAGAGAAGTTGTGATGACTAGCTGCATTCCCTTCATTGCTTTCGTTCTTTGAGTGACCGGTCGTGGTAGGCTTCGATGCGCTAGTTGAGTATAAATGTTTGACTATTTACTTTTTGAAAAGATTCATTTCAAAACGAAAATAATGGATTTATATGATAAAGAAGACTTTTTCCTTTGAGAGTTGGTTCAGACTGATTGAAAATGAATTGAAAGTAAACTGCTCCAGCTTGGATTCACGTTGACGCCGCTCTGGATGTCTGGTACCTCTGAGTTCGGTTGATACGAGCAAGCCATGTGTGGTTATCCAGCAGAAACTTACATAATAGTTCACACATCACGTTAGCACGAAGTAGTGGCCCCTATGGATCACGGGCCCTGAGCACCTGCCCAGAGAGTCCAATTGAAAAGCGAGGCCTGCGCATGTGGAATTTACATAACAGACAGACATTACAGTACTCAAGTATGTCAGACAGTAATAAACTCGAAGTTATTTTAAGATGATTCAAGAGCTTGCCGTCTAAAGTTTTCAGTTCGAATACGAAAGCAGCAAGCTTTCGAATATATAACTCACACAATAACCTAAATCTTTGAAGTGGTTTGGGTCATACCTATCAAATCGTCATCAGGATGTCAAAAGAAATCATCACTCACCACTCCATTCTATTTGCTGTGGTGTAACCCAAGGTACGGTACTCGGTCCTGTACTTTTCCTATTATATGTTAATGACATGACCAATTTGAATATATCAGATAGTTTCACTTTATTTGCCAAGGATACTACCATACAATGGCACGATGAGACTGAGGCTAATCTATTTCAAACCATTTCTAGAGATATTGACCGCATTAAAGGATGGTTTGATTTAAATATACTATCATTAAATGTATCTAACATGAAAATACTAGCCTTCGTTGCAAGCTACCTGTACTATTACTAGACACTAATACTATAGAATGTAAAGAAACCACGAAATTTCTTGGAGTCCGCCATTTTGGATTTATGAATTACGATAAATCATTCATAATCTCCGACACCAGAATTCTACATATACCAATTTTCAATCGAATCAGACCATGATCACAAAATTTTTCGTCATCTTGAAGCGTCCAATTTAAATTGAATTTTTTTTTCAAAAAATTCATAATCTCAGACACAGAAAACTTCCAAATACCAATATTCAATTAAATCGGATAATAATCACGAAACTCGTCTGCCGCCTTGGAGCCGCCATCTTGAATTCTGAGTTCAAATTCTCCGAACTCAAAAATCCCCACATACCAATTTTATCACATACCAATTATAACATAATTATTACAAATCTTGTTCGCCATCTTGCATCCGCCATTTTGTTTTTTCTCCAACAATATTCTGTATTGCATTTTCACTGGAAGTTAATCGGATAACAAGAAGTCGCTCAAATTCAATAGGCAAGATTTCATTACAGGCAGGCACCGGGACTGGTGAGGCTAAATACAAGCTCATATTCGTAATGAGTAACGAAGGCAAATAGACGAAACTGTTATATTTCTTTTTTAAATCTCGGAATAATTTCAATCACTATCAAAATAGAGTTTTTAGACAACCGCATAACAAAGTAGCCTTTGGCTCATTCAAATCTCAACGCAAAGTTGATGTTTTTCGATGAATGTCATTAAATGATAACATTTCCGCTGTCAAGCGGAAAAATAAAAAAACGCTCGCATTTATATGGTACATACTATTGGGAATAAACATGTAGGTATCCATGGAAAATAGTGTACACACCTCCTCATGTGGCAGAATGTGCGAATAATACGAGTTTAGGTATGAAACCACCTAAAGTTGCATTTTTCGCACATCGCAAGCATAAATTTAAAACTAAAACTACGAATGAAAGACAATGTAATGAAATGGACGTGTTCATGCAAAAAACTGGGCAATTGAAATCAACATTAAAACTAAGAAAGATGGCCAACTTTCAACTAATAACTTAATTTCTTCCATAAATTAGAAAAAGTGCATGTGTGGTCTTGCCCTGGGAAAGATTCACAAAGGTCACATACGAAAATCTCTGCTCACAGCTGATTGCTTCCAAAGAAGAAAGATGTTATGTTTTATCTTTGTGTTCTTGTTATCCGATTTAATATACTGAAAGAGCCAAATTGACAAATTTGCTTCGCAATTTCAGCATTGGTATGACGCCTTCTTTTCTATTTCTCTGATTCCTCACAACTACAGAGGCTCCCAGAAGCACTGAGTACAAAACCACAATTCTTTATCTTGGTGATAGTTTTCATGCCATAAACACCAGAACAGAATACATCAAATCAACAAACCACGATAATCTCAGGTTATGGTTCACCTTAATCACCTTCTGTTTTCTGAACAAAGAATACCAAGACGTTTCAAAGATCAACATTTGGAATCATATGCGCATGTCTAGTACTTTCTTAGGGTGGATTTAGTCAACTTTAGCACAAGCACTATCATGAACATAACGGTAACATCAAAGGTTTTTAGCATAAACTTAATATTGTTGTATAAACGATACCATTTGATATAACAGATTCGACTTTCGGTTTTAACATATATTTAGGCACACTTTCATAATGATGTTGACTAAATGCACCTTTAATTTCGTTAAATTGATGCTACATGAACACCGTCATTTTCCTATTTTAAAATTCATCTAAATCTTTAATTCATTTTAGTTTTAGTGATGTTGCATGAATCCACCTTATACATCTTCTTCCAGAAAAATTGAGACATAAATATGAATAACAATACGAACAATCATAACTTGGTGCCAATCGAAAAAGGTTTATTAGTATTCAGGAAAATTATTACCTACTGGCTCATTTTGGAGAAAGATCTGAGACCCTGAAACCATTAACTCTTTGGTCTATGTATTCGTTGCTACGGACATGCTTGAATGTCAAAAACAATAAAGACATCAACAAATATTCTAAGCTTGTCGCGTTCTCAAGAAACAATCTGTTGAATGTAGAGCAATATAATCCAAAATAATATTTACCTCTGAAAATGTACAAGGATTTTTACAAGAAGCCGCAGATAAAGACTATCTCATCAAAAAGGTACATGTCAATTATACTTTATACTCTTCAGAGTAGTTTGTGAATCAGTTTTATTATTATTCATTTAATATTATTACGAAGCTTCCGATTTGCCGGCGTCATATTGAGAAAGATGTTCATAATTATTGTGAACAAATTAGACTAGTGGTTAGAAACTCTTCCTGTCACGCCGACGGCAGGAGTTCGATTCTTTAGACTCGCATTTTTTATTTGAGATAATGATTGGACTGCGAACAATTTCGATACCGACTTTGGCAAAAGTTATTAATACTTTTAATGTTTTACAGGTAATTCTAATTATTGGTATTGCTAAGCCGACAATATCCATTATTCTTAGGTAATAATGTATGTTCAATGAAGTATCGAGTTCTTTCTTTGTCTGAAATCTGCATTTGTCGAAAAAATACTGTGTGTTATTCGAATACAAAATGCAATTGGTGCTCTCAAAAGATTCCGCGCTTCGCTTCGCGTCGCGCGGTAACTCTCTACGTCGAGCGACAATCCATCAATTTGCGCTCTAAATTCACAAATAGCTATTCCTTGAATGCTTTCTGGCGTCATTGTATTGTCTATTATTGCTGCAAAGTAACATACACTCTCACCAACTTCAACTCAACGTTTTCGGAATGACGTTCCAATTATCATGAATGAGCCAATGGCGAGTGGTCAGGTGTTCACTTCTCAATCCAGTCATCGGTATGGGTTCTAATCTCAGCTCGGTCTCGTGCCTAGCATCACACGCTGAAAGGTGAGGGCTACATCTTCTCTAGCTCGCACAAGTTTTATGAAGAGTTCTGAGGGTTGCTCGTGAGATGTAACTGGTTGACGACAAATTTTTTTATTGACTGAGAAAATAATAGTTGAAAAAAACTAAAAAACCTATTTTACTTCTAACATGGACTAAAAAATTCAAAAAATAAATGACAATGAAATTCTCAAATGTGAAAAAAACGTGATTGCTTTCGATCTATATTCTCATATCCTCTATTTTGATTTAACAATACTGAACGTTCAGGAGCTCAAGTTAACTTTGTCAAGCACCCCACGCTATTTTACATTTGAGTAATATCATTGTCAATTATTTTCAATTTCCTAGTTAGAAGTGAGCCATGTTCTTTAGTTTTTGAAACTATTATTTTTTATGACTAAAAAATCATAATTTCCTACCTCAAAAAACCTCCACATACCAATTTTGAATCAGATCATGATCACAAAACTCGTCTACCAATTCATGAATTTTAACAAACATTTCATAATCTCTGACCCGAAAACCCTCACACACTTTGGAAACGAATCAGACCATAATGACAAATATCGTCCGCCATTTCGGAGCCGCCATTTTGAATTCATGAATTTTGACAAAAATTTCATAATCTCTGACCCGAAAACCCTCACACACTTTGGAATCCAATCAGACCATAATGACAAATATCGTCCGCCATATTGGAGCCGCCATTTTCAATTTATGGATTTCGACAAAAATTTCGAAATCTACGACCTAATAAACTCCCACATACCAATTTTGACTCGAATCTGACCCTATTTACAAATCTCGTCTGCTCTACTGGAGCCGCCATCTTGAATTCATGAATTTTGACAAAAATTTCATAATCTCTGACCCGAAAACCCTCACACACTTTGGAATCCAATCAGACCATAATGACAAATATCGTCCGCCATATTGGAGCCGCCATTTTCAATTTATGGATTTCGACAAAAATTTCGAAATCTACGACCTAATAAACTCCCACATACCAATTTTGACTCGAATCTGACCCTATTTACAAATCTCGTCTGCTCTACTGGAGCCGCCATCTTGAATTCATGAATTTTGACAAGAAATCCAAAATCTGCGAACTAAAAATCCTCATATATCAATTTTGAATCAAATCTGACTCTGATCACAAATCTCGTCCGCCATACTGGAGCCGCCATTTTGAATTCATGAATTTTGTCAAAAAAAAAAACGGAGTTTACGACTAAAAAAATCCCACATACCAATTTTGAATCAAATCAAATACTGGAGCCGCCGTCTTGAATATTAACAAAATCCATGGTTGAAATTGCTGCATAGACCAGTGTTGCCGCTTTTACGGGTGCCTCAATACATCGTATTCTTCGGGTGTCAAATTGTATAATTTCATTTTCTTTATACATTCGTATAAAGCAAAGCGCCCTCTACAATGAAAAGGCTGAACTAATCAATATGTCGCTGGCTAAAAATTGGTCATGAGGCACCCCCCCTTTTTCTTCATAAAATGACGTAAAATGCAGTTTTCTCTCATAATAAAATGTTTTCCATGCGGAACAAAGTGGCACCCAAAGTCGGGTGCTACAAGGTTTATATGGGTGCCTCTTAATACAAAACATATGTTAAATGGTGCCGTATTGACAAATGATATCTATATATATATATATATATTTATATATATGTATATATATATATGTATTTATATATATATATATATATATATAATAATTTTATTTCCATATGACAATAATATTGAATTGGAATAGACAGTAAATGTATGTACATATGTACGGAACAGAAAATCACATGATAAATGCCTTTGGCCTCTGTTGGCAAATCTGTTGATAACTAATTGTTCATTGATCTCAATGTCCGGATGAGCGTTAATAATAGCTAAACCAGATAGCCTATCTTCCGAAATAGTAGATCGGAGCCAACTTTTTATTCTCCTCAACTTCTTTCTGATGAGGCAACACTGATCGGAAATGTAATGAAAATTTCAAGAAATGATGTTATTAAAGGAAACATTACTTTATCGCAGTGAGCAAGGGCTCCTAAAGCCTCGTGTGGAATAGGAAGTTTTTCTTCGCTGGCTTTTACCAACTTCGCCTTCCACAACCTCAGTTCGCTTTTGAATTCTGTGAACAAAACCTCCTTATTTTGATGAAAAAGTTTGTTGAATTTTTTCACTAAGACTCGTGCCATTGAATCCAGAGATGTCGTACCAATTTCCCTAATTAACGTGGGTATTATAATGTTCAAGTTGAACATACTTGTTGTTTCAGCAGAAAATCGACCTTCCAAATCTGTAATTATACTATCGAGCAAGGGTATATACAGGGTGTTTCATAATAAATGCGCAGGACTTCAGGATGTGATAGCTCGTCCAAAAATATGAAAAAAAGTTTTTATTAACTTACCCTCTAAAATGCACCATTTTTGAGATACAGGGTGTTGAAATTTTAAAAAAAATAATCGTTTTTTGCGAATATCTCTGGAACCGTTCATCGCACAGAAAAACAGATTTCGTAGGCATTTTCTACTCATAATAAGCTATATGTGCGGATTTTTTATTTTTTCAAATTCATAATTGGTGAAAATTTTGAAGGGGTAGTGGGTGTTTTTTTCTCCAACTTCTACGCCACTGGAAAAAGTATGATTTTGAGCCACCTACTTGAACCGCCAATGTTTTCTACACAAAAAAGGTACTCTTGGTCATAAGCTCTAAAGTTGACCGTTTTCAAGAAAAATCAACTTTCATGTTGAAAAATATGGTAAATTTTTTTAAATAATTTTTTTGCTAATTATACAAAATTTATTTAAACGTTAAAACAAGTAACAAAACCAAACGTCGACTTCTTAATTGCAAAATAAAAATAAAACAATAACAATCATACTCAGTTGAATTGTTGGAAATGTCCGCCGTTAGCTTCAATGCAAACAGCAATTTTTCGAGGAAAAAACATTATTTAAACAACATGAAAGTTGATTTTTCTTGAAAACGGTCAACTTTAGAGCTTATGATCAAGAATACCTTGTTTGTGTAGAAAACATTGGCGGTTCATATAGGAGGCTCAAAACTGTACGTTTTCCAGTGGCGTAGAAGTTGGAGAAAAAAACACCCACTACCCCTTCAAAATCTTCACCAATTATGAATTTTAAAAAATAAAAAATCCGCACAAAACATAGCTTATTATGAGTAGAATGCATACGAAATCTGTTTTCTGTGCGATAAACGGTTCCAGAGATATTCGCAAAAAACGATTATTTTTTTTTTAATTTCAACACCCTGTATCTCGAAAATGGTGCATTTTAGAGGGTAAGTTAATAAAAACTTTTTTTCATATTTTTGGACGAGCTATCATATCCTGAAGTCCTGCGCATTTATTTTGAAACACCCTTTATATAATCTGCCTATAGTATTGTTCCAATGATTCGCAATTTGGATTTGGTCGATGTCTCATGATTCCAGTGGTTCTGGGTTTGCTCAAAGTTGCCCCCAGTTCATCTAGGGATTTTTCGATACTCTTGAAAATGGCATTGAAATGTTTTTCAGCTCCTTGTCGGTTTTCTTTTAGAACTACTAGTGTATTCAAAACTGCATCACTGGCGGCACTTGAGTCCAAGTTTTTTTTCTGGAGCAACTTGCTGAGCGGCATCGTTACAGAAAAAACTTCAGATATACAAAAAAGACTTACAATGAAGGAACTATTCTTTAGAGCAGAAACATAGTTTTGTGCCTTACTTGAAGAGTCTCTTTCTTCCCAAGACGAGATTATATCGAATGATTGAACAATTTTTGGCAGAAGTACTCGAAATTGCAGGACTGAGTCATGTCGCTCCACCCATCGTGTCTCACAAAGAGTTGGCCCAGAAGAATATGTTTCAGCACATAATTCCTCTGGAAGACGCGGTGAAAAATGATACGACATCCTTCATTACTCCCATAGCATTGCGAACGGATGGCACAGAAGATGATTTGTAAAGGCTGAGATTCAATGCATGACTTAAACAGGGACAACGGACGGCCGAGATCAGCATTTTTTGAGCCTCTTGAACAGCACCATTCTGCTTAGAAGTCATGACGCTACAGCCATCTGTGCAAATTCCAACACAGTCTATGAATGGTAAATTGAGTTTCTTCACTTGGCTTACGACGATTTGTCCCAGAATTTTACCTGTAAGAACAGAACAGAACATTGTATCGGGGTCTAGTTTATATTTTTCGGTATGGCTGTCTATAAATCCTACGAAGTCTTCCTTCACTTCACTTCCTTCAAGGTATCTGATTACTAGTGACATTTGAGAAACGTGAGATATATCTGTGGTCTCGTCAAACGTTATACTGTAAAACTTCGCAGACTTGATTTTTGATATTATGATAGAAATAATTTTTTCACTACAAAAATTTATTAATTGATTCTGGGTAGTTTTGCTGATGTAAGTTGCCTTAGATGAAGTCGATCTCAAATGTTCTTCTAACATTCGGTCTCCAGCTTCAATTCGAAATCGAAGTAGTTCTCTGAAATTTCCCTCGTTTACTCCACTGGTGTTGAATAATTCTCCATCATCCCTATGTCCACGAAATGGAATATTTTGCTTTGCTAAGAAAATTACGTTTCGAATTATTGGTACTAACCTTTTTCTATTTTCTTCTACTTGTCTTTTCCTGCCTTCCGATAATACATTCCGTATATCAGAAGTTGGATTTTCATAACAATTAACAAACATATTTGAACTCAAAATAGCTTCTTTATGATATTTATTGGAATCGTGAATATCCAAGATACCATCTCTACCAAAAAGTTTGGCAAATTTTGTCACATGCGTTTTAACCAGACTCTTGATACACTCTGTCTTATTTCTGCCTCCAACTTGGGCAAAGACAACACAGTATTTACAATATATTCCTTTATGGATAAGTGAATACGATAACCATTCATATTTTGTTAAATGATCATGATTTAAATAACGTTTAACGATTCGGTTATTTTTATTGTGTTCCGAAAACGGCAACACATGGTTACGAGGCGGATGCCAAGTATTTTTTATGAAATTGTATTTCTCAACTGCTTTACCTATATCGAAAATATTTTCTATATTTTCCTCTGATATAAAAGGGTTTTGAGATGACGATGATAGTTTCTCCTCACTTTGGATGCTTTGAGATAGTTTTTTTAATATTTTCCTCTGATATGTAAGGGTTTTCTAAAGCTGAAGATGACGGTCCTGCCTCGCTTTGAATATTTTGAATTGGTTGTTCAATTTTCGGCCCTTTTTGTACTGGCAAAAAGTATGAATTAATCTTCCTTCTATCCATCTGAAAAATTACAGCTCAGCTAAGTTCTTCAGATCGAATAGGAGGTTGAAATATTTTTTTCACAATGACACCATGATCATTTATCTGGAGCTATAAATAGTTTTGTTCATCCAAGTGAGTATAATTTTGTACACTGATTATCGGTTTTCGAAAATATATAAAAATCAATCACGTTAATAATCTCAGTGTTGCGTAGGTACCTACTTACCATTTAATTTTTACAATAATTTCAATTTCACTTATCACTTATTTCTTTTTCAATGAAAGAATCTGTAAACTGAATCTTACTGATCTGAAGAACTAATGTGAAATGACCCTTTTCACCTTTTTCTTTCAAAGCCAATTGGTGTTTGTGTGGTTTCCGATAAAAAAACAACTACATTCCCTTTGTTTTTGATTCTTACCGCTTACCGCCACCGGTCACCGCTTACCGCTAATTTGCATTTTATGGAATACAGTCCCAGAAAATTATTATTTTTCCTCTATGGTAATGTTTTGCCGCCTGTGTCGTTTTCACATATTCGCACTGCATAGAAGAATATTTCTGTTTCATATTTGTATTGGATGATGAATGAAATTCAAAAACGTGTTGATTTGGGGTGTTCGAGTGTTTGAGGAAATATTCAATACGAAAACTACGAATACGAATAATGTTCGTTTGTATAACGTAGGTTTGGTTGCATATCCAGACTGATTGTTGAACCAATATCAACTACTTATTCAGAGCTCTCAGATTCGCCAGTGGCTCTCACTGATGAACAACGGACTCAACACGTTGTGATTAATCTCAACGGTTGAGCACGGCTGAACTCTACCATTGATTTCAATGATCATTTGAGGTTAGATATACATAAGTTTAAATAGAGATCATTCTTATTTTCTCAAATCAGCATTGTCATTGTTTATATTATAGATGGCGACAGTGATCTCGCATCCAAGTCATGTCGTAACTTCAGTGATCTGGCCTCCAAGTCATGTCGTAACTTGATTGAAACAATGGGACAGCATTAAAATCAGGGTTTTTTGATAAACCTGCATTAAAATGACGTCAAATATACATATGTGTAAGTAATCACGCTAGATGACAGTGATGACACTCGCGTTTGGGTCCAATACCTTTTCCACCGGCATTGACTATCTTACGTCTATTTAAACAATGGCATTGCTCAAAAACAATATACCTATACTTACATCAAATGAAAAAGCATTGGAACGAAAAAAATGCTTTATAGGTTCAATAAATATAACCTACTGTATACAACCAAGAACCTTTCATTCTTATATAAAATAGTGTACACGAATATTTTCAAATAGTGAGTTTTCTTCTCCATGTAAGATTATTTTATTTCCTTTAAGAAAAAATATTCGCCGGCACTGCCGTTGGGTCTGACAGGTAAACAAAGTTAGTCATTTGTCATCTAAATGAAAAGACCTATTTAACTTTTGAGTCTTGCAGATTGCTGGTCCGGCCTAGAGTGAAAACTGCTATGCTATGCTATGCTATGCTATGCAATTTTACAACAAATAAATAAATTACTCTAAAACCGAAAAAGTATCGTTTGAAATATATTTATTTCATTTATTTTTTCAACGAAAAATGCTACACTATCGCGTGTTTAATAATAAGTTTTATTTTATTTATACCAAAATGTTGTGCAAGAAATTTTCAGAAAGAAGTCTAGAGGTTATTAAAATAAGTAATTTTCATATTCGATATATTCCTTATTCTTTGTTGAATGATCAATATTGTTACGATCTTCCTGGGTTCGTATTTCTAAATAATAGTCCGATCCAAACTAAACTGTATTTATTGACTTCGATTCAGAAACAAATACAAAACACTCACTAATAATTCAAAAGACCTCTACTTTCTTCTTACTTGGAACTCATAACCTTTCAACATTCAACATTTATTCTTCCTCTCGAGTGAAATGCGTCGGCCTTATATAGCTAAAGTTCAGTTCACGAATTTTCGACTTCCATCGATCGATCGATCCAGAAAAATTGTCACATCTGAGCGACGCGCGCTGTGAAATTTCTCGATGCGGCGGACAGCCTTTGCCATGCAATTGTTACACTGCAGCGTCAACAAGGGAAACAGGGGCGGCGTTAGAAGTTTTTTTTTTTTTAATCTCGTAACAATATTTCCAAAAACAATTTTGAATATCTTTTGGCTTAACAGCCATGTATTATAATATGGTAATTATTAGGTCTCTAAAAGTAAAGAATAAGAAAAAATGAAAATATGTATATCAATCGGAATAATCTACTATTATTTTTCAGTTTTTCCAATTCTGATGTCATGATATAGTCATTTCCTTAACTTTTTACTTAACTTAATAGACAATCTTCTCATTGGAAACGAGATTTCAAAATAGTAAAAAGTCTCTGAAAATTTTTCATATGCCAGATTTGGACACTCTATTGCATACATTTCGGACCAGTCTCCCTGTTTCAGGTAGTTCTGAAATATTGAAATATTTTCTGTACAATTAATAGTCCCTGCGGTAGTAATAAGGATTTTTTCTACTACCTCACTAGAAAACTTTATTTTCGACCCCTAAAGAATGAAGCAAAATGGTACTTTTCCTCTCGATTTATCAGGAAGAAGATGCATTGAAATCAATTTTGCCTCTTCAGCGAGATCTTTTGGCAGGTCGTCTTCGCTAGAACTCATTTTCAAAACTTAGAAGCAACTTAAAACGGTAAACAACGTGACAGCTAATGACAACTGTTATGTTTGTCAACACGATGACGACGACGCAACGCTTACTTAATATTTTGTCATTTAGCCGCATTATATAGTTCCACAACTTTCTGCAGATGTTCTTATAAGTATGCACTCATTATAATTTATAGGACGTTATAAAAATGACGACCTCAATGGTAGTAGAAAAAACTATATACATACCTTATATCCATGCTTTTCCTCCCGCGGATATTAATGCCCTCCGCTTCGCGTCGGACATCAAACTATCCGCGGGAGGAAAAGCATGATTTTCCTCCCTTGGTATGTAAATAGCTATTATCGTTGCCCTTGCTCATTTAAGATACAATCAGACCCATCCATACTTTAATTCCATTTCCTAATGAGCTTGGGGTTATTTCAATTAAACATTCAATTAAACATTCCAAGATTCGTAAATCTCGATTATTCGGAAAATAGATAGTATCTCATGATATAAGGAGTTTCTTATGTGGTTCTCAAGTAGCCAATTGTAATATTGTTCTTCTCAATTTCACCGAACAAATAAGGCAGTAGCAAATTAGCAATTATTACGTTTACTAGCCAGTGCAAAACGTTTATAGGTAAAAACAAATAAAAAAGAAATTATTTCAACAACATACAGTTTGTAAGAGTTTGACCATGGTTAAATATATTGTCTGTATTAAAATACATTTTGTTTTTCGTTCTATTCTGAGTATAAGTTATATAGTTTGAAAGTGTTTTATATTCTACTTTTATTTATTAGTAGGTATAAAGTGACCTTACGTCTTAATCTCAGCTTTGTAATGTATTTCTGATATTGAACCATATTTATTATTATTGTACTAAAAGATGATATTCCCTTTTACTCCGGGGAATTGATTCAATAATTAAAAAAAAAAATGCATATCATTAAAAATTTATTTTTTTAATAATTACTCAGAAAAGAACACTTTTTACAAAATAAAAAGTAATCCAAATTTCATCAAAAAATATGAAGTATTTCAGTTTAATCGTAATCTCAAATGATACGGTTTAAACAAATCATGGACCAAAGCAAACAGAATTATGAAATCTTTAATTTTTCAACGGCCTCTTCCTTGTCCTCGTCCCATAATCTTATCGAACTTTTTGAAAGTAGATGACCTATTATTGCCTCTACCTCCACTTCGTTTTTTGCCCTAGAAAAAATGATTGCATTAGTTACAATCATCAATTTATATGTAAAAGGTAAACAATGAAACCTATGAACACCTGTGAAATACGATTCACAAATTCTTACCCTAGATTTGAAGTTGCTGTGAACCCCTTGAGGCCTAGGAACACTTCCTGCTCCACCTTGAAACTGGTTAAAATCCACTGATGAGTAATCAAAGCTGGTAAAGGCTTCATCTTGCCCGAGACGATCTTCACGTTGTTGGTGGCCTTCTTGATTGTGTTCTCCACCTGAATTGTGCTGACCTCCTCTATAATGATGGGTTTTTCCCCTACTTCGATCGGCCTGGTTACTATTCCTAGTCTTCTTTTTGTATCGTTTCTTTTCATTGATTTCATTTGTGTGACCATTGGGATTATCTGAAATTCCACTCGAGTGGGGATAATCTGCCAACTGATCAATATCTTGTACCTGCTGGGTATTCAAAGTATCGTCTTGCCTTCTCAAATTATTTTCAGCTTTATCTCTCCAAAATTTCGTCTTCTTATTTTTCTTCTTTTTTGGGGTACTACTGCCCGCAGCATCTTCAGATTTCCTTTTTCTTGCATTATTATTATTATTATTTATAGCTGGTACAGTTGTAAGATGATTCTCAGCAATATCCTCATTATTTGGAAGTGACGAATCTCGTTTCCGTTTCTTAGAACCACCCATTTGTATCAGAGTTTGATCAAGATTTTCACATGGGTTGATTGGAGGAGCTAGCTTTGATAATTTCAGGAAATGTTTACGAATCTACAAATAGAAGCAAATGTATGTATCATGGCTACAGAATAGATTGTTCAAACCCAAGGATACTAAAATTTAACAAGGAGTGTTTGATTCCCATAAGACAATGGGGACACTAGTAGAAAGAGATGAAAGAACATTTGTGACGAAATATGACGTAGTAGGACGTGTCATGGCCGCCGTTCTCTATAGACAGTGACGGACTAGCTCTTGGTATATGAGAGTTACTGCTGACAGTTTTGTTGCTTGGTTCGAGTTCGACCCTGTACTCATATCCAAGTACGTCACTATGACGCGTTGATGCTACAAGTTTCTGATTGGCTAGAGCTTATTAAACCCTCCTTGTTAAATTTTAGTCTCCTTGGTTCAAACCTACTGAATCAATGTGTTCCTCATCAGTTCGAGAGTTAGTAGACTCTTCTTCTGTTTCTTTGGCTTTTTCAGCAGAAGCTAGTTTTTCTTCTTCTTCCTGAATGAAAGGTTTAACTAACTTATACCTTTCAAAGGGTCCCAAAAATGTGAAACTTTCTAGTTTTTTTCTAGTATCACTAGTACCCTAAAAAAAATTTAAAATCTATATTTTTACAAGTTATTTCTGAGTAATATCCGAAAGAAACAAATATTTGAAAATGTATTGGTAAACTCAAAACTATTTATTTCAGTTTCATTTTGCATCAACAAGTTGTTTTGTTTCAGCCTTTTTGGAAAATGTTAAGGCAAAGAATGAAAAAATATCTAAAACAAATCTAATAAACTGATTGATATTTGATACTTATTCCCAACTTTTTCCAAAATTAGTTACCTCAGTCTCCACTTCCACCGTTTCAAAAACTGAGACTGCTGGTCTACAGCTTTCAATTTCCAACTGATTAATAATATCATCCTGCAGTTTCTTTAATTCTAAATTACCCAAAAGAGTGGGAAGATCATCACGATATTCACTGGTCTTTGTCAAATCATGGGGACAATGCAAAGGACTGTCTACATTGACTTTTGACATTTTCTTTGTAGTGCCTCTAGCTCTTGTATCTTCCTTTAAAATTGGCTGAAACAAAATTATTATTAGAAAAGTAGCATCACTATGGCTTCTGATGGCCCGAGAAAGTGATATGGACGATATAATGGGCCTCTAGGCCTACATGTCATTGGGACAGCATGGGTGGCTGGACGAGGATTCAATTCGAACTCCTACACTACCTTATAAGATGAAACAGGACAGATAGAGTGCCCATAAAGGGTTTCAACCTTCAACCACCTCGTGTAAAATGAAAATAATGAAAAGTATCATTGAAACAAATAAATGAAATGTAAATAGATTAGATGGAATATATCACATTAAATTCATTTTCCAATATTCTTCCTATTACTAATACAATCATACAGAAGGCACTAGGAGAAGCGAATTAATACATGTAATGTTGTTGCTGAAAACAGATATGCACTGATAGTCACTCAGATTGAATAGAATAATTCATAAAAGCAGCCGAGGTCAATTTTGAGAACTTACTGAACGAAAATACTCCAGACTCAATCATTATTATGTTACGACATTAAGACTTTTTAAATTATGTTAAGATGAACTCCAAGTGCTAAGAGCAGCCTGGCTCACCGACTATTATACAGTGCGATGCAAATGTATGGAATAAATTCATTATTTCTGAATACAAACATATATTTTAGAAAATTCCTCGAACACATCGATTTTCTTTTCCGATTGGCCAACTTTTGAACCCCACCCTAAATATATAGGGTTATCCGCATTCGAGTAAAAATTACTTCAATGATATTTTTAAATGGGACACCAAGTGTATTTTTCCATATTTGGTTAGGGATCGTCATTACAAATCCAGCAATACCAGGTTTGATGGGATTATGTCAAACTGCTGCGGTGATATGGGCAAAAAACTTCCTCGTATGTCCAATGATTCCGGATGTCTGAAGGACTAAAACTTGAATATGCCTCCTCCAACAAATAGGCTCTTTGAGTTCAGCTAGTTCCGATAAGCAAGAAGGCCGTATTTTTTGGATACGTAGGAACTTCAACCAACGGTTTCTTGTGCCGCATTTCAAACGAGACAATCTTCACTACTGTCAAAGCACATTTGTGGATAACTGTATGACGTGGCACTATATTGAATGGGATGGAGGGTGTCCAATGTGCTCGAAACTTTTACTGAACGGACTTTATTCCGTTGACTCGACTCGAAATTCAATTTTTCACCTTAGCAACTGGTTCGACTCTAGTGCACAAACTAAATTCCAAAGGGTCGTACCTATTGGCCAGACCCTTTTGGAAAGAGTCATTTATCTGAAAGGTTCTGGTACCTAAATTAAAACATAATTGACCCTTCCGGCTGTATGACCTAACCTTCAGGGATAAATAACGTGTACTTTCATTATCACGGAAGTGGTTGTTGAATTGCGGTCTTCATTTTCTGACTTGAACGATTGCTTTCCATTTACAAAAAAATTTGAAATTACAGCGAAATGGTATGGAAAGGCGTACGAATCATTTCTGTGATACTGTTTAGGACTTGAAAATGATCCTCAGAAATGCTTTGTTACACCGTTGAAGAAACAGGTTATGAAGAGTTTGTATACCACAATTCATAAATAATACATGGGTATCCTCGATAATAAGATTAGTACGTCGAAATGAATTTGGGAGAAGATCGGGATGCTTTTAATGGAATGACAAAGAGGAGCGTACTAGCCGACCGCCCACCCTGAGAATATCCTGTTGGTCGAAGAACGGATTCAGATTTCTCAAAACTTCGGAAAGCAGTTTCTTGTTCTGCAATCAATTGATTTCGTAGGATAATTCACATTTTTGGGTGAGTTTTACGAGTACTGATAGTGAATCTTCCGACTCACATAGTGAGATAGGGCCGCCATATTTTCTATGATCAGGACACTTCAGGTTATGAATGAACCTTAGTAGATAGGCCATAATATTTTGCATTTTAAAGAATGACGATTGTCGAGTGAACAGGGAGTTTAAATAGCCTGGTTCAGCGCCGATTGCAAAAGTTATATTTACATTTATTTTTTCCTCTTCCGTCTCATTGAGGAGTAAGCCTGGTAGGTCCCGCATACCATAGCTTATGTTCTGCAGGAGTTAGCCCCCGCGAATCAGGATCAGCAGGATTTTCATTTGTCCTTACATGACTCACAGAGAAGGTGGTATTTTTTCCTGAACGTTGCCGATTTATGAGGAGAGCTCCTTCGACATGACATCATTATCGTAGAGTCTGCCTAGGCGAAGAATCAATGTATATGTATTTTATTTTGTATGACATTACGAACAATATCAATGAGATTCGCTAATTTTTGGGCAGCACATAGTTCGAGTCTCGGGATAGAAATCTTTTTTAAAGGGGCCACACAATGTGAGTTGAGATATCACTATTTTCATTGAGGCTACGAATATCAAAAACTCGAGCAAATTCAGATAAAAATTACTCACTTTGTACACGTTCTGCTAATAGGCTCAACATTAAACGAACAGGAGTCAGAGGAGAGGTTTCACTGTAGCCCAAGTATTTTTACTGTTGATCCAGATTCAGAATCAAACGACATGGGATCATATTATAAATCAGCAAGAGAAAATTGGTTCAAGAGTGCGTAGTGATGACGAACCAACTTGTAACAGCGTCGTCCATATAGACATCCTCTTCAAGTATCTTCGCTGCACGAGGATGCTGAAGTTAATGATCATTTGACAATTGGACGAGAACACGAATGGAAAGAAATGAAATCCTGTTCGCTTTCAGATTCAGAGAAACACCATAATATTTGTTGGTAGTCAACGTGCTGAACACCTAAATTTGTAAGTAAATTTGCTTTATATCAGCTGTAAATATAAACTTGTGCAATCTAAATTTCCAGCCAAAACAATTAGTGCACCACTTCCTAACCTTCACCATAGACAATATTTCATGAGGAGCCTTATATATGAAAGTCTGGCAATTATAAATTGCTTACTCATTATAACATAGTTGGTAAGAGAAATGAGAACTATGAGAATAATTAATGAAGACTATTTTTGCCGCCCTCCACTAGTTTGAGAGATGAAATTTTTGTTATACTCAACAGATCAATTTTTTTGACTGATTCGAAGCAGGAAAATTAACTGAATCTAAAGCTACACATTGTTTTCTCATTAATTTCGAATAAGCTTCCTCGGTCAAGTCTGACCCGCATTCCAGTACAAACCGAGTCGCGGAATACACAGAGCATTATGAACAATGCAAAATCCCATTTGGCCAAGGTTTCCAAAAGAGCATGTAAGCCAGTGGGGGTGGACAGTTGTTTTGCTTGTTCAATCGAATGCCAGTGCGATATGGAAATCAATCTCGTATCATCATATCCATTAACAAGAGCATTATAAGCAACTATATAATTCTGAGCTATAATTGGAGAACACTTAACAATAGTCAATGGTGCATTTTTCAAAGTAATAAAATTACTCTGTATTCGATGAAGAATTGTTGCTATAGATTAAAGAATCAAACATGTCCCTAAAGGTCTGCCATGTTTTCAAATCACCATAAAATTTTGGTAATTCAATTTCAGACAATTTTACATTCTGTTGCATCGAATAATTGTGTATAAATTGCTTGTACATGAAAATACTTATTTTGAAACGATTTTTTTTTGTTCGTCCAAGTCCCCATTTTCTTGAACAGATACAATGGACTTGATATTTGAGTGGTGTTGATCAAAGTTTTCATAAATTGTTTCCAACGCCAGTACGAGACTTAGTTATTATGGAGAGCATGATCAGCTATTTTCTTCAACTGGGATATTTTTATGATCTCCGTAGTTCTTAGAGCTATATACTGATACAGTGTTTTAGCCTCTGCTGAGGACATGGTGAGAACACTAAACCAATAATTGTTGTCAATTGTAAAGTCAATTGTTGTTTTTAAAATTGTTATTTCCGTCAACTGGCTGCACCCCTACGCGCAACCCTCAGAAAATTCTTCGAGAGGCTTATGCAAACTATCCACGAGACCGGTGACCATGATGGGAATCGAACCCACGACCCTATGATTGCGAGGGAGTATGCTCTAGCTTCGCCCCAAAAAAAAAGTCGTGTTAAATAAATTTGAATTTTTTAATATATTTTTTACGACAACCTCGATAAATGTTCATTTTATAACCGTAACTTCATACACCAGTACATTTTGTACAGAATTTCATTTTTGCATCGGTTGCTAGGCAAGTTGCTAAGCAACAAATGCGAAATGGAATATTTCGTGTTAGGTCTAGGTTCACCCTAAAACCACGACGACTACGGCTTGTCAGATTATGAAGTCCAACGACAAATTGATGAAATGTCAGCAGATCGTTTCTGTCAAAGTTTTAGTTGGTAACGAGTAATTTCATAGTTGTTTTCTATAAAAACTATTGATTAAAATGGAAACTGATAGTGATATCGACTTAGATTTGACACCTCCGAACATAATAGAAGCAGCGCACGTAACAATACTGAATTTATTACCAGAAACGTCGAAGAGTATGTATCAACGCGCTTATAATCTTTTTTTGGAATGGAAGGTAGATCAAAAGACAAAATCGTTTTCCGAAAACGTTTTAATGGCTTATTTTGGCAACTTACCCAAAAAATTTAAAAGTTCCACTTTGTGGTCACACTTTTCAATGCCGAGAACGACTCTTAGTATCTATAATGATATAGATATTGCCAAATATTTTAAACTGAAAGCATTCCTCAAGCGGCAGTCTATATTCAATAATTGCACATTCAACTTCAATTAGATACATACATACATTTATAGGCTTCTATTTCTATGTAACTATTAGAAATAGCAATAAAGAAAATATTTACATACTTCTTGAATTTATATTTCAATTCTGATAGAAATATTAGCGGCGAATTCGGGGTAATGAAATATCATCAGTTTATTTCTTTTAAAGTTTTTGCAATGTATGCATGTATTAAACGTGAACGATATGTTGTCATAGAAAAAGTATAGTATGCATCTCGCAACAAAATGCTCATTGCTCATTGCATAACATACTATTTCTGATTATCTACGCCACTGGTTAAATATTTGCTTGAGTTGGTAAACACAATACTCCGGAGAAAAAACTTCGAACAATTGAACGAGAGAGCACCCTAACAGATAGATATCAGTTAATCAACTTTGTAACCTCAAGAAACATAACAGGTTTATAAATAAGATATAAAAAAGATAAAAAATAACACAAAAGCTAAACTTTTATACCGACCTACATAAACATTCAGATAACGTGATCAATAAATATTAATAAAATAATAAAATGGTACTGTTAATGAAACAGCTATAGCAATGATAAGCCAACCCAACGAAATTTATTAAATACACTTCTTGGCCAAACTAATGATGGTATAATATGACTTACCTTTTCCAATGGCTGCTCTTTTGCTTTGAGAACGATCTGATGAAGTTCCAACAAATTAGCCCTGACCAGTGGTGGTATAGGATTACAACAAGCTAGAATACCCTGCATTTCCCGAGGCAAAGTTTGTGATATTTGCAACAACATATGTTTGGGTAAAACATACCTAAAATGTATACTTCAAAATCTCACAAGGATTGAAAAACACCCCAACTTACCCAACACTTTCATCTTCATCTCTTGAGATCTGATCCCTCCATTTGTACAGTTCTTTCAAAGCATATAACTGCCTGTTGTCAAACAACTGCTTACATTTCCTATAAATGTCCAAATGGCTGTCCTCTCTCAGAATCGGTTTAAAGTATCGCTGAAATATATCATAGGAACAATTTTCGATATTATCACAAATAAGGGGACTTTACTCCAAATTCATATTTTTTGATCTTACTGACAAATTTTGAGATTTGATCACTCAAAACTAGGTTATAGAACATGCAGAAGTTTTTATAAAGAATGAGTTTTTTCCTAAAACAGGAAATGAAAAAGTTTTTCCTTTGTTGCCAACTGAAATGGACACACAGTATATAAATAATCAAAGGACACCTTTCTAGGTTTTGTGACGAGGATCGATAGTAGCACCACCAAATTTGGCAAGCCTCAATTGGAAGCATGCCAAACACAAATGAAAAAAACATTTACCAAAAGTCCGGAGATGGAACGAGACTTCTTGGAAAGTACAGAGTTTTTGAAAAACGGTTCTATTTCGTACAAGAATGATCCTCAGTAATCATTTACGAAATGCGTACGTTTTCTCAGTCGGGCATTAGATTTGCCATAACTTTACTAAAAATAGTCATAAAAGGAAAAGTACAAGTGCATTTAATTCCTTCTCATACAAATATAACACTTGGATATCTGAGTAGTTGAAATGTTTTTCCCCACTTATAACCCTTCTGCACTGTTTTCGGAGGATCCGAAAATCATGGAAATTTTAGATAATATGGAATAACTACACTAAAGCAGGAACCATTACCTTTTTTGGATAAGTGAGACCTAGCTCAATCTTACAGGGTTTTTCCTAGCTCATTTTGCAACTTTCCCATAATCGCTGCATTTTATTCAGTCAAAGTTGGGTGGAAATGTGTCAGGGTATTGAATTATTCCGGAAAGAGCAGAAGTGCCTCTAAAACAACTTTCTCTTTATAAAAGAAGTGAAATTCCATTTGAATTTGTTATGTTGATGTTTTTCCTTATTTGAGTGGGTAACTATTGAAAATCTAATGTTAGCAGATAATCATCCTGGTACAGGTGTATCAGTTAAAACAAAGTGTATTTCAATATACTTTTAATAATAATATAAAATAATACAGAATAACACAGTACATAGTATTACAAATATATTATAACAATAAAAACTTTCTAAACGCGTTTATATACAGGGTGTAATCTAACCTCTTGCACTCCCGTGAAGGAGGGGTGTATGAAGGCATGTTAGAACGAATGACAGGTGTGAAAAATGCGAAAAAAAGTTATGAGTTTTAAAATTTTGTGAAATGTGGGTCGAATTTTGGAAAACTGTGTCCGCCATCCTTCCAGACCAGAAAAGGCAATTGCCGGTGAAGAAAAGACACTGAATGTCGATTCGAATTCAGATTACGTTTAGAGGTCTAGAGAGAGACATAAAATTTTCAAACATTTTTTTCGATTTTTTCACACCTGCCATTCGTTCTAACCTGACTTCATACACCCCTCCTTCATGGGAGTGCAAGAGGTTAGATTACACCCTGTATATCACAATTTGTCACTATAATATTCTTGTAGGGAATAGTAGGCTTTTATACACATTATATCATTAACTGCCTTCCGGAATCTAGGTAAGTCAGAAATTTGCTCCAAATGAATTGGCAAATGATTGAACATTTTTAACTTTCAAACGTCACTGAAATCTTTGTTAAAGAGAATTTTGGAATTGGTAAAGGTATGTTTACCAATTATTTAAATTAATTTGTCTAGTTTCGTGTGCTCTAAGACTTGTCTTGTTCAGATATTTCTTTTTCATCAAACAAGTATGAAGATGCTATATAAAGTTAGAGGTTTGCAGTGATCGGAGTTTTTAACTGAACAGTTGTTGGCTGCAGAAGCCCCAGAAAGGGATGCCATATCGCAAATGCGACTCAACTAATGCAAAATATAGGATGCTCTAGCAATAGAAAATCCAGTTCTTATCTAATTATTCGTACAGCAAAACAATCGCTAGATTTTGTTCACAGACAGCATATGATTAATGAATTTCAATTTATCATCTACATTATCCCAAGAACTTAGTATTTGACTTATTAAGAGTTGCTCGGTTATCTAAATACAAATTATCATGATTGAATTTTAATGTCAGAACATTAGGTTTATTTGCATTGAAACACAGAAAATTGGCATCACACCAATTTTTAACCTTTTCTAAATCGATTGATTTTATGTCTTTCAGCGCATCTATGTCATTCCCGTGACACATTAAGTTTGTATCGTCAGCAAACATTGTGAACTTCCCAGATATATCGATACTTCCTAAGTCATTCAAATACAAAGAGAATAGGGCCTAGTACTGATCCTTGAGGTACATCACAACATATCTTTGATTCTTCCGATGTCATATTTTGCATTCTGATCATTTGCTCTTGTCTGAGAGATACGATTCTATTCAATTGTGAACAGTACCTCTGATCCTATAACAGTAAAAATTTTTAAGCAGTAAGTATTTCGTGATTTACACAATCAAAGGCTTTTGAAAAATCACAAAATACTGCTCCTACAGCATCACCATCGTTCAGTTTCAGGTAGACAGAGTCCAGAAGATTAAAAACTGCATCGTTAGTGTTAGTTGATAACTGAAATCCAAATTGTACGCTAGATAATATATTATTATTTTGTAGAATTGTAGTAGTCTTTTTTTGAATAATTTTTCGATTACCATTGATATGGTAGACAAAACGGATATCGGTCGATAACTTGAAGGATCATCCACATTACCACTCTTAAAAAAAGGTATAACAATTGCTGTTTTCAAACAGGAGGGTATCCTGAAAGAAATATTATGGTAGATTTTCTAGTATATTAAGGTTCATGTAAACCCATGAAAAAACTAACGACAAGGATAAAAATTCTAAGAAAAATCGAGTTATTTTGGCATTCAAATTGAATAATTAGAGAGATGTAGAAGAAAATCTGATGAACAGTTTTCGAGAAAAAAAATAAAAACCTAATTTTTAGAGTTTTTTTTTTAAATTTTACCTAACACCATTCATCAGATTCCATTTCAAATATCATGACATATCAATGTCAATGGCAAAGTAAAAGATAATCACGATTTTTTTCAGAATTTTCAATTTCAACGTTCCCTCACAATTTAAAAAAATTCTGAAAATCTTGTTGTAAAATCAAAGACAGTTGAGAAGAATCGCTTTTGCAAGTGATATTTATATGAAATTTAGAAGACTGAACATTGAGGAACTACTATTTTTCAGATATAAAATCAAATGATTTATATTTTTAATAATGATTTTCAAAGCCTTGGACAAAAAACGGTAAATCGCTCCAGTAAGTGATTCCTCTGTAGTACATGAACGAAAAGACAAAAATAGTTCTGCTACTGTTCACAAGGTATTGCACAGAATTATTGTCACTGTCATATTTACTGTACAGCGTTGCCAATAGTTCTAGATATCGGTAACCGATGTAATTTGTTTAATTTTTCGAAAAAGAAAGTTACGTCGATAGGGATTTGTCAGTTCATCAGTTGGATGTTGGATTGGTCCACCTAAAGCTTTGGAGTCCTTGGACACAATTGAGGAAGTATGTAAGAAATAAGTATTGTTTTGCGATTTAAAATATCAGTTTTGCAAATAAAACAGGGCGCAAAACAGAATTGAAAAATAATAATAATAATCATGTCGGGGCGTGGCGCAGTGGTTAGAGCGTCCGACATGGGGTCGAAAGGTCCGGAGTTCGAGCCCCAGTTACGGCTGGGATTTTTTAATTTAATTTGACCGATTAAATTATTCAAATCTCGTGGCTGGACTGGGGTGAGTCCTGCACGGATTCACTGTTGCGTTCCAATTAACAGTGCTGCTCCTAAGGTGGCGCATTGAGTTAGTAACAATGCCTATTGAGAACACGTGGCTAATGACCATAGCAGTCGATGCCAAGACACCAAAGAAAAAATAATAATAATAATAATCATAATAGCGTCTTTACTGTCCATTCCAGTTGTATTTAAATAACAATTTATTATATCCATAAATATAACGGCATAATAGGCTTAAAAAGTTGAAAAATATTGATAAAAATAAATTATAGTGAGTTGTTCATATTAGCTGCTCTTTTTGAATTTTACCAACAATATTGTTGTTTGTGTTAAGAGGGGTTTAACCTTATTAGTGACTATTAGTAAAACAAGGAACGGAAGAAAATGAAATACTCGGAGCTCGCTGAATAAACTCGATATTTTTTTTCATCATCCGATTTTCGAATGTTGGATATAGGCATCTCACGAAGTACTTTTTCAAATAAAAAAAAGAAAAACGTTGAAAAAATTGGCAGAACATTGACCAGATTCACTAACTTTTATCTCAGGACCTGTTCATTTTTTCGAAAAAGTACTTCGTGAAATGCCTCACTTATACATTTATCTATGTTAAAAAAAAAAAATTGGAATGATCCATTCAAAATTACATCGTCAAAGCGTTTTCTATTGAACCCCTGCAGACTCAATTTTCGAGCATTTATCTTCACTGATTCGAGCGCCCTCACATAACTATGCTCTTTTACATGGATACTATGGATAACTGAATGAATTGTAGATTCATTCATGAGTAGAGAAATTATTCTGAAGCTATTTCGGAAATTTTAGCTCTGGAGATAAAACAATAGAAGTTGTAAATGGGTTTATTGAAGTTGCAAATATGCCAAATTAGGTAGCCTATATAAGAATAATGAAGTTATATATTATCAAATTGTAATTCTTATATATGTCATAATTCAATTTAACTTGAACATTTGCTTCTTGGAAATGGACAAATAATAAGTAATAAGGAGCAGATACGATTTGTTGATAGATCGTGATTACGTTCCAGGTCACTCACACAATTAGTTACTGAGAACTGGATATGTTTGCATTTTGCAAGGGACTGGCGGCAAGTCACAAAGGGACCAATTATCCCGAAATGAGTGTCACAGAGAAGGGAGGAGGCTACCGTTAGAGTTTAGTTTGCTCTTGTATTGTGATAGTGACACTTATTGTATTTTTCAATATTTGTTAATCAAGCAACATTATGCCAAATTCGAATTATCGAACTGGTGATAAATACCGTGAACGACTCTTTTTAAGAAAATTATCAGTTGTAATACCACAAGAGAGTGAGAATAAAGTGAAAATAATTAGACAGATTTTTCGAAAACTTGTTGCCAGGCAATAGACACGAGAACCCGAAGGGCTCGAGTGGCTATTGCCAAATGGCAACAAGTTTGAGAATCCATTGTTTTTTATCTATTTGATGTTCCACATTTATTAAAATCAACAAGGAATAACTTTTTCTCTTATAACTTTTATCTCGTTGATGGTGTTACGCATAAATCATATTTAGAAACGATGTATACCCTTGATAAGGCAAAACAGTATAGGTTGGCGCCTAGGCTACGTGATGAACACCTAAATCCAAACAATTTAAAAAAAATGAAGGTGAAATTAGCTTCTCAAGTATTCAGTCACTCTGTGGCCGTTGCTATGCACACTTATATTGACTTTGAAAAAATACCGGAAGAAGCCAAAGTAACTGCTAACTTTATTGAAGACATGAACAAATTGTTTGATATATTAAATTCAAGCAACTTGGAAACATGCCACGCTTTTATGGGAACCACAGCGCAATTTGAATTTTTAAATAAAATGGACAGACTTTTTTCAATATTGAAAGTTTCAGGTAAGGCAGGAAAGAATGTAACAAATTCTCTTAAATTTATTTTCGGTTGGAGGCTTACTATTTCCTCAGTTTTACAATTATGGAAAATTTTGAAAAATAAAAATTATAAATTTTTATTGACCCGTAATTTGAATCAGGATTGTCTTGAGAATTACTTTGGTCAAATCAGAAACGCTTGTGGAAACGCTAGAAATCCCACTGCCATTCAGTTCACTAGAGCATTTAAAAAACTATTTGCTATAGGGTGTTTTCATGAGGCAGAAGGAATTGTATGAAAGATAGTAGCGATATTTTGTTCACTATAACATCGGACTCGTTTAAAAAAATCGAATGTTTTCAGGAAATAAATACGAAAATATATCGCCAATCTTGAAATTAGTGTCAACCGATTACAGGAATTTGATATCAGAGGAAGGCAATGGTGTATGTTGGTGGATATTTTTTACGTAAATGTCTCTTCACACATTCTTGTGATATTTGTTTACAATATTGTTCAATGTCCCAAAGAGACAAGTCCACGATATTATGTGAGCTAAAAGCTTACAACGCTAGCGGTGAGTTATTTGGTGGCTTAACAAATGATTTTTCACAATACCTAATAGGCTTAGAAAATATATTTGTTGCAAATTTCAATATTAATTGTATTCAACATGGTGTAGGACAGATATTTTAAACGAATATTCTAATGTAAAATTTTCTCACCCATGTAGTAATTTTCCCCATGATTATTTGATTTCTTTATATACTAGAGTGCGAATATATTACACATTAAAATTCGCGAACAGGCAAATAAGATCCCAATGTTCAAATAAAGGAAATCCAAAATTACAAAATTTTTCAAAACTTGTAAATATTTGGAAAATGTAAATATATTTAGGTAAAAAATTTATGTATATTACTGAAAACGTCATTTGTATTTACTCATTTTGTATTTTCTGTGGGACCTCTTTTTGAGTATCCCATATTTTTACCTGTCTGCAATTGAAGACATGTAATATCAGATATTTTCTGTTAGGTATTACAAAAAAAGATTTTTCAATTTTTCTCAATAGAATTTCATATACAGGGCCCTGCAACTGCGCTCCAGTGGTCCATAGCTTCTATACAGCGCAACTTAAGAATTTCTTTCGAAGGCAAGCATGTTTCCTTCCTGAGAGAGTTTCTTTAGAAAATATTCCGAATTATACAAGGTTACCCTGAAAAGTGCACCACACCAAAGTCATGTTTTTTGTAATGGAACACCCTATATTTCTTCACATGGTTGAATAGAGATTACTTTGGCCATTCAAAAAATATATGGTCATGTATGTTCATCAACGTTATTTCCGGAGATATATCGATATTACTTCAAAAAACATAAGTTTTTCAACACTCTGTAACTCCTCGTGGAAAAATAATTCTAAAAACATATGGGAGGCAAAATGACTCAAATATGGTCTAGTTTCTGTAACATGACACAAAGTTGAAATTTCATTACTTTTTGTGTACCGAACAAATCGAAACGCAAATTGAAAGATATCTTGTTTTTTTTTTTCAATTGGAAACCCATTCATTCAAGTTCAGTATTGGGAAGGCCATAAAATTTCCTTTCGAATGATTTACTTAACTTTGTATAACGTAAATTTCCAATTGAAAAAAAAACAAGATATCTTTCAATTTGCGTTTCGATCTATCCGGTAAACAAAAAGAAATGAAATATCAACTGTGTGTCATGTTACAGAAACTAGACTATATTGGAGTCATTTTGCCTCCAATAAGTTTTCAGAGTTATTTTTCTACGAGGAGTTACAGAGTGTTGAATGCCTTACGTTTTTTGAAGTAATATCGATATATCTCCGCTAATAACGTTGATGAACATACATGATTTCATATTTTTTGAATGGTCAAAATACTCTCTATTCAACCATGTTATGAAATATGTTCCATTACAAAAAATATAAGTTTGGTTTGGTGCACTTTTCTGGGTCACCGTGTATACTTCGTAATATTTTTCGAACATACTCTCTCAAGAAGGAAACATGCTTGCATTCGAAAGACATTTTTAAGTTGCGCCGTTTAGAAGCTATGGACCACCGGAGCGCAGTTGCAGGACCCTGTATAATCGTATAAAATCTGACTCATTTCAATTAAAGATCAAAAGCCAATATTTATACAAAAATATAACCATCAAATATAATGGATACTCAACGCCCGACCCTCGTAGACATACTTTCCAGTAAACATATTGTTCACACTGTAGACTGACCCTCGTATCAGAGGTTTCTGCAGGTGTCCGTATGATTTACGACCGTTCACAAAAAGAGCGGCATTTTTCGACCACATCAAAGGAGTTACCAGACTTATTAGTAAATCTATGGACGATGGCAGAGTTGTAAAAATAAAATGTAATACGAGCAGCTTCGTAGGAATATGCGGATGGCGCTTTCAAGGCCAATTTTACTATAACGTAAATGGGCAATGAGCTGGAGTGAGAAGCTATTAGATTTCTTTTAATATTGGACTCCGCCTCCCTCACTCGAGATTCCTACTTCCCCCTTTACACCGCAAATTTACTTTGACCTTTTTCAGAAGGTAAACCTCTTCTTAAAAGCAAATCTAATCTAAGCAAGATCAAGGACGGACTGACTATAACTATAACAAACCCATGGGCACTGCAACCCCGAATATCAGAAAAACAAAGGAAATGAATACCATAAATAATATACAGGTGAACCAGAAAAAAGAGGCAATACCAAAGATTCCCACGATCTCATCCCACAGAAAAACCGACGGCACAGTGATGTATTTTCCTTGTCTGCAAATTTCGATTGATTTGCAGACAAGGAAAATACATCACTGATTCTGAAAAATGTGGTGTACACCCATTACAAAACTGAAGACTCCGCAAATTTTACGAAACTTGCAGACAAGATTCGGCACTGGGGTTAAATTCTAAAAATACAAATTTGGGGGCACTGCAAATTTCATGAAATTTTCAGACAAGACACAGCAAAGAACACTGAATTTGAATAATAAAGTCTCCGAGGTCTCGACCCAACAAAAACCAGAGGCACTGCAACTCTCACCAAATTCACGGATTCAGCAGAGGACACTGAATTCGAATAACGAAGTCACCGAGGTCTCCACCCAACAAAATTATGGAGGCACTGTGAATACTACCAAATTCACAGACAGGACTCAACTGATTTCGTAAAATTATTTCCCCGAGGTTTCCACCCAACAAAAAACTAGAGGCCCTGTTAGTTTCACTAAATTCACTGACAAAGCTCTGTAGAGGTCGCTAAGCAACAGTAATGAGGCCCGCGATGTCTACATTCACATAAAAACGGAGACACTGCAAAACTGAAATATTTTGTAGACCATTGAACAATTAGCCTATACGAAGAGCTGGAAAAGAGAAGAAAAAGAAAGAACCTTGAAAACGAATTCTCTGAAGAGTATTGTCCGTGAATTTGGTGAAAGGTGCAGTGCTTCCGGTTTTGGTTGGATGGAGACCTCGGGGGCCTCATTATTCGGTTTCTATGTCCCTTGCCGTGTTCTGTCAACAAATTTCAGGAAATTTGTTGCGCGCGCCCTCAGATTTGTCTTGGATGGAGACCTCATTGTTCAAACTCAACACCCCGTACTTATATGTGCAAGTATCAAAAAATATAATAAGAAAGTTTGAACCGAAATTATTATGATTATTATGAAAAAAGGAATTGGATGTTTTCCACCATCATGAATCATGACTTTGTATGAGTCACATCAATGTTGACTCTTTACTATAAACCTCATGTTTAATGTCTTGATAAAGAAAATAAACATTTACGAAAGCTCGACCAAATAACAAAGACCAGTATTTTGACTGCATCCTCAAGATCCATCCGCATTTTTCCTTAACTAGTCAGTCAAGACTACCCTTCACCTTATACATATTATATGTATTCTATATCTTTAATGTAGATAATACAGTGGATAAATAATTCATTATTGAAGAGAAATAAATCACAAAATCATCTCCACAACGAACAAGAAATGTAATAATAATTATTATTATTAGTAATCCGGCTATCTGTGATATAGCTACATAATGCATTGAATCACATCACCACAATTAATACCAGATAATAATTAATAATCCTGTGAGCTATTTCGCAGTACTCCGAATAATGTTGAGATTTGGCAACAATGCATTAGCAGTAGGGTTGGCCGTTAGATATTCCAGCAGAAAACTGTCATTTATTTGGAAATATAAAAGATCGCTATCACTATGGTATGAAAAACATATCTTGTCAGTGCTATCTTGCAGTTCAGAAACGCGAAATATTTGACTTTATATAAACCTTAATGGATATTTTATCAACTCCCATAGATTTTTTTATTTTTGATTTCTTTAAATATCTGTCTCAACTCTTGTGCATTTGTATCTTCTAACCTTACCCAACCTAACTTAGCCTACTGACAGTATCCTAGGACTATTTTGGAGATGCTTTTATTGTCTTTTATTTTATCAAAGACGTTTTTCCATAACCCTCTTACTTTCCGAGAAAATCCCAAAAACAATTTTATCTTGAAGAAAATTTTTTTTTTTGGTTCCACTTCTGAGTTTTTGGTAAACAATTTTTTTCTAAATATATAGGGTGTTTATTAAGTACTTGTTCAAACTTTAAAGGATGAATCTTTGACTAATTTTAAGATAAAAAGTTCATATGAATTTATGTTTCGTTTCAGAGATACAGAGTGTTGAAGTTGAAATTTTATTTTGAATAACTTTTGCAAAAAATAATTTATTTGCACAAAATTTGGTATTAATTTTTATGTAGCACTTAGAGGGCGCTTCGTACGCTAATCATTACTTATTACTTTTCTGACAGTGAACTTTTGGGTTTTTTAAATTGGAATCTTATTCGTTCTCCTTTCATAAGCAAAAAAGGTATTTCTGCTCAACAACGTTGTGATACCTGCATCCAAATGTCGTACTGACACCGAATATAGTGACGAACGGCAAATGTCTTGGCTAGTTCGATCTTAATCGAAACTAACTCTATTCACATCAAAATAAGGATACAGTGCGAGCGGCTGCACCATACCCTGTCGGTACTTGAAAACACGTATTACTTAATCAAATGAGGGTCGAGTGTAGAAAGAGAAACAAACGAATTTGATTATAAAAATCTATTAAAAATTATTAGATTCAATGAAATTAATTAATGCATGAACGATTCTGGATATACGTTCACATCACATACACTTAAACATACAATATAATTATAATTACAATAACCTCAAGCATAGTCAACTTTATATACCTCTGTTTTACGCATTACAATCAATACACCACACATATTAAGCGAAAAATATCAATATGCATAACAATGCACCATGCAAAACGTGTACACAATTCAAGTATTGTACAAGTAAATTCATAATTCAAGGAATACAAGTGTTCGATATTCATAGCACCAGACAGTACAAACCTTCATAAAAACAATCAAGCATATTACAAGCGCAAATATACATTATATTTGCGATATTCAAACTATCGATTCACAAATCAAAAGGAACACTAGTAAATGCTGACACTGTATATCTTTATCAGACATGGTTAAAAATGTAATAATATCTTCGTTGCTACATGAATAACATCTGTTCATTCAAGTGTTTCCTGGAATCACCCTTTAAGTCAAAGGGTATATTTTACAACGTAACATTCTTTTATTATTATATGAGATACTCCCTAATCTTCGCGTTCAGAATCAGTACAAGTTTACGACCTATGCCACGCTTTTTCAGTGGAAACATGTGTTCTCGAAGGACAAGACAGCTTTAAAGGCACCGACGACATTTCCGATATATGGGTCAATAGTACAAGATTTATTCGGAGAAAGAGTTTTATCTTTTATTTTCTTCGAGTTAAATTATCATTTCGAGCAGTGTTTTAAAACTATTGGTTTATTATTTTACCAGTGTTTGCACAATCGACTCAACTTACAAGAGTACAACATTATTCCGGTTCAGGCACAAACTTCGGTAATAAAACTCCGGACACTGTACTTGTTACTTAGATCACTTGTTAGAGCACCATACTTGTCAGGAAAACTGTCCTAGTTATGTTTTGAAATCGAGCTTTTATATCTTTTCCACTTCCAGTGGACGGGTTATTGTCCATAGGGGACACGTCATGAATTTCGTGACCCTCTCGAAAACAAGCATTCAGCCAGATTATTGATGGGCTGACAATTTTTACAACGAAAACCACTTAGTTGTACACATTCCACATCATCTTCGCGACTTAATTACTGTTTCTCCTGGAGATTCCAGAGGGCAAGTATCATTGACCTCCCTTCAGGCGCGTGTCGCGCTTATAGTTTCATTTTTATACTTGGTTTTGGAATGTTATCGTATTTGCTTTTCGGATGTCAAGTTCAATGACACAGAACTTTAGGGTCCACGAGCCACACCTAATATTATAGTAGACGTGGGTTACCACATACCTCCCAACCGAGAATTCGAGGTATACACTATATGTGTGTACCTCGATATACTTCTGAATCTCCCTCGTATAGTCTAGTTTCCTATTCTTGATTCGAGACAAATTCTCAACTATCAAACGAATCCTACTATGTCTAGATTATCTTTTGCGTACGAGTTCATTTACAAACAATAGAGAGTGCTGCTTAAAACAGAGTATTATCACAAGCGAATCTTTTTCTTTCAAGCAGTTAATAGATATCGTTTCGAGAAGTTACAAACTGGAAATTGGACTATGCTCAAGTTATTAAACACATTACTTCAGTAAATGATCTTACTAGTCTATGAGATGAGAAACTACGTTTCTAACATGGTAAAATACCAACAAACAAATAGATAAAATACGACAGTTTCCTCACGACATACGTACGGAATACTGTACAACAAAAATACCACAATAATTCGTCTATTTCTGAAGTCCTTCACACTAGAATTTCTTACTTTCGAACAGCAATTTTCTTTTTTCTTCTCCTCTTTAACAACGGGAGTTATTGAGCGGGTCTCCATTCCAGTTGAAACGGGAGTCATCTGGGGGCGGCGTTCTTGGGACTGGGGAGCGGTTCTCCTTCTATGTGTATAGGAGGGGCGGCACTGCTTGCCGTTTCTGGGGGTGAATGATGCTCTCCTGGGGTCATCATCCGTTTCTCTGGGGCAAGGCTGCAATCCTTCTGGACAAGCGGGAAATGCGGCATTGCTTGCCGGCATCTGAGAGTGTTCTGGCACTCTATCTGGGACATCATTCATATCTCTGAGGGTGACTACTAGTCGGCTTAACCAGACTAATCTATCACAACTCTGGCTGAGATCTGGGCATCTAGTGGCGGCCTGCTAGGGCGGCTTGGAGGAAGATGCTTGCTGGGGGCGGCTGTCTGGGAGATGCTTGCTAGGGGCGGCTTGCTAGAGTCGGTTAGGCAGGAAGCCTATGGTCATCCAGCAGCAAGGGCTTGAATGCATGTGCTGGGTTGCGTCCAGGCGAGGGCGCATCTACTATAAGTGTAGATTAGAAACTCCTGGACTTGTAGAGTGGAGGCGGCAAACTGGTGGACATCCAAGATTCTCGTAGTTTGGCAGAATTCACAGTCACATAGGTGGATTCAAGTCCACTATGACAGTGTTTGGGCATACGACATATGGTATGCTGTTTTGCAAGTGATCGTATAACACCTGCGGGCGTTACATTCCTTCAGGGATCGTTATCGTCGATCAATAAATTATCTTCCGCACAATCAAGTTCTCGCGCACTAGCATTTTTAATGGTTCAAACACGTTTTAAACCGAGTTTTTCATCCGCACTGGGGTAGTATTTTTTTAAACACTTTTTATTCAGCTGTTTTAAACCGGGGTCATGATTTTCTATAATAACCGATCTTAACTATGGGCAAAACATATCAACATATCCTAATATTGCCAATCACTGATAACATATAAACAAATAAACAGTTACATATTTATTCTGCCAAATATCCAGAAACTATTCTCTTACAAAATAGTGTCATCATTAATCTTGTTTTATAACTCCTTTTCGAACAAAACATTTCCAAGGCACTGAATCGGTTTTCATAAACTTCAAAATAATTCTGGTTCAATTTATTCAATATAACCAAGATTATATAAGAGATATGACTTCAAATATCAAGAATTGTTGGGTTTCCTCTCATCAATACAAATTACTAATACTTTGAACGTCATTTCTCATACAACTATCCGAGGCTGTCCTGTTTTACAAACATGATAATAACAAGCAAATTTTCATCTCTTCCTCGTGACTCGTTTACTTCCTGTGTCAAGATTTTGGCTTTAACAATCGTTTGTTACTTATTTATATTCGTTTCTATAGTATACAGGGGACGCTTTCTGCAGGTCCCTCTTCGTGATACCGGGTATTTCTAGTTTTCCTCTCTAGAATTTTCATTCGCTTCTATCTGCGATTTTACTGGCTTGTCGTCATCCGTTTCAGTATTCCTGACTGTAACGTTCCTCTTTAATCCGAGGATGCTCTAAGTTTCAATAATTCCTTAATTTTTTCCTGGTTTCTGTTGTAACTCTTATCTTCCAACAAATTGGGCTTTTCGGCTTTTGAACTATCGTCTGTCATACAGGGGTTCAAACAAGATTTTCTAATTTCCTCTAGTTTTTCGTGATTTCCTCTTCTGGGACTGAAACAAGTGTCTGTGAGTTTTCCTAACCCAATAACATTCTCCAAGCTTACATCTGGGTGACCTCCCATCACGGAGTCACGACATGTGAAAACGGAGTTTCCTGTTCTTTTCAGTTGACTTCCTTTGGTGCTCAACGTATTCATCATCTATCTCGGGGGTACACGTCTATGCTCTTGGGCATACACCTAAGTTTCCTCGAGTTTCTGGCTAGATCAACTATATTAAATTCCACCGGGCTTACCTCGGCGGAACCTGATATCACACCTTTCGCTTTCGGGGGACGTTTTCCTGTACTCTCATTTCTCTCGACAGCCTTCAAGTTTTCCTTGACTTCGGAGTGTTCCTGAGTACCAACCGATTTCACATTATTTACTTTCCTATCCTTCCAAGTTTCATAACTCTCTTTTCTCGGATCCTTACATGTGGCCAAGGCTCTTCCCGTCCTTGCCATCCTATTCTCAGTTTCATAACATGAGTGACTTCCTGTCAAGGAATCACTATAAGTGTCCAAGGCGCTGCTCGTCCTTTGGCATACACTTCCAGTATTTCTATACGTGTCTCTAAACGCGTATCTTCCCGTATCGGGGTAAAAACAAGTTCCTGGGGGATTCTCTGTCCCTATCCTGTCGTCTTCCGTAACTTCATACGAGTGACCTTCATTCTCAGGTGCGAAATTCATTTTTATATTCTCCTTCGCCTTTTCCAAGATTTTCTCTGATTTCAAGTCTTTCTTTTGGACATTTGCTAAACATATCAGCTGAGTTATTTGAGGTGGGATCGTGACCTTGGTCAAACAATCTCCAAAACCTTCAGTTTCACTCTGAGCTGTAAAACATTCACTAGCTTTTCCTAGTCGAGTTTTCTGATCAGATTCCCTGTAACATTTCAATTTCGTATCAGTTTCCTTTGCACTCGTTGTCTTTTCCAGTGATCTTAAAGAATCACCCTTGGGCATATCCTTTAATCTTCCTGAGTTACCTGGCAGGGCGACTGTATCAATTCCTGCAGGACACTTCACTGAAATCAATAACTCCTTGCAACATTCTTCCGATTGAAATTTTCTTCCCATCCTAGGTCGATATTGGCTATTTACTGGTTTCTCTACATGTCCTTCAACATATCTTGTACTTTCTCTTTCATTCCAGTGGGGTTTCATATCTCCCATCTTATTTCTGGGGTAAAACTGGCTATCTACGGGCTTCTTACTTGTTTCATTATTCCATTTTCCATCACTTGTATTACAAGGTGACACAGTTTCTCTGGTTTGCCTTCTTTTGTTTCTAAAGACCTTTGTTCTCATTCTCCTGCGTTCCCATCCTTTGTGTCCTAAATGAGCTGCTACTATGGTTTCTTCGTTCTGGTATCTTCTAGCAAGTTCTCTCTTATTCTGGATTCAAAACAAATCTCATTTTTCTGCGACGTATCTCTTAATTTGGAATCCAAGCAAATATCCTTAGGTTTCTCTGTTCTCGTGCCTTCTCTTGTTTTATCAGCTGATGGGATCCCTGTAGGATTAGAAGAGTCGTCACACTCTTCAGATCCGGGTAAGTCCGGTAGTGACGGTACCGAGCTTGTCGAAAATTTCCCTGTTAGCTTTTCCTTCCACGAGTTTAAAGTCTCCTTAACCTCTTGGACACTTCCTACAATTTTTCCATATTTCTTTCGCCAGTAACTTTCTTCTCCTTTCGGGCTCATTTCATATCTAGGTTCATCATTCAAATTCAAGGTTTCTCCACACAGTATCATTTGATTTGTACACCAATTCAAGTTTGCTTGAAACTTTTGTAAAAAGTCAAGTCCTAGTATCAAATTAGTAGTAATTTCAGATGAATCCACCACTACGAATACATGTTCAATTATTAACTTATCATTTATCTCCAAATTCAATTTTATAGAACCCTTATTCGGTATCAATTTACCTTGTATATCCTTGAGGGTATAGTTTTTCACTTTGACTATTTTTCCTCCGTCCATGGCGTTATACTGTACCAGAGACACTTGTGCGCCGGAATCCACCAAAGCCTGTCCTGGTATTCCATTTATTTTTAGGGCTAAAGTATTCCTTTGTTCTTCAAATGCATGCATGTGATTTCTAGTTCCTAAATTTTCGATTTTCCGTGTTTCATTTCTTGATTCTGTACCTTTCTGTTTCGGTATAAAATTGGTTCTTCATGGGCTTGTTTAAATTCCTTTCAACTGTTCTTATCATTACAGATCGGTTTGCACGGGAATTTTCTACTCTAACAGGCACAAAAGCGTCTTTATTCTCTCTCAACTCGTGTAAGTCCTGCTGTGCAAAACTTGAACTTGCCAGAGATTTTTCCTTCAAGTTATTCTTCCAAGAATCTAATAACTCTTCAATCTCAAAAACATCTTCTTCTAATTTTCCAAGCCTTTTATCATAATTTGACGATTTCCCTGATAATTTAATTTCATTTTCATATTGTTTCAATTTTTGCAATAAATCAAACCCTGCTATAACATTGGCATTACAATGTACTGAATCCACTACACGAAACTCGTGCTCACATATTATATTTTCATTTACTCCAACATTTAATCTGACAAACCCTGTATGTGGAATTATTTTACCCTGTCTATCTTTAACAACGCGACTCCGTTTTCTGAATACCTCTTCGTTTTCTACTACGTTTGCCTGCACTACAGACATCTGTTCTCCTGGTTCAATAAAAACTTTTCGGGGTATCCCGTTAATTTGAAGAACGCGCAGATTGTCGTGCGCCTCTTGTGCTAAATTCGTATGAATCTCTGCTGGTTTGTAGGGTCGTTCGCTGGGGTAGCGCGTGAAATCTTGGTTTGTAGGTAGTATTCTTACTTCCTCTGTACCTGGCGTCGACGTCGGGACGTCTTAAACGCATACTACTACTTAGGTGATTTCTTTTCTGTTTGCTATAACACGTAGCTGCTTTGTGTCCAGCTCTGTGACAAAAGTTACACACAAGTGGGTTTCGATATAATTTGTTCCTTCTACAATTCCTTTTGAAATGTCCTAGTTTCTTACAAAAATAGCAATGAATTCTAGATCGTCGGATTGAAAACCATTCCTGTGTTTCTTGTACATGTTGGCTACTAGTTTTAAACATATTTTCTATCATTTCATGTCTCTCTGCAACTTCTAATGCCTTCTGCATACTGTTTGGGCTGGCAGACAGTACCTTTCTTCGGATAGGATATAAAAGTCCAATTGAAAATTGTAAGACTTTTTCTAATTCATACTTTTGATTCAATATAGAATCAATATCTTTTGAGCCTGTATAAATATGGATTTTCGATGCGAAAATCTTAATTTTTGCTGAATAGTGGCGACAAGTTTCACCTTTCTTTTGTATACAGTTTGTAAATTTCTGCAGGTCGTGTCCTGGCAATTTCACTACTCTAAAATGCTCTAATAAACCTTGTTTCAAAATATTCCAACTTTCTGTAGTTTTTAACAGTTCGTCGGACTCAATTAATCGTTTTGCGATACCTCTCAATCTTAGTCGAACTATGGCAGATACTTGTTGTTCCGTCCATTCTGCAAATAGTGCAGTATCCTGTATTATCTGGACAAAATCTAAAATACTTGTATTACCGTTGAAAACAGGCAGACTTTCTAAACACATATTTAACGAGACATGATTAACACTACTAGACGTTGCTGGCATTGACAGAGTTATTCGAGGAGGAGGAAGCATTTTTATACTTCTGTTAAATCTAGGTCACACTAATAGTCGCTTATCGAAGGGTAACTCCGATATCTTGATCTCTAATCCTATAAAACTTGTAACAATTTGTAGGACCCCTTATTTTGGGTACTATACAATCTGGGCACCATCTGAACATTGAACATTGTGCACCGCTTTGGACACCGGGCACCTTTTCTAGACAAAGTTTTTGGGCACCGTTTTTGGGCATTTGGCACCACTTATTGGCACCTGGCACCATCTTTTGGGCACCCCACAATGGAGGTGGAGTTGTAGGTGGTGTATCAGGCATTTTTATTCTTCTATCCAACTCGGTTCATTCAATCAGTAACTTAGCAAAGGGGTGCTTTGCTTTCGTGTTTTCAAAACCCCACTAAACTGACACCAAATGTGATACCTGCATCCAAATGTCGTACTGACACCGAATATAGTGACGAACGGCAAATGTCTTGGCTAGTTCGATCTTAATCGAAACTAACTCTATTCACATCAAAATAAGGATACAGTGCGAGCGGCTGCACCATACCCTGTCGGTACTTGAAAACACGTATTACTTAATCAAATGAGGGTCGAGTGTAGAAAGAGAAACAAACGAATTTGATTATAAAAATCTATTAAAAATTATTAGATTCAATGAAATTAATTAATGCATGAACGATTCTGGATATACGTTCACATCACATACACTTAAACATACAATATAATTATAATTACAATAACCTCAAGCATAGTCAACTTTATATACCTCTGTTTTACGCATTACAATCAATACACCACACATATTAAGCGAAAAATATCAATATGCATAACAATGCACCATGCAAAACGTGTACACAATTCAAGTATTGTACAAGTAAATTCATAATTCAAGGAATACAAGTGTTCGATATTCATAGCACCAGACAGTACAAACCTTCATAAAAACAATCAAGCATATTACAAGCGCAAATATACATTATATTTGCGATATTCAAACTATCGATTCACAAATCAAAAGGAACACTAGTAAATGCTGACACTGTATATCTTTATCAGACATGGTTAAAAATGTAATAATATCTTCGTTGCTACATGAATAACATCTGTTCATTCAAGTGTTTCCTGGAATCACCCTTTAAGTCAAAGGGTATATTTTACAACGTAACATTCTTTTATTATTATATGAGATACTCCCTAATCTTCGCGTTCAGAATCAGTACAAGTTTACGACCTATGCCACGCTTTTTCAGTGGAAACATGTGTTCTCGAAGGACAAGACAGCTTTAAAGGCACCGACGACATTTCCGATATATGGGTCAATAGTACAAGATTTATTCGGAGAAAGAGTTTTATCTTTTATTTTCTTCGAGTCAAATTATCATTTCGAGCAGTGTTTTAAAACTATTGGTTTATTATTTTACCAGTGTTTGCACAATCGACTCAACTTACAAGAGTACAACATTATTCCGGTTCAGGCACAAACTTCGGTAATAAAACTCCGGACACTGTACTTGTTACTTAGATCACTTGTTAGAGCACCATACTTGTCAGGAAAACTGTCCTGGTTATGTTTTGAAATCGAGCTTTTATATCTTTTCCACTTCCAGTGGACGGGTTATTGTCCATAGGGGACACGTCATGAATTTCGTGACCCTCTCGAAAACAAGCATTCAGCCAGATTATTGATGGGCTGACAATTTTTACAACGAAAACCACTTAGTTGTACACATTCCACATCATCTTCGCGACTTAATTACTGTTTCTCCTGGAGATTCCAGAGGGCAAGTATCATTGACCTCCCTTCAGGCGCGTGTCGCGCTTATAGTTTCATTTTTATACTTGGTTTTGGAATGTTATCGTATTTGCTTTTCGGATGTCAAGTTCAATGACACAGAACTTTAGGGTCCACGAGCCACACCTAATATTATAGTAGACGTGGGTTACCACAACGTTAGGGGCAAGCATTTTTGAGAAATTTGCAAATTTCTGCATCGATGCAGGTTATGGGGTCACGTAGGCGCCAGATGAAGTTGCTCAGAACAAAAACTGAGTACCTATATGATAGATCTCGCCAAAATAAATAACTTTTTACTATCAAGATTCATCGAAAAATTATTCGTTCTCAAAATACAATTTGTAGAATTTAAAAAATATATTGGTTTTTCAACATCTTGTATCTTGGGAATGAAACATTTCTCGACACATCTTCGTAAAAAAAGGTTGTTTACTTTAGCGAGATCTATCACGTACCTACTCAGTTTTTGTAAAGTTCTGAGCACCTTCGTCTGACGCCTACGTGACCCCATAACCTGCAGCGATGCAGAAATTTGCAAATTTCTCGAAAAATGCTTGTCCCTAGCGTTGTTGAGCAGGTATACCTTTTTACTTAGAAAAGGTGTAGAAATAAGATTCCAATTTGAAAAAACCCAAAAGTTCACTGTCAAAAAAGTTAGGGTAAATTAAAATAAGTAATGATAGCGTACGAAGCGCCCTCTAAGAGCTACATAAAAATTAATACTAAATTCTGATTAGTCACCTCAAAAAAAACCGTTCACCAAATTTTGTACAAAAAAATTATTTTTTGCAAAAGTTATTCAAAATAATTGATAATAAAATTTCATTTTCAACACCCTGTATCTCCGAATCCCTGTATCTCAAAATTATCAACAGATTCACCCTTTAAAGTTTGAGAAAGTACTTAATAAACACCCTGTACATGATGTCAAGAAGTTACATGTCAAGTTTCATACTACTATAATTCATCCTTCAGTTTTGGCTCAAATCTGTCAGTGGTTACTGTACTATTATTGAACTGGAAATCATACCTGTTTGCAAACCTCCGTGCTCCTATTTATCACAGATAACAGTAGATTGTCGAACCCATTGGCTTTTTCTAATAGCTCATTTTTCAGCTTATGGTAAATATATATCAAATAATGAGTGTCTTCTCTAGCATAAGACTTCAGTTCTTCTGGCAAAGGTCTAATACGCCAATCAGCCAACTGAAACTGTTTGTTAGGCATGAAGTTGCAAAACCTCTGCATAAGATAAGCCAAAGAACGACCAGAATATTCCAATTGTTTGCAGGCTTCATGAGTGTCAAACATATTGACGACGTACAGCGATAAGTCTCTCTGAAGCCACTTGATGTCCATGTCTGCTCCGTGAAAAATCTGAAACAATTTTTTCCACATTAAATAGTTCAGACCCAGTCTGCCTTGAAGTGAAAGAAAATAAGTTAGAAGTAGTACCTTCAGAATCGTTGGCTTGGTAAATACTTCATTCAACATGTAAAGCTCATCTCTGAGAGCAAGGGTGTCTATAATGTAGTCTGTGTCTCTTGTAGATATCTGCATGAGACATGTTATACCCATAAATGACCTGTAAGAATGGTGTTCCAAGTCTACAGCAAATTCTTTGCAATTCCTCAATTTTTCAACCAACTCCTTCACTTGTTCTGGTCGAGTTACTTCGATCAAAGGTGTTTCGTTCAGCGGAAGTGGAGTTGCAGGCGTTTCTTTTTGCAGCTGTTCAGTTGGAGGGGTGAATCTCTCCAATTCAAATTCATATGGATGGGAAAACCTGAAAAACATTAACCAGGACACTTAGACCGTCAGATAATCAGCCCTATGCTGTATCACTTCCGTTATGTTAGCGGTCAGACGTTTTCCCAACTTAATGGCAAATTGTCATTAAGTTGCGATAACGTCTGAACGCTAAACATAACGGAAGTGATTCAGCATAGGGCTGATTGGTAGTTTCTCTTTTCTGGAATTTTAACCACTGGAAATTATGTCAATGTTGAGCTCAAAAAATGAAAATTCAGCGTTCGGACGTATGCTAGGCATATGGAAGATTCATTTTCCTCATGCAAAATAAAAATTGTTTTTTTTAATCTCTGGTTTATGGCATTTTAACACAATATAACAATCTAATAGTAAAAACCAAAGGTTTTGACGTAATGAAAGGGTAGAAATAAGGGCGCGATCTTGTAAAAAAATACTCGGTTGCTGATGCATTTCCTCGCTTATGGCAATCCACAGAAATTTGATATCGTTAGGAACCCGAAAAAAAATCCCATAAACCGGTCAGCTGTTGAGGTAAATTTTCTGGCCGGATAATTTTGTGAATTTTTTTTTCGTTTTCCGAAAGACTTTCTAGTGAACGAAATGAAGTGCAATAAAAATTTGTTAATGTAAAAGTCTGTTATAAAAGAAGCCATAAGTCTAGTTCGTGTTTATCATACTATAGAAAACTGGAAAAAATGCAGGAAAATCAAAGGATTTAAAAAAAAAATCTTTGATGGGAATTGGCATGTAGGAAGACGAATTGATTTCAAAAACAGAAAAAGAAGCCATAAGTCGGAAACATGATATCGACGTTTTATACAGTGTGTCTCACTTTTCATGGAAAGGAGGTGTTTCCGTAATTATCGATGTAGAATTATCGTTAGGAAACCATAAAAAAAATTCCATAAGCCGGTCAGCTGTTTAGGTAAATTTTCGGGCAGGATAATTTTGTGAAAATTTTTTCGTCTTCCGGCAGACTTTTTCGTTTATGGCATTTGACTGTTATACCTAGAAACGATTTTTTCAAATATATATGCCAACTCGATCTAGATTTTTCAAATATTTTTATTTCAATGAAACAAATTATATTCTCTTTCTGGTATCTCCTAATGATATCCCAAAAAAATGCTGCTCCAAATTACTCAGTAATAAAAAGAATTGTATGCATATTGTAGGAGGGACAGGATGTTCGTGTACTTAGAAACTTACATCATTTACCTTGAAACAAAGAGATAATGATTCATAAGACCACGATTAGTAACTTGTCAAAAGTGCTGAAATGAAATATACATAATGAAGAAGTTTCATAAATACGTAGTTTCTAGCAATTTATTTATCATTTATCTCCACAAAAGTCGCAGACCTGAGCCTTCCATTTGCTGTCATCAATAACATCGCGTAGATTATGAATACACCAACAACACGTTATTCCAAGGCTCCATTTCTCTTCAGAATTATCTGCATCCATCGTCGGTGGACGATACAAGGGAGACATTATCGTCACATTCGGGAAAAGGTAGCAAGGGCGTTTTTCTTTGGTCATGTTCTGATATTTCCGAACAGTACTGCCCAGTAATTTTGGTCGTTCCGATTTTTCTGAAATTGACTGGTACACATTTCGCGCCACTTTTCATGGAACCTTGTTAGAGGCTAGAAATTTACTGGTTGCTACTGCTACAGAAATGGTCGTGAAGTCCCAGTTTCCCCTCTCCGAATTCATAATAAGATTGGTTATTAGGATATGTTATTTAATATTCATTCAATTTATTGATAGCGATATCATTACAATTATGTCATCTGAAAAGACGGCAGAAAAAAATGTATGAAGTGGTATTAGAAGACTTTTGGTAGTAGAGGTTTGATGCTGGAACCACCGCTAATTTACGAGCTTTGTTCTCTCTCGCATCTTTTGTCCATGTATAGGTGTATGAAAATAGATATTTCAGATCAAAATCATCCCAGGCGATATTTGCAGGCACTTAGAAGATAACTCGACAATGAATTCAAAACATCAGACCAATAGAATGAATCCACAGGTCATTATAATAAAGAAATAATACCTATCTTATATTCATAGCTCCGTTATATCTTATATCCCTATCACCTGATATTTCCTCTATTAGTACTTGATTATTTGCAATCATCAATCAATATCACATAATAGTAATAGTAATGATATAATTTTGATCTAGATATGTTCCCGCCTTACATTTGACAGTCTGACTTTCCGAATCGTTCCGAAATTAGATGGCAGTTTCAGGTTACTGTTAATGTTAGTCGTTTCAAAATTACCTACTGTGGCCAGTACTCTTCAGTAATATCGGAACATGAGCTTTATTTTTGGTTTGATACAATCGATTTTCTTTGGCGAAGAAGCCGATTCCTTCAATGAAGAAGGCATCCATTCTTTGTTAACTTGCTGGTTTTTGTTCAAAAATTTAGCAATTTAACAAGGCTAGTATTAAACACTTTCACAGCATCCCTATAAGACACTTTCTGCGGAATATGGATCGTTTGCTTTCAAAGCATTCTTCAGAGCAGTACAATCTACTGGATCCCTCTTTTCTGTCGAACTTATTAGTAGTGGGAGGGTATCGATGTCGGGGTTGTTCTTCTGGGTCTGTTCTCATTGCAAATTCCACATTTTCAGGTTTCAAACAGAATCTATGGAAGAGATAGTCTAGGCGAACTTCAATTAAAATTCGAAGATCACGTGATGGTATTGAGGAAAAAACTGTCTTCTGGGTGCTAAGCAATAAAGCTGGTTTCTCATGAATGAAATTCCTCGACTGCAAAAATGGTTTATCATTCTCTCATTGAGTCAAATCTACGTTATGGCATTGCATTTTGGGAAAGCTGCAACAACTATTTATTGAACAGTGTATTCATCCTCCAGAAGCGAGCCTTAAGATACGGGTGCAAAGCCAAACCTCGAGAATCTTGCAAAGCATTGTTCAAATCCCATAAAATATTAACGATAACTGCCATGTATAACTTAGAAACAGCACCAATAATTAAAAAAAAACATAAAACTTGGCTCATACTCATATCACAATACTCGGCGAAACAGAGATATAAAACTTCCGCTACCCACCTCTACATCTCATTAAAAACTAATTCATTTACAATGGGTGCGAAATTTATAACCATCTTTCAAACAAAATAAAAGACATAGTTACTCTAGCTAAATTCAGAAAAGATCTCAAATATTCATTGATGGATAGAACTTATTATAATTTGAATGAGTTTTTTATCGATTCACACATTCAGTGATATTGTTATGGTTGTAAATTTGAGTAACTGTCTGTCTCACTGTTTAATTTTAGTACTCTTACAAGTTTAATAATTTAAAATTGTGCTTTTACACATTCAATATAATGCTTAGTGAACATGATTTATTCATGATCAGTATCGCTGTTTAATTTTATGTTTCTTATGTGTTTATTATATTAAAATTGTGCTTTTACCCTTTCTGTAATGTTTTGTGACCATGATTTTTTCATGTAACCATAAAGTATAGTTTTCTCTCTCTCTATGAGTGAGGTAGACAGTATCAACGATATGACTACAGGTGTCACGAAAAATAAGAGACAAAGAGATCTTCAATGAATCGTGTGTGGGTAATTGACCGCATTTATGAGTTTCCTTTATCGCAATAATAATAGAATTGAATATATTCAATCCAAAAGATAACATTTGGACAAGCCATACCCAACAATATACAAAATACAGAAGATACACAAAATACATCTACTCTTTAACAAATGAATAATAAAATAATACAATCAACTAACATGACCACTAACTGCCTGCAAGCGAGTCCACTGAAATCATTAATTTTGTAACCAAGCGGATTTTATGACCGGAAATAATAATTTAAATCAGACCCAAACCCGAATTCAAATATCTGAAATGTTTTCTCAAACTCATGTTATTCTAGTAAATATTCTCAGAAATACATGGTTACCAAGGGTCCTCTTAAAATAGACGATGTTATGGATTATTTTCAAGTGTTTCCGTGTGTACGAATATTACCAAATGGGACATTTCAGAATAATAAAGAAACAAACACTCGAATAATCTCCTCATGTTTATGTTCTTGTGAGAGGCCCATATTCTTATATTTTGATAGACCATCCAAAGTTCTCAAGGAGGGCGAAACAGGCCAACTTTGAAATTAGGGTCGAAATTTGGTTAGTCTCTCGTTTCTCTCGTAAAAGTCAACATGTCGCGCAGTTATTTTATTCATTAGTTAGCTCCAAATATTTTAATTTCATAATTCAACTCTGTTCAACACAATATTCAATCTGGGTACTATCGTTAAATTTCATTCTTTGAATATATATAAAGTCGATCTTTTACACCTGTCTCTAAAAAGTTGATTCTTCTAATCAACTCTTAGTATTGGTTGTATTTGAATTATTTTGAATCTTTTTGCATTTCATCTTGTCAAATTATTAGTAAATTGTCTGGCCTCATTCACGTTAGATTATTAGTTAAAATCAGAAGTTGTTGTTGTTATTCCTTATTGTTTTGTTTAATAGATATAAGTGTTTTGAATTATGGTTTTTATTCTCAAAAGTTCAGATTCCAGTTTACAAAAATCCTTTTGATTTGAAAGAAAATTATTTTACTTAGAGTTGAACAGAGTAAGTAAATTTGAGTGCTAAAGTGAGTTCCGCAACGAGTTCTCAATCCAGCATCGAGTATAGAAAGTCGAGATCATCTGATGAAAAAGTAAGGTGAGTTAAAAATCTTAAATGCTGTGAGGTATGATTCCTAGTTGCTAGAAAATTAGAGCCCAACGTTCTCAATTATTATTATGTTTTAACGACTCCGCCCTTTCGAATCAGTTGTGATAAAGCTCTATTTAATTATAAAATCAGCATTTGTTACAATTTGATAAAGGCTGATTTTGATAAGGATTTTTTTTAATGCCTTTTTGAAAGGTTCCAGTGGTAGTTCTCTAATTACCTTAGGGAGAAAATTGTACAGAGGAATACCCATTAATTTACTTTTATCTGATCTCTTCATAGGAGGCACAAGTTTATGTCCATTAAGGGTGTTATAAGCATGAATATTTGAATGTATTGTGAATGTGTAAATTCTTTTTAACATGTGTGATATTTTCATAGACAATTTGTGAAAATAATGTTGCGTATTCAAAGTCTAATTCACTCTAAAATAATTTATTTAACGAAATACAATGATTCAATAACACAATACTCTAATTTATATAACAATCACGGAACTATTAATTTATATTCGACTTTCACTTCACTAACTGTCTGTCTCCACTCTGCTGCGTAGTTCTTTTATATCCACCGCTCACTTCTCCGAATGCTCATGAAATTTCTCGAAGAGCCTCGAATCGTCCAGATTCCTCTCGGTGCATATCGCCATGAAGGTCATATGCGGCCTGCGTGAGCGTTCAGGCCCGGCATTGCCCACAGCTTCGCCACATTGCCCCCTTCTTAGAGATATTTCGTCCCGAAATGTCATCCTTGGAGTGTGTTGCAGGACTCCCCATATCTGCATCGTGAAGTTCGATGGAAATAACACTCCACAGTCTTCATGTTAGGTCGTGAAATAGGATTACAGCAAACCAAAATCTGGATTCCGCTGGATCGGAATATCGTCTCCAACATACTTCTTATAACTCTCCAATCCAGCCCATCAATACCACAGGATAATTTTGGGATTGCCCAGTCCACCAAATTCTGGTCCACCATCGTATGCTCCTCCAGACATCTTCATAGGACGGTTTATCTTGGGAATGCTTCTTGGTCACCAGGTAGTAGATGTTCCTCTGGCCCATCTTCAGCTGTAGCACACCTCCAATTTCTGGATTCTGTTTTCGTAGTGTTTGGAGTTGGCCAAATTTCTTGGAGAACACCACAGCGATGCCCCTGGACATTCGAAGATCTTCTGCGACGCAGTGTGCTAGGGCGTAATCGACTGGCACTTTGAAAAGGTCCCGTGGCTCCTCTCGAGTGACACTTTCTGTCTATTTGAGTATAAGGACATGAATTTCTGGAACGTAATCGCATCCTCTGGTGGTCTGAGGGTGCGGACTTGGTCATGGTTCCCAGCGTAAGGGGCCAACCTGTTGAAATGAACGACCCTGGGTTTACCTCTGGGTGGCTTGAGGATTCGGTAAAGCAGGTCGTTTATCCTCTTGACGACCTTGTACGGACCTTCCCATGAATTCCGTAGTTTCGGTGACAGGCCCCGGCGACGCTTCGGGTTGTACAGCCAAACTACATCACCAACCTGAAATCCTCCAGCATCGGCATTGATGTCATAAGCCGCTTTCATTCGGTCGCTGCCACTTTGGATATTCAAACGGACTCGTTCGTGGATGTCTTCCATTCGCTGACGGAGTTTGTAGTCCTCTCCCGCGGTATCCTGTCCTGGTGGCGTCCCAAAGTTTAGGTCACAGGGAAGTCGCAGCTCTCGGCCCATTATGATACTAGCAGGGGTTTGGCCGGTCGAATCCTGTACTGCGGAACGGTAGGCCATCAGGAACAAATGAAGATACTGGTCCCAGTCTCTTTGATGGTCAGAGACTACTTTGGACAAGTGGCGATTGATAGTCCTATTCATCCGCTCAACCATTCCATCGGACTGTGGATGTAGAGCCGTGGTTCTCGTCTTGCGGATATTCAGCAGTTGGCACATTTCTTGGAACAGGTTGGACTCGAAATTTCTGCCTTGGTCCGAGTGCAGCTCCAAGGGGACACCGAATCGACATATCCACTCTTTCACCAAGACGTCCGCGACGGTGATGGCTTCCTGGTTAGGCAGGGCATAGGCTTCGGCCCACTTGCTGAAATAGTCCATTGCCACAAGGATGTATTTATTTCCGTGATCTGATTCGGGAAACGGACAATTCTCTCGAATGGACTACCTACGTTATACTGACGCATCGGGGCCTTGGGTCGTGTCCGAGGTCTATTGCTGGCAGCACAAACAGCAAACTTTCTGCACCAGTAATTGACATCAACTTGGCAATTGACCCAGTAAAACCGTTGCCCTACTTTCTGCAGGGTCTTCGTCACACCCAGATGTCCTCCAGCAACTCCATCATGGATCTCTCGGAGTACTTCCTGTCTTCTGTTCTTGGGCACCACGATCTGACGTCTGTTCTCCCCACCATCTTCGGACTTCAATACACGTTTCAGGACCCCATTGTCCAGGGTGAGGGAATTCCATTGGGCCCAGTAGGATTTGGCTGCTGGGGAATATCTTGCAATTTCCTGCCATGTCGGTCTTTGATTACTCTTTTTCCAAGCGACGACTAAACCAAGATCTGGATCTCTTTCTTGGTCTTTCTGGACCTCGTTGTATTTCCACTTGTTGTCAACTGCCGTGGTTCTACAAATCGCTGCTTCCTTCTCTTCTGCTCGTCGGCAGTGTGAACAGTCATCTGGACATGGTCTCTTCGACAGGGCATCTGCGTTCTTGTGGCCACTCCCTTCTCGATGTTCGACTTCGAAGTCGAATTCTTGGAGTCTTTCGATCCAACGTGCTACTTGGCCCTCGGGGTTTTTGAACTGTAGAAGCCATTTAAGGGCTGCGTGGTCGGTCCTTAACAGGAATCTTCTCCCGTGCACGTATTTATAAAAGTGTTCTACTCTCTTGACAACAGCCAACAGTTCTCGTCTGGTGATACAGTAGTTACGCTCCGGTTTACTGAGAGTTTTACTGAAGTATCCGATGGCCTTCTCTTGCCCACCCTGGATCTGGGACAAGACAGCTCCAAGTCCCACGTTGCTGGCGTCCGTGTCCAAAATGAATTTTCCACTCGTAAGGGGATAACTTAGAATCGGTGCGTTGGTCAATGCCCCCTTCAGCTTCCTGAACGAGTCTTGGCATTCTTCGGACCATTGGAACTTTGTTTGTCCTTCCGTGAGCCTGGTCAGTGGTTTAGCGATGTTGGCAAACCCCAGCACATATCGGCGATAGTATGTGCACAAACCAAGGAAACTACGTAGTTGGTGTATGTCTTTCGGGATAGGCCACTCCTTCACTGCTTCAATCTTCTCGTCATCCACTGCTACTCCGTGTCCAGAGACAACATGGCCAAGGTAACGTACTTCTTTTTGCAACAGGTGGCATTTCTTGGGGCTCAGCTTCAATCCAGAGTTTCTCAGTAGCAGGAATACCTCCTCCAGGTTTTTTACGTGGTCTTCGAACGATTTGCCAACTACAATAATGTCGTCGAGATATACCAAACACGTCCTCCATGAAAATCCTTTAAGAACCGTCTCCATTAATCTCTCGAATGTGGCTGGAGCATTACAAAGCCCGAATGGCATAACGGTGAAATGCCAGTCCTGAGCCGATGGTGAAGGCTGTCTTTTCCCTATCTTCTGGAGCCAGTTCTACCTGCCAATATCCACTCTTTAGATCAAGGGTCGAGAAAATCGTGTAGCCGGCTAACGTGTCTAGGGTGTCGTCTATTCTCGGAAGAGGGTAACTGTCTTTCTTCGTCACGTTGTTCAGTTAACGATAGTCTACGCAAAAGCGTGTTGATCCATCTTTCTTCTTCTCCAGCACGACTGGAGAGGACCATGGACTGTCGGATGGTTCAATAACTCCATCTTTCCCCATTTCACTGACTATTTTGTCAGCCTCTTCCTTCTTGGCAAGAGGAAGTCTTCTAGCTGATTGTCGGATCGGTCGGGCATCCCCAGTATCAATTTAATGCTGAACTATATTCGTTCGGCCCCCTTTTCCTTGTCCGGTATCGAAGATGTCTTGGTACTTCTTGACTAATTCTCTCAATCTGGGCTGTTGAGCTGGTTTAATGCCCTTGGAAGAGATGTTAACCAATTTTTCCAGTTCCGCTGTCAGGTTGTTGTCTTGACTAACAGTACCGTGTACACTCCTGATCACAGAGGAAATTGACGAGCAGTGCCCCAAAACAGTTCCTTTCTTCAAGGTCACTGGGTAATAATTGACATTCATTACCCTTACTGGCACAATTTCATCAGCACGCAACAAAGTCTTGCCTAGTGCAATCCCTCGTCCAATTTTCTCATCATGAAGCTTGAACTCGAACATCACCACGCTTCCATTGCTCGCACCTCCATCCAAGCGAGCCTCCAGTATGGTCTCAGCCCTCTCAGATACACTTACATCTTCAGCCAGCAGAACACGAATCATCGCTTCACTTCTTCTATGTAGCACCAGCTCTTCTCCGTTCACACGTAGGACGCCATCTTTGAAGTTCAATTCGAACCCTCTGGAATTCATGATGTCCATCCAATAATTGCATCGTCCTCAATGTCCGCTACCAATGCCCGATGTTTCACTTTTGTGCTGCCTAAAATCAGTTCAATCGGTAGCTCACCATGTACAGTGGCCGGCTCTCCTGTTGCTGTGCGTAGCTTCCAGGATGACGGTTCCATTCTCTCTGGTGTTTTAATAAAAGCAGGTCCAAGGATTGTCCTAGTCGCACCTGTATCTAGCAGCATGTTGCAAGGCTCGTTGTTGATGAGACCGTCTACAAAGACACCATTGTTTTGACGTTGCAGGATAGCGACATATGCATTGTTAACGGGGCTTGCTGGATACAGGTCGACGATTGCCCCTCCTCATCGACCTTCTTTAGTTTTCCTGCATCGGTGCCGATTCTGTGAATGTTGGACATTTGTTACGCACATGCCCAATTTTGCCAAAATTGCAGCATCTTATATGTCTTCTCTCAGGCAACATTTCCTTCACCACCTTCCTTATGGCAGCTTCCAGGTTAGCAGGCCCCTGTGGGTCTTCTTCAATAACTCGGACTTTACTTTGGCTTCTGCAGGATTGCTTCGCCGCCTCAAATTCCAAAGCGCGTGCCAGTGCATTCACGAGATGTGTTGGACGAGCTAGTGTCAATGCTTGTCTGGTTTCCTGGTCACGAAGTCCATCTAAGAATGCCTGAACTGCTAGTCGCTCCATTACCATTTCCGGTGTGGCTGGGTATGCAAGGTGAACCAAGCGTGCAATGTCTGCTTCAAACTCCTGTAGGGACTCGCTTGATTTCTGGCAGCGGTTTTTGAGCTGTGAGTGGTATACATGTTCTAGATGGGTCTGTCCATACCGTAATTCGAGATGTTTAATCAGCTGCTCGTAGTCCTCTTGTTCTTGTGCCGTGAGGGTTTGTAAGATATTTGTGGCTCCTCCACGCAACGCCAGTGTTAATGCTACAGCTCTTTCTCCTGCATTCCATCCATTCGCCTTTGCTGCAGCTTCAAATTGTCGACGGTAATTTGCCCATGGTGTTTTTCCATCAAACTGAGGTGGTTTCATAGAGAGTTTTCCTTTTTCCTGACTGATTTTTACAATTTTCAAACCCTTTTGAACATCTTCTAAGTTCAAACTCAGTTCCAGTATTGAATTTTCATTGACAGATTCTGTGGTGTGGGTAGTGTCATTCTGGTTTTCCAACTTACAGATTTTCTCCTTCAATTTGTTGATTTCTTCCTCAATTTCATCTTTGATTTTCTCCATCTCAGTCTCGACAGTTCCCATTCTTTCTTTAATCGGCTCGCCACGCCACAAAGTTCTTCTTTCATGGTATTTGAATTTTCTAGCAGCTTTTCTTCCAAATTCCTCGAACTTTCTTGAAATTCTTCTTTCAGACTATTCGAATTTTCCAGAAGTTTTTCTTGAAGTTTTTCTTCCAAATTCCTCGAACTTTCTTGAAATTCTTCTTTCAGACTATTCGAATTTTCTAGCAGCTTTCCTTCCAGATTTTTCGAATTTTCTAGAAGCTTCTCTTCCAGATTCTTCGAACTTTCTTGTAGTTTTTCTTCAAGGCTTCTTGAATTTTGTTGCAGCTCTTCTTTCATTGATTTGGAATTTTCGTCGAGTTTATTCATTATGGAACCCAAATCAATTCCAGAAACTTCAAATAAAAATGTTTCTGGGTCCTCGCCCTCCTGCATTAATCCCTCAGAAAGTCTTGCCTGAAGCCCGGCCTTTTTACCACTTGTATCAAGTTCCCTCTCCTACAGTTCTTGCTTCAATTCCGCAACCTTCAAATCGACCAGGCGAACTTTCCTCGAACACATTTTGTCTTAGTCTATGTCTCACAGTCTATTTCACGGGCCACCAGTCTATTATTATTACTATTGTCTGTTTCACACAGTCTATTATTATTATTATTGTCTATTTCACACGCGAGAAGTGTATCAGTTTATACTTCGTTAATGCACACAACTGTCACTTCACGAAAAATGTTTATCAGTCACTGTCTATTTTTCGCGAAAACAATTGTCCGAAATACACAACTGTCTACTTACACGAACACTCTGTATTTATATACTTAAATCCACTTCTGATCACCACTGTTGCGTATTCAAAGTCTAATTCACTCTAAAATAATTTATTTAACGAAATACAATGATTCAATAACACAATACTCTAATTTATATAACAATCACGGAACTATTAATTTATATTCGACTTTCACTTCACTAACTGTCTGTCTCCACTCTGCTGCGTAGTTCTTTTATATCCACCGCTCACTTCTCCGAAGAGCCTCGAAGAGCCTCGAATCGTCCAGATTCCTCTCGGTGCATAGCGCCATGAAGGTCATATGCGGCCTGCGTTAGCGTTCAGGCCCGGCATCGCCACAATAATGTCATGATACTAAAATTTCGAAACAGTGGTTTACAGTGTTTTCAGTGTATCCAGCTCCTACAATGCTACGTATATCTGCTTTTTGTAATGTAAAGACTCGTTGTAAGTGTGTAAAGCTCGCATTTCCCCAACACAGTATACCATAACTCATTACTGAGTGGAATCTTGCGTGGTATGTTATTAATGCAGCTTCCTGGCTCACAGTTGCTGCTATACGCCGAATGGCAAAAACTGATTTCGCCAATTTACCAAAGACAACGCTTATATGTGCAGCCCAGGTGAGAGATGGGTCAAGATTTAATCCCAAAATTTTTACTTAGACCACCTGGGAAACAATGCAAAGGATATTGTGATTATTTGAAAATGGTATGTTTGTGTTTTCGTTTCAAAATAACTCATTGTGGTCAAACAATTGTTTTGCATGAGCGGTAATGTTTGCTGAAATATCATCTGAATGATTCCATATGAAGAGTGAATGATGTATCATCAGCGTATAAAATGGTCAGTAGTTCACGTTTCAGCAACATTTGAGACGGTAGGTCATTGGCATAAATTAAGAAAAAGAAAGGACCCAAGATGGATCTCTGCGGTACACCCCTTTCAATAATAAGGACTCCTCCACCCCTTGTGAATGGACTGGTTGAAGTGGTTCGATCTTTCCTACAGACTGCGTAGTTCGTGAGACCTAGTCAGCATCACAGAAGTCTTGAGTGGGCCTTGTTTTGGTAAGCATGATGATATCAAAGAATGATGTGATAACATTACGTTGGAGAGTTTCTAAGTGGGTTCGAAATCCCCGGACATTTTGGTAGTATAGATTTTGAAAATTTGGGAGAATTGACATAATCACTTTTTATTGATTTCATTGAAAATATGAAGTCAGTTGTGGAATCATCTGCGACTGAAAGTTGGAATTTAGTCGAAGTTTTCCATCGTACATGATAACCTCTCTTGGAAGGGATTCATGTTTTAAATAGAAACATTCTCAATTGAAAATTGAATCAATACACGACTCCTATGGAAATGGAAAAACCCTACGATAAAATTGAAGTTACTTTTTTTGTAATATCTAACAGAAAACAACTACTTCCCCGGCAAAAGCCACGCTGGACATTGAACTACATCTGATAGATATTGAGAAAGACCCTATATAACTTGAGAGAAAAAATCTGAAAGTGAAAATTTGCATTTTCATTCAGATAGTTGATTATTTATTAAATGTCCAGTTTCCATTGGAGATTCTTATTTATGAATGAGATAAGGGAGAATGTTATTCAGAAGTATCACTCACAGAAAATCGCTCATTCCATTGATGCGTGAATAATTGCATCTCTTTCGCTAGGCCTCCAATACATTTGCCGGGGAAGTAGTTGTTTTCTGTTAGATATTACAAAAAAAGTAACTTCAATTTTATCGTAGGGTTTTTCCATTTCCAGAGGAGTCATGTATTGATTCAATTTTCAATTGAGAATGTTTCTATTTAAAACACTTTTTATTGTTCAACTATCCTGTGGATACCATTTATACACTTCAATTTCGGGTTCGCTTCACCATTATATGTATTGGTGATATTTTTAATAATGTGTTAACTTTGATAATATCTGATTCATTCATATGTCTTTCACCTTCGGGTAGGTTAAATATCATAATTTTGGATCTAGGTCGTCGCTCATATGTTTGATTTGTGATTTCATAATTTTTTGTTTGGGAAGGTTGAGGAATTTGGTCAATTTCAATATTGTCAATTTAGTATTTAAATTCCTCAATTTTCTGAGGTATTTCATTGTGTTTTTTTAAATAAATCATTTATTTAGCAGAGCTGGTAATAGTACATAAAGGACCACGCACACTTCTTATGCAAAAAGTCTTTCGGTCAAATTATACAAAATTTCAATATGTTGTTGGGCTCGACATAGTGAACAAAAGTTATCGTGGGCGCACAAAAATTCTATTTGTAGTTTACGAAATACAGAGTGTTGAAGTTGTAAAATGTCACTTTCAAACCATTATTGACTGAACTTTAAAGCGGGTAATATCACTGAATTATTAGTGAGTTTTTGATCTACACCATATTAACAAACTTGGACAATTTATTTTCTGACAATTTTTCAAGACGATATACAGGGTAGATCAAGACTTCTTCTGATTTACACAAAACGAACATAATGTTAGAACGGAGCATCAACGTTATAAGTCGGACTGTATCAAAATTGAAGTTTACGAGGATGTATTGATATCTAGTTAGCCTAGACCAGTTCCCTGCATAAACAAAATATTGCATTACCATAGCAACGAACAATAACTTATTAGAAGTGTCAGTGAAGTTTGACGTCAAAAAAGTAAACCAGAGTTACGCAATAAATTAGAAGAAAAAATATGTCCACCGAAATTGTGAAAATCAAAAAATTGGAGTATCGAGCCATCATCAAGTACCTGTATTTAAAAGGGTTAAGAGGTAAGCAGATTTACGAAGATATGATTAATACCCTTGGTGATCAATGTCCTTCGTATGCGACCGTGAAAAATTGAGCTGCAAGCTACAAAAGAGATAAATTTTCCATTGAAGATGATGACCGATCGGGAAGGCTAGTTTCTGTGTCAGTCCCCGAAAATATCGATGCAGTTCATGACATGATTTTAACAGACCGTCGAATTGGGCTAAAACGGATATCTGAAGCACTGAATATGTCATACGAACGCGTTCATCATATAGTTCACGTCAATTTGGACATGAGAAAAATTGCTGCAAAATGGATCCCCAAATGTTTGAATGTTGACCAAAAGCATATATGCAAGGGTAGTAGCATCGCATTCGATCTGTGCTCGATTTGAAAACAATGTAGACTTCTTAAACCGAATTTTTACTATGAATGAGACTTGGGTACATTTCTACGATCCAGAAACAAAGCAACAATCGATGGAATGGCAACACTCCGGTTCTCCAAGACCTAAGAAGTTTCGTGTACAAAAATCTGCTGGAAAAGTTTATGCTTCAGTTTTTTGGGATTGCCATGGAGTAATCATGATTGATTTTTTGGATAAGGGTAGAGCAATAACTGGAGATTATTGTTCGACATTACTGACCACTCTACGGGAAAAAATTAAAGAGAAAAGACGCGGAAAGCTATCCAAAGGTGTTTTGTTTTTGCAGGACAATGCCCCTGCACACAAATCTCATGTTGCCATGCAAAAAATTCGTGATTTAGGGTTTGAATTACTAGAACACACCCCTTATTCACCAGATTTGGCTCCGTTCGACTATCATCTCTTTCCTCAACCGAAAAAAGTTCAAAAGGTCGTAAATTTTCTTCCAACGAGGAGGTAATAAAAGCTGTGGAGGTCTGGTTTGCAGAACAAGAAGAAAGGTCTAGAGACGTTGCAGGTTCGGTGTAATAAATGTATCCAATTAAGAGGAGCATATGTTGAGTAATAAAATATTTTAACATTGAAATTTTGTTTGGTTCTATAGTAGGCTGAGAATTTTTCAATATAAGTAGTGGGGAGGTATGGTACTGTTGCGTCTCGCTCCAGTTATTATAATTATTATTATTACAATTATTATCGCAGTAAAGGACATCAAAACGTCTTCCTTCGAAGTGCGACCATGGACCGTTTTTTGTATCGCATTTTTATGGAAATCAGTATCGCTTTAAAACTGAAACGAACGACATCGACAAGTTATACTGCCGCCACCGGCAATTTTCATGGAAAATCCATGAGTTTCCGTTTCTCTCGAAATCAGTGCAAATGAATCGCTGTGTGTCAATTTTGATAATTGAATTTAAGTGTATATGTGTATACGTTGAACATTGGAAGAAGTCCTCCCCGTCTAGCGTCTCTTGCATGCCGGTTTTCCATCTACGCCTTCCAAATTTCCACCAAAAGGGCCCTTTTAAGAAGAGGATCATCATATGTACGATTCCAGACACGTTCGCGAGATTCCATTACTCTGATAAGTCGTTTTGATGATTCTCGAAGACGGGCTCACTGATTTTGACTCTTTCATTTATTCATAATTAGTACGTCGATTTTTCTCTCCAAAACTGAGCTATCGAACGCAAACATTTGGTCCTTCGAGCCCCTTTGAATCAGATCAGATTACTGAGTGGAAATTTCATTTTCAAGAATTTTTTGATATTTTAAATTCAATAAATCTTCAATTTTGAATTATTTCCAATGTTTAATGTCAGATTTGTATTCTTCATAAGATATCCAATGATAAATTGCTAACGATTTTCATTTTACTGCAAAATTACAAAGTTCAACGTTTTGAAATTTTCTCCTCAATAATAATTGAATTTACAAATACGACAACACGGCCATATTCAACACGATAAGTTCGTTCCATTTGCTACGCATGGTCAGCTTGAAGGTGCTCAGTACATATGCGTATTGCACAGACTCGCGTTATCGTTTGTTTCCTTTCACAATCTCATTCGCTTTCATCGTACCGTTTGCCAAGGTAAATTGTAAACATCTGCTCGCTCGCTTCCTAACTTGAGGATCTCCGCTATCATTGTAAATTTGGTGATTTTATTTTCACTGCTTTTCACATACCGCAAAGTTTTTATAGGTACCTATCTTAGGTTTGTTTTGAACATGGATAAGGTGAAGAAATATAAAGCCTACCGCAACACCGCTATTGAAGATATTACTATAAGCTAAAACTGATAAGTCTGTGCGCTCTTTATTCAGAGTGAGATACGCTGAATTAGAGACCATCAGGGAGGAGTTTCTGAAAAATCATAATAGTCTAATTTCTGCTTTACTTCCTGTTCCTGAAACAGAAACAGAGCCGGAGGATATTATCAGAGAAGGGTTTTTATCGGAGTTTTTTACCGTGAAATCAATTTATGCTGACTTATTCGAGTCAGATGTTGGTACACACGGATCGCTAATGCATAACTCAACAATAGCGGGCCCTGGTAATGTTCAGCCAAACGTTCGCTTGCCAAAAATTGAATTGAAACGTTTTAGTGGAGATTATAAAACGTTTACGTCATTTATTGATCATTTCAATTCGCTTATTCATGATAATACTTCCCTTAGTGCGATTGAAAAATTCAACTACCTGATTTCATCGTTGCAAGGCCAGCCCTTATCAATAGTTCGTACACTGCCCTTGACATCGGATAATTATGACATAGCCTATAAAACATTAGTTGATCGATTTTCTAATCCAAGATTAGTAGCTCAAGCTCACTGGGCTGAGATGGACAGTACTACTAAAATAGACTCCGAAAATCCGGTAGCGCTTCGTAAGCTGTTGGACATATTTTCTGAAAATCTTGCTGCATTGAAATCATTGAGCTTGCCCACCGATCAATAGAGCTTTGTTCTAGTTATGATGCTGATGAAAAGATTGGATGGTCCAATGCTTACTAGATTTCAAATGGATCATAAATCATCTCAGATACCAAGCTTCGATAAATTGACAGAATTTTTAAATAAACAATGTGTTATTTTAGATACGCTTAAAATTGGCTGCTCTCAAGGGAGTAGGAAAACCGCGAATTCAGATTCCTATTCTCCCAGACAACCCCCCTCTACGCAAAATCGCATCACTTCAATGTTCATGAACAAGTCGCCCGCCTACTGTTGTATTTTTTCGTTCACTAATAAAGTGCCCAGAGAAAGATATGACTTTTGTAAAAGTAAACGCCTCTGCTTTAATTGTTTGAGCTCATCTCATGATCTCAAAGCTTGCCGCTCCTCATATGGTTGTAGGAAATGTTTTTCGAAAAGCCATCACACGTTACTTCACCAAGATAGGACTTCAACTCATGTTACAACGGTAGCTTTAGAAACCGTAAGTTCCTCACTGGGTTCGGCCGCCTCCGTGTCGTCTAGTAACGTCCAAAAGGGAACAGATTCGACCCTTGTGGGTTCTGGAATAATTTCACATCCTACAAGCGTCCTACTTGCTACGGCTTACATAAAGGTTCTTGACAGTTCTGGAAATTATCAACCCTTACGGTGCTTATTAGATAGTGGAAGCATGAGCTCGTTCTTATCTCAACGAGCTGTTACCTAAGACTAGATGTTCTATTGAAATCAAGGGTCTAGATTCTATGGAATCCTCTGTTAGTAGAGGACGAGTTACAGTTTCATTTCAAGCTGCCTATCGGAAGTCCCCGGTATATCATACCGATGCTATTGTTCTGAATAATATTTGCGATAAATTGCCAGATTCTAATGTTTCTTACGGGACTTGGAATCATATCGCTAACCTTCAACTGGCTGATCCAAATTTTCATAGCCCAGGAAACGTTGACGTATTGTTGGGTGCGGAAATATTTTCCAAAGTTTTGTTGAATCTCTGGTAGAGAGGACCAACCTGACGCAATTAATACGATCTTTGGCTACGTTCTGATAGGCAAAACTTCTAATTCCCCCGCCACGAAAACAATGGTCCATCTTTGCACTTCCTTGGATTCTCCCTCCATGGAGGACACTCTCAAGAAATTTTGGGAAATAGAGAGTGTTCCAGATAAATTTCCAGTTTCCCCCGAAAATGAAATCTGTGAAAATATCTTTCTAAAAACGGTTCGACGAGATGTAAGCGGCCATTATACAGTTTCACTACCCTTCAAGGGTGGATTACCGCACTTTCCCGGAATTCGAGACCTCGCATTGCATCGCTTTTATTCATTAGAACGTCGTCTACTCAAAAATCCTGAATTATACTCGCAGTACTCTGATTTTATGAAAGAGTACTTGCAACTGCATCACATGGAATTGATTGAAGAAGATTCTGTGCCGCTGAAGTCATACTATCTACCGCATCACTGCGTTATCAAACCCGATAGTTTGACTACAAAACTACGATGCGTCTTCAATGCCTCCGCCAAGCTTCCCAATCAGACTAGTCTGAATGAGCTTCTCTCCATATGAGAAAAATTGCAACAAGATATTGTTAAAATTTTATTAAATTTCCGCCTGCACGCATATGTCCTTTGCTGTAACATAAAACATGTTTAGAATGATTTCTATTGAACCAGCTCATCGCGACTATCAAAGAATAATCTGGAGATTTTCCGCGAATTCGCCCATTCAAGATTATCGCCAGACCAGAGTATGCTTTGGAATAAACTGCTCCCCATTTTTAGCCCTTCGCACGCTACGCCAATTGGCCGATACTGAAGGTAATGCTTTCCCACTAGCTGCCTCCGCCATACGATCTTTTGTTATATTGATGATTTTGTTATGTCTCTACCTTCTCGACAAGAAGCTGAGCTCACAAAAAGGGAAATCATCACTCTTATGAAAAAAGGTGGATTTGAACTACGTAAGTGGTCCAGTAATGATCCTACTTTGCTCGCCGACTTACCCGTGAGTCATTTATCAAAAAACCCTCTGTCTTTCTCACAAGATTCTCCCGATAATGTCTTCAAGGTTTACTGTGGAACCCGCTACATGACTGTTTTTCATTTTCTGTTAATCCTTCTTCGAACAGGGTTTGCACAAAACGCACTTTACTCTCGGAATTGGCTCGCATCTACGACCCACTAGGTTTTATTGCATCTGTAACATTTTTCTGCAAAAATTTGATACAGAGGCTCTGGTTATCAGGTATAGGATGGGATGATCCCCCTGATGATGAAATAATTCGCACCTGGTCAAAATATCAAGCTGATTTGCCACTTTTATGCAATTTGAGAATTCCCCGTAATTTTACAACATTCCTAAATATCCATTTAAATTCATTAAACAACATATAATATATATAATATATAAAATAAAATCAAAAAATCACTATTTGAAGATGTATCGCAGACAGAAACTCAACTACTACCTAGCCCGAATAAAAAACTTAAGAAAATGTATAAAATCCGAGATCGCAGAGGCCTATCGATCTTTTATCGAAAAATCAGAAAACACTATAAAATCCAATCCTCAAAACTTCTGGAACTATATTAATTTGAAAAAGCAAAAATCTCGAATACCTGGCAAAATGAATCATAATGGGATAGAGGTCGCTGATCCACAACGAATTATTGATTCCTTTGCAGATCACTTCAAAAGTGTTTATATTGAGGAAGATGCTTTTTCAGTTTGCGATATCTCGACAAATAGTGAAAATGTCACGAGTAATAGCAGTTACCTACATATATCAACAATAACACGAGATCAAATTATTAATGCATGCAAAAAGCTCAAGAACAAGTGGACATCTGGACCTGACAACATTCCGCCCAAAGTAATAAAAATAATAATTCACAAAATATGTGACCCTCTCCTAGTGATCTTCAATCTGATCGTCAGAACTGGAACTTTCCCTAATATATGGAAATTCTCACGCATATGTCCTATTTTCAAATCAGGAAAAACAACAGAAATCACAAACTATAGACCTATTGCACTGATTTCTGCCCTCTCAAAATTATTCGAGATTCTTGTGGCTGACTTGATGTATGTACACACTCGCCATCTCATTTCCGAATACCAACATGGTTTCATGAAAGGTCGTAGCACGTCGACAAATCTATGTATATTCACAGAATTTGTATCGAAATCACTAGATTCAAGATCTCAAGTAGATGTAATCTACACAGATTTCAGTAAAGCGTTCGATCGCGTATCGCATAACCGGCTTCTAGAAAAACTTGTTTCTTTTGGTCTTTCCGAAAACCTCATCAAAATTTTGAAAACGTATTTGAGAGATCGCAAACTTTACGTTGAGTATGAGGGAGTAAAATCCTACGAGTTTACAGCGACGTCTGGTGTATCACAGGGATCAAACTTGGGACCCCTACTTTTTTTGCTATTCGTGAATGATATTTGCACTGATATTAAATCCAATACCTTTGTATTTGCTGATGACATGAAACTATTCAGACGGATTGATGACATAACAGATTCTATTTCACTGCAAAATGATTTGAAGTCGTTGGAAGACTGGTGTACAGTTAATAAATTATCACTCAATGTTGACAAATGTAAAGTTATGACTTATTCAAGAAAAAATATTCCCTTGATGTACAATTATACTATTAATGAGAAGTCACTGTCACGAGTCACACAACATAAAGATCTGGGTGTCACATACGACTGTAAACTAACCTTTACCGGTCATTATGAAATAATAATTTCCAAAGCCATGAAATCATTAGGTTTTTTAATTCGTACCTGTAGTGAATTCACGTCTTTGGATGCACTTTGTCAATTGTATTATGCCTTAGTCAGAAGTAAACTGGAATACTGCAGTCAAGTATGGAATCCATATCACCAACAAACAATTTCAGCAATTGAGATTGTTCAAAGGAAATTCTTGAAATACTTATTTTATAAAAAATATAAACGCTACCCTGAAAGGAATTATAGTTACGATCTTCTGTTGAGTGATTTCAGAACACAGTCATTAAAAAAAAGAAGAGAAATCAATGATTTACTATTTATATACAAACTTATCCACAACACCATAGATTCTTCAACATTACTATCACTAATTAACTTCAGTATACCCCGACAATCCTCCCGGTATCACAATACATTCCACTTCAATGTACCGAACACACAACATCACTTTCATTCCCCGATAAATTCTATGTGCAGAAACTATAATAAGCTTGGCTCAGCTGACATTTTTTCCTCACTCAGATTCAATTCAGAAAAACCGTTTCCAGTTAACTCACTGACTAACCTATAACTGTTAATTTGTTACTACCACTTTACATTTCACAACCACATATATGTAATATTCATTAAGTACTCCTGTAATTGGGCTTCGGCATGCTAGATGTATATATCAAATAAATAAATAAATCTGACAGGCAGCCATGTTTTTTTTTTCCTTAAATGTCAAGTTGGTTCACCCGGTATACCAAATTTTGCAGCAGCCATGTTTTTTTCCTCTTAAATGCTGTGTTTTTTCTCTGTTCATGACATTTGACAGGCAGCCATGTTTTTTCTTCTTAAATGCTGTGTTTTTTCTGTCTTATGACATCTGACAGGCAGCCATGTTTTTTTCTCTTAAATGTCAAGTTGGTTCACCCGGTATACCAAATTTGGCAGCCACCATGTTTTTTTCTCTTAAATGTTGCGTTTTGAGACACCCTGTATACCAAATTTGACAGCTGCCATATTTATTTTTCTCTCTGTCTCATGTCATTTGACAGGCAGCCATGTTTTTTCTCCTAAATGTTGCGTTGGTTCACCCGGTATACCAATTTTCATAGCTGCCATGTTTTTTTCTCTTAAATGCCAAGTTGGTACACCCTGTATGACAGCAGCCATGTTTTTTTCTCTTAAATACTATGATGGTACACCCTGTATGGCAGCAGCCATGTTTTTTTTCTCTAAAACGCCTAGTTGGTACACCCGGTATACCAAATTCGACAGCCGCCATGTTTTTTCTCTTAATCGATGTATTTTGAGACGTGCTGTATATACGTTCCTTACTGAGATCCCTATACAACTATAATGAGCGTTGACCAATCAAACGCCGCCATGTTTTTTCCCTCAATGAACAGTCCAAACATCCTCTTATTACACAAATATAAGTCGGTTGTAATTCAATCTCTACATGGGCAAGTAGTTGTTTCGAATCTCCATATCCCCACTGAAGCGTTCTTCTCTGACAAATGCAACCATGTTATTTTTTCCTTAATGATCCGCCATGTTTTTTTTTCCCAAAGGTTGTGGGACACCCTGTATATACGTTGACAACCAGTCGCCATGTTTTTTTCTCTCGAATGATGCATTTTGAGACACCCTGTTATACCAAATTTGACGGCCGCCATGTTTTTTTGTCAAACATTATTATTATTATCACATATTTCTCCGACGAATATTTTCATACATCATTATTTTTATTTTATATCCACGAGATAAACTACTCGTCCACTTCACCAACCTGCTGCCTTGAGCACTTGCGGCCATATCTTTGACCTTTGACCAAAAGGTACCATACCTCCCCACTATCTACTAATATATCCTCGTATGTATTGGATATACTCAATAAGATCGGCTGAACCCAAAAAACATGTATATTTTTTAAATATACCGGGGAGATTGAAAGTATAACTGTATCCGTTATATTTCCTTCAGATAACGCGATTTGATCAATTCAATGCACCGATTATATGTACCATGTGGCCACTTCCCGGAACAGAAATTATGAGTATCATACAGTGTGACTCAAGAATATACGAGACGAATTTTTCCAAAAATTATTAAAATACCCTGTGTATAAAAATCTGACCGGTTAATTTTTTTGTTTTCTTCTTATTTCACAGAGCATATATCATATGAACTTGTTTGAAAAATGCAGAAATTTTCTGTCTAGTTTTCGTTTAACGGATGAAGCTACTGAAAATCCGATTGATTTAAGTTTTGAAGCATCTTTCAAATTAATTAGTCACAAAACGACTCACACGTTTTTTTCCTTGCAGATGATACTCTCCGATTATAGATGAACAAGGTTTGACAAAAGTAGGAATTGTTTTCAAATACGTAGTTAGTCAGTTATAAAATGTTACTTTCATATTATTATTGACTGATCTTTATTGCGGGTTATATCACTGAATTATTAGTGAGCTTTTGATCTACACCATGGTATCAAACTTGGCCAGGGCAACACTATATTTCCTGCGCATTTTTGAAAACAATATAGGTGTACATCATGCCTTTTTCTGAGTTACACAAAATGAAAATGATTTCAGAATTATAAGCTCAATTTATAAACTCCGCAGGGCAACACTATATTTCCTGCGCATTTTTGAAAACAATATAGGTGTACATCATGCCTTTTTCTGAGTTACACAAAATGAAAATGATTTCAGAATTATAAGCTCAATTTATAAACTCCGCTGCCGTAGCTACAGTTGACGCAGCCGTTGCAGTTGTGGAAAAATTTGTTAATTTATAAACTGGCCGACCGCTGGACCAGTGCATGCGTATTCAGTATATTATATTTCAACTATATGAGTAAATGATTCCAAAAGAGTCAAAAACAACCCTACAACGATAATTGTATGTCATTCACCTAGACTAATCGAATAAATAAAAACAGAAAACGCCGTACCTGTCAAAGATGAAAGTTGGTTATCTTCCTGCAGCAACTGCAGCGGCAACGTGTCGCTACGGAGATTATAAACAGTTGTACTTATTAAGCATATTTCATCTTCAGCTGCGTCAACTCTAACTACGGCGGCGGAGTTTATAAATTGAACTTTAAGCATCAACGTCATACCTAAGTCGGATCGTATCGAAATTGAAGTTTCTATGTTGGATATGCAGACGATCAGAAATGGGAGAAAGTTTCTCACAGGAAAAACTATAAAAATAACAGAAAATATATGGTAGGGGGAAATGAAGACTTTTCAGGCATTAGTATACAGTACCAAAAGTCATATCACTGCATGTCACCCGGCTCAACCCAAAGACAAACACTGATGATTTGAAGAAGATATTGGAAAAACACTTTCCAGAAGTTGTTTGTGAAAAACACCCATCCAAACTACCTGAACTGTATGCTTCGATGAAAGCAACAATCAAGCAAGAAAATTTCAGTAGAGCCTGGAGAAGTGAATTATGGCCGCCAAGATGTGCTCTTGTTTCGCGTTTTTTTAGTGAAGAAAGGGACGGCACCACAAGTACAATTATAGATGGTGAGTCCAGGAAACAAGATCTTGACAAAAACATACCTACCGTTTGAAAACAATTTTAGTGTTTCATATAAATATTCAGTGTTTATCAAATAAAATTAACGAACTGAATGCATTTTTAGAAGACTTTAATTTTGATGTTTTATGTTTAACTGAACACTGGCTCACTGATGACAACTTGAAAACTGTGAATATTCCTACCTGTTATTTAGCTACTCACTTCTGCAAAAAGAATCACCACCATGGTGGGGTTGCTATCTACTATAAAGAAAATCTGAATCCAAAAGTGAATTCAATAGTGAAATTGACTCAGAATTCTACGGAATTTTCGGTCAGTCTGTAAATGCTCTGATCGTAAGCCTATACAAGTCTTGTACAGGAGACATCAATGTTTTTCTAACAAAATTTGATGAGTTAGTGTCTCGAGTTACAAAGCAAAGCAAACCAATTTTGCTGCTTGGAGACCTTAAAATAGACTATCTTTCTAATTCACTTTTTCAATTGAAATGCTTAATTGATTCTTATGGTTTGAAAGCTACTATAAACGATTTTACAAGAATTACTGCAAATTCATCCACATGCATAGATAATATAATCTCAAACCAAAATGCAACTTTGTTGAACACAGGCATCCCATATAACACACGATATCCTATGCATATCCATTTAATGTCCAATTCTGGTAGGGATATCCTTGGATGTGAAATGGATATTCAAGGGATATCCATCGAAGGATTTGAAATGGATATCCTTCAGCAAATATCCTATGGATATCCATAAAATATCCACAGTTATTATGGATATGATTGATTTGCAAGACTGATTTTGATATTATCAATTTCTGAGTTTCTTTCATGCTCGTACACGAATAGAAGCATTTCAAGAATACTCTTATCTTTCGTTTTCCGACTGGATCTCAAATGGATATCCATAAGATATCCGTAGAGATTATCCATAAGATATATTATATGGATATCCTATGGATATAGTTCAGGAATATCTTATGGATATCCTTGAAGGATGTCTTATGGATGTACAGGTTTGTACCCCCCGAACATCCATAGTATATCCTATGGATATTTCTTGATGTCCATAGTACATCCAGCATATTCATAACAGATGTCCAGTGGATATCCAATGGATGTCCATGTGTTATCTGGGAAATGTCGAGCTGAATTTTGGATATCGATGTTTTTTTCTCTCTTCAACGTACACAAATTGTATCTTTATGAAAATAATCTTTTTCCTAAACCGTTGGAAGATATTCTACAGATGGCCATAAAATATCCCAAGCAAATATAAAATAATGAATGTTTTGCATTCTTAAGTTCTGTACTAAAATGCACTATGAGAGCTCCGACCAACGCTGCTTTTATTAACAATTTTGGAAGAATATTCGATAAATCGCTAACATTATATCTACGTAAGATTAGTCAGGTTAGGTTAGGTTGACTGTTGATTCACTCATTTTTAACTCAGTATGCCTTCTTCTTGTCTTGTCATTTAAACTTACCGCCATGACAGTGACCAATCACAGAGCGCGTATGTCGTGCAGTTTATTTGTCGTCAGTTCTGTGATTTCTGGCTGTGCGATTTGTGCGTAAGAGAAACTTAACCTTACTTGCTTACTTTTGTGGTTTTACTGGTTTTCCATTACATAATTATGTTGTGTCTCTGATTCCCGGTTTAATTCACATGGATTTTGAGGATTTTGGTTTTGGGCAATTGGTTTTTTTCATTCCTTCAAATATAATATAATATTTAAACTATTTTCAATCAATGCATGTGTGCCAATTAGGTGAGAGGAAATGGATAACATCAAGAAATATCAAACAAAAAGGCTGATGTACTTATAAAAAATAAAAATTGGAATCCGAACGAGTATTAGTTAAAGAGTCTACAAACTTCACTAATGACGCCTGTTCCATCTCGTCAATGGTCGACTTCAACATCATTCATTCCTGATAATGAAATAATGTCTAATGAAAATAATAATTCTGATTATTAATCAACTCTTGTTACAGAATTTGATAGTTCTGCAGACGACGAGGTTTCCTCTTTGGATAATGGCTTTGTATTCAATTCAGTTACAGAAAATACTTTTCATGAAACTAATGGACTCGCTAACAGATATGAAACATGCGAACAGATAATATGAATAATATAACTGCACCATGTAGGGATGTTTAATCGATATTTGTAAAATTTGATTATTTCCATATTGATTCCTTGAGAAAATCAAACAATTGGTGGAGTATTTGGACAACAGGAAGAAATTCAGAGCTGTTGTGAGTGAATAATGTTTTCCCTATCTTTTTATCAAAAATATCTTTTTCAGGTAGATGAAGTTTCAAAAATTGGAGGTTCATCATTATATGATTTTATAAAACGTTGTCTCATATCCAATATAACAAATGAATTTGCATCAGAATATAGCTAGTATGGGGCAAAAAAAAAGAGTTTTTGTTGAACTCAAATTGGCTGAACTTTTACTAGGTAATGAGAATATATTTCATATAAAGTTCTGCCTATAATGAAGAATACACATAGTAAATTCTTCAATAGAATTTGATTTTATTCCCAATCTTTAGAAAATTAATTCCTTATTCCGGCTTGAATTTTCTTCACTTATGTGGTATAGGATTAGTGTTTAGTCAATTAATTTCAGACGCAGCTAATTCCAATGGTCTGGCAGCAAATATAGGAAAATGTCAGAAAAGGCAATAAAAAGTTGGCTACGAATGGCCAAAGAAAGACATCTCTAGCTTCGAAAAATTATTATTATTAATTTATTTTTGGTTTCAAAAAGAATATTTTATTATTACTATATAATATACTCACATTAATTATTCTTTTAATATCATAATTTGTTATTTCATCAATAAGAGTATAAATACATTTTTTTATCCTCTCGTTTTTATTTAATTGAAATTATTGTTTTGTCGTGATTGTAATTTTTGTTTATTCAAAAAAATCCCTAAAAGATATCTTTTGGATATCTGTTAACAATATCTTATGGATATCCTTGTGGATATCTTGTAGATGTCCCTGAACAACATATTAAGAATATCCGTGAAAAATATTTCATGGATATTCCTGAACGATATCTTATGGATATCCCAGAAGGATATCTCATGGATATCCGAGAAGGATATCTCATGGTAGTCCAGCTTGTTCCACTCGGAACATCCACCGGACGTCCTTAAAATATCCACCGGATATCAACTGGATGTCCTCTGGATATCCCAAATGTCCAAAATGAAAATCCAGTGGATATCCATCGAATGTCCGTGTGTTGACTGGGATATTAGATCCATGCCTTTCAGACCATAAAGGCTAATTCGCCCACAAATCGATTTTCTGAAAGTCCTAGTGAAAAAACAGTGAAATTATGCACCCAAAAAAGGGCTACAAGTTTTTAGAGATTCAATGCTCAAAGTAGACTGGGGCATTTTTGAATCTAGAGACATTGGGGTGAATATCTTATGTGAATCTCTCCTTGACGTTTTTCAAACTGCTATCAAAACTTCTTTTCACCTGAAAGCGTTTTCTGCATCAGAAAATAGCTCATTGAGACTAAATTGGTATAACGATTCCCTCAAACAAATGAGAAATAGTCTTTAGGATGTAAAAACCATAGCAGAAGTATCCCAAAACCCTCAGTACTTTGAAGCTTACAAAGTACTGAAAAAAGATTACAAATTAAATTTGCAAAAACAGAAAAAATCGCACATGAAAAATTTATTTTGAACTCAGGCAATACTTTAAAAGCTTGCTGGACTTTAATAAATACAGAAAGAAATACATTGAAACGTAAACTACCCAAAATCGAAATTTCCGGAATTGATTTAAATGATTTTTTCTGTAATATAGCTGAGAAAACTGTAAAAGATCTTCCCATTTTATCAACTGACAAATTGAATAATTTCAAATCAATTCCTTCACCTTGTGGATCTTTCTTTTTGGAGCCAGTATGTCCGCAAGAAGTATATTCTACAATAACATCTATGAAAAACTGAAATTCACGTGACATACATGATTTAAATAGTCAGATGATGAAATCGGTGGCGGATATACTCGCAGTGCCTTTAACATCGATAATTAATCAAGTATTTTCAACTGGAATATTTCCTGATATTTTTAAAATCTTCCCCTGATAATCACCGTCCAATTAGTATTATTCCAAGTGGTGACTGACCTAGTCGAGGGTCTTGACATTATGTGACTTGAGTTACTATGGTGTAAGAGGCTATGCTCTTGATCTAGTGAGTTCTTATCTTGAAAATAGACAACATCAAGTCAGATTTGAAGCCAATATGTCATGTAGTTCCTCAGGGTTCTGTCCTCGGCCCATTATTGTTTATCATTCATATGAATGATTTATGTAGTTTTATTGCACCAACAAAATGTATTTTATTTGCTGACGACACAACCCTCATATGCTCAGATAAATCACATGCCAGTTTTACCTGTAATGGTGGACATTAATAAAAATTTAGCAAACATTTGGTTTACAGCAAATAAACTGAAACTGAACGATGAAAAACCCAGAATATTGCAGTATCTTCAATCAAAAGTGTTACTATTGGAAATAGTGTAAAGTTTCTAGGTATTATTATTGACGATCGACTTAGTTGGTCCAGCCACATAGAAACAACTACTCGTAAACTGTCTAGTGTAATTTGTTCTTATACAACTGAGGAATTCTGTAGGCTTTATGGCACTGAAAATGGCCTATTATTCACTATTCCACTCAGTTATTTCATATGGAGTTTTGATTTTGGGGCATTCCACGAGCTCAATCACTATTTTCAGATGTCAAAAATAGCTATAAGAATCATGGCAAATGTAAGTTATAGAGAACATTGTAGTCCTCTTTTTATTCACTTTGAAATCATGCCACTTCCTACTTTATATATTCATGTTGTGCTACTAGAAGTTCACAAAAATATCAAGATGTTCCCAAAACACTCCAACAATCACAATTACTCAACAAGATCTGCATGTTTATTGAAGAATACAACACAGGTTAGCGGTTACTCAAAAAAACTCTCTAAATTTGAATTTATACAATTGCCTACATCAATCAGTTAAATCCTTGGATTTTAGAAATTTTAAAAATAATATCAAGACATGTCTTCTCAAAAATTGTTTTTACACAATCGAAGAATACGTTGCTGTAGCTGGTCTATTCACAGTTCTTGAGTATTAAATCATTTGAATGGAGTTGTGATTGATTTTAATTCCAAAAATGTTTGTCAATTTTATTTATTTCAAGACTCTTATATTCCTATTTATGAAGTGACAAGGTGCTCATTTCAAGATTTTGAATCATGGCAGTTTTATATCAATTTTTTGTTAAATATTTTAATTGAGACTTTTTTTCTTTTTATTCAGAGATGTTTTTGCTCATTTTGAAGTTTATATATTGAGGACTAGTAAATATATATATATATATATATATATATATATATATATATATATATACAGGGGGTTTCTTAAGTACATGTAGAAAGGAGCATGTTGCTGACGTCGAAATAAATAAAAAAGTTCCCATAAACACATGTCCGCAAGTTATTCGTTTCTAAGATACAGAGTGTCAAAGTTTAATTCTTATATTTGTATTTTGTGAATAACTTACAAAATATTTGTGATATTCGAGTAAAGTTTGGCATCTGGGCTGATTTTTCAATGACAAAATCAAATTTTATGGTAATTATGAAAAAACTAATTACTAATTGAATTTATTTTAAATTAAAAATCTTGTCATTCAAAATCACTTGTATCGATTATTTCAAATCTCAATAACTCGTAAACAGTTACTCGCAGTGACCTATACCAGAAATATATTTTTTACACATACTTAATAATAAATATTCTCTGATACCAAACTTTACTCAAGTAGCAAAATTATTTTGAAATTATTCTTAAAAAATAAAAATAAGAATTCAACTTTGACACTCTGTATCTCAGAAACGAATAACTTGCGAACATATGTTTATAGGAACGCTCCTAAATTTTCTACACGTACTTAAGAAACACCCTGTATATATATATTTTTTAAACATGTGACTTGCCATAAATGTACTTTGTATATCAAGTGGCCAAATAAATTACTCTACTCTACTCTATGTATAAAGGAGGAAGAGTAAAGGTCCAAGTGTACTTCCTTGCGGTACACCCTTATTGTTTATTAGTTCATAGAAAGTGATGTTGACTCTAATCACCTGTTTTCTCTCCGATGACAGATGTTCCTAGACAAGTTAGCTCATTTTCCAAAAATCAGTTTTTTTAGAATCAGAGGAGTCTGAAGATAGCCATACACTCTTCACAGGAGATTACGGAAGAAGAAAACAACAACCCAGATGAAAAGAACATATCTCAGTTGAAGTCATAATGTAGAACACTGATTTGCAACAGTCACAGAAGACGTATTCGCCTTCTTATTCCATCAGTTGTGAACATTTTGAACAATTTTCTGGCATTATTGAAAAACATGCACACCATTGGAAGCTCAACTCCTGAGAAAGTTATTGAATTGGCAGCTCATGCACAGTTGATAAACTATTTGAATAGCAATAATATCCTTAGTGATCACCAATCAGGATTCAGGATGAGTTATTCATGTGAAACAGCTCTCCAATATACTCTATCAAATTGGAAAAAACAAATAGATGAAAATAAATATGTCATTGCAGTTTTTCTAGATCTGAAACGGGCATTTGAAACAATTGATAGAGACATTTTATTACGCAAACTGAGGTATTATGGAGTTGCTGGCACTGTTTATGATTGGATGGAGAACTTTCTGAACAACCGAAGTAAAAAAATTGGTCAAGTTATTCCAACAAATTGGGTCATAGCATTGGAGTACCTCAAGGAAGCGTTTTAGGCCCCTTCTGTTCATTCTTTATATAAATGATATTCATCAAATTGTAGGGAACTGCTCTATTAGCTCATTTGCCGATGATACATTGGTGTATTGTGCAAATCATAGTTTAGACCAAGCTACAATAGAAATTAACAACACATTGGCCAATATTGAAATATATTTGCAGACAAATAAACTTAAATTAAATGTAGCTTAAACCAAATCAATGATTGTCATATCTAAATATAAAAATGATAATATACTTGTTAATTCGATTGAAAGTACGTCTTTGGAAATTGTAGATGAATTCAAATATCTGGGATTTATGATCGATAATAATCTAATATTCAATAGTCATGGAGAATATATCATTAGAAAAATATCTGAAAAAATGTACTTCTTTTCAAGAATTTCAACAGAGCTGTCCATGTTTGCCAGAGTTACTATTCCATTATAAATTGAACAAGGGCCTACTACCTTCATATTTCAACGAATTCTTAATAGGATGAAATTCATAACTATGACACAAGAATGAGGACTGACTTTCATATTCACAGAACCAATTCTAGTATGAGCATGAGATCGCTATTTTTCAAAGGGTTAAATGAATTCAATAAACTGCCTATGAACATAAAATCATCAGTATCTTTATCTTCCTTCAAGTCATCATTATCAGAGTATATTAAAACTCTATGATTGTTGGACATATTGACGTATTAAATTGGAGTGATTACATCTTTGTGAAAAATAAAATGTTATCTTTGTTCAGGATTCTGAGTCTGTTACTGTCTTATCTTGTATTACTGTCACATCTTGAATAACTATCAATTGCCTGTGAGATGTTTGTATATTAGGCTTAGCTATTTTAAATAAACTACTACTACATAAACAAGAAAAAGTTCCAAAGGCTTGTCTCCTCTTTTTGTACACCTGACCTTTTTCATATTATTCAAGTTGAAATTAATCAAATGAAGTAATCAATACTAAGAAAAGGAGCACTTGTAACATTTGAACCGGCAGAAAGAAAAATAAATTACTGAGCTGCCTAAGTATAGTATTTAGTAATGAACAAGACAAAATTTTGATTCATCAAAAATTATCTCAGATATATGGATATTCGGTCCTAAATCCTTGCGACTAAGTGAAGAATATTGGCCTAACGAAATAATTTTGGAAACTTCAGATTCGGAGAACACGATAGAAATGAAAATAGAAAATATCCCCGTTTGATCAACACTGCCAGAGAAAAAAATTCCACTTCCCGACATAAAGCGTTTCTCAAAATGGTTGAGAATTGTGAGGTGTACGGCAAGGTGTCAAAGGTAGAAAGTAACGAAAGCTTAAATAATCGAGTTCCAGCAAGAACTGAATGTGAAGGAAATTGAAGCAGCTGAAAAGTTGTGGATCAAACAGTGTCAGCTAGAGAGTTTCTCCGACGAAATCAGATGTTCGGAAAATGGAAGGCAGATAGGAAAAGACAGTAGACTTTTCAACCTTCATCCTAAATTGAAAAATTAAATTATTGTACTCGACGGAAGAACAAATTTGGCAAAAATTCTTGATGAAGAGACTAGAGAACTGATTATTCTGGATTATATGCATGACTGTAAAAAATTACTCATTAGACATTTACAAGAAAAATTCAGACATAGAGAAATAGAACTGATCCTCAACGAAATACGACAAAAATACTGGGTAATCAATGGAAAGGCAGCAGTCAAATCAGCCTTTTCTAGATGTCAGAAATGCAGAAATGAGAAGGACGAGCCGCTTTCACCATTGATGGGACAATTGCCACAAGAGCGATTCAGACAAGAAATTAGACCGTTTGTAAACGTTGGGCATTTCAGACCAATCAGTTGTTGGATGCAATGTCTTCGAGAGGCATCGAATTCAAATTCAATCCTCCAGGAGCACCTCATATGGGCGGAACATGGTAAAGGCTAATAGAATTTGTAAAGAAATTATTTTATATAACCAATCCCTCAGAGAAGAAACTCTGCAAACCTTCTTTAGTGAAGCAGAACACATAGTAAAATCTAGACCACGAACTTGATGATCACCGCAGAGTGTGACAATGAAATGGATCAGGTCTTAATAAATAAAATATGGTTATTTCTCAATCGATTTTCACGATATACAAGAAATCATTCTATTTTATTTCTCGTGGACAATAAATATCAAGGGAGTAAATTTGAAATATGTTATAAATTAAAAGGTACCAAAAGGTAATAATGTGATTTTAAAATCGACACAAACGATCGAGCTTTCATTCTGATGTGCTCCAAAATTCGTATAGATAGATAGATAGATAGATAGAATTTTATTTCCCAAAAATACATCTTTACAATATTTCTGTAGGTAGCGAATACCCATACAATTAGCTATAATCAATAATTATTTACCTTATATCTATTATATACATCTATGTATTTCAGTCGCATAGAGCTTAGAGAAAATAGCTATAACCAATTCACATAATGTAAATGATTACATCAATTGATTAAAATATATATATATATATATATATATATATATATATATATATATATATATATATATATATATATAACAGAAAATTACTTATGACATCTACAGTCACTTGCCTTCACGGTATTAATTCTTGAGTGGATTCGTTTTGATTTCGAGAGCTCCATAAATCCTTTCTGATGAGTGCGTTAGCATGAAACAGCTGTCAAAGGTTAGAACTCTCGGAATTAAAACGAAAAATACTCTATTTTCACTTATATATATATATATATATATATATATATATATATATATATATATGTGTGTGTGTTCGGATAGGTTTCCGCGGTCAGATATTTGAAAACTAAAAGTTCGGGTTGAACCGCGTCTAGAATTTGTTGGAATTCGACGTTTCGGCTCCGATTTTGGAGCCATTTTCAAGAAATTGTGTTTTTTGTGACTTGACGTCGGGGTCTCAATCGTCCGAGCAATAAAAGATATAGAGGGCTTCTCTGTCTCTTTCTTGACAGCAACATACTCGACATTATTTACAAACATCTCAGCCCGAATCATGTTAAAAATGGGCATTCTCGGATATATCCGTTTGCACTCGGGGACCAGGTTGGAATTCCATGTTATTTTCACTCTTAACTTGGCGATCATGTTTGTTTACGACTTATTTATTGTCTTGTCAAATCAAACCATGGGCGTCAAACCATGGTAATCGTGGCATAATCCCGATTTTGAGACAAAAATACACTATTTGTTGAAATAGCTGTATAAAACATTGTTACTATTTAAGTCGACCTCAAAAACGATTACATATCGATAATTAGAAAAAAAACTTGTTGCAGTGTAGGTACACTAAGAAGTAAATAAGCAAACTCAACTCTTCTGTCTTGTTGGAATGTCTTTCGAGTACTTGAAACATAGCGTCGTTGATACTGCAATACGAGCTGTGTCAAGAAACATTAATTTCATAGGAGACTATAAAATGATAATAGGTACTACATGAAAATTTCTACGCGCGATTATTCAATACTTTGAATTCCAAAACAGTGACCGGTAGAAATTCTTACGTAGTAGTTACTTTTTTTTCTTTGGTATTTTTGCATCGACTGCTATGGTCATTAGTAGTTATCATCTACAGTCTTCTGTAAAATGAATGTTTCTGGATATATTGCTCGTATTACAGTATCAACGACGATAGGTAGTTCAGTGATATTTTTTTACTTTGAATTTGTTGGTCATGGAATTTACTTCACTGTTCTGCAACTATAACATTATAATAACTTGGCAGTTGTGTGTGTGTTTGAAATGTATGCTATTTTAGAGGAATTCGTGATTGTGAAACAGGTGATATGGACACAGATGACACAGAAGAAAGTGTTTAGAAGTAGCAACGAGAACTATAATCCGTCAGATCCAAAAAATTAGACTACTCCACCAAAAGAATAGAAGAATGCTATTTTAGAGGAATTCGTGATTGTGAAACAGGTGATATGGACACAGATGACACAGAAGAAAGTGTTTAGAAGTAGCAACGAGAACTATAATCCGTCAGATACAAAAAATTAGACTACTCCACCAAAAGAATAGAAGAATGCAATACAAAATTTTAATTTGTTTCAAACTGGACAGACAATTTACAATAAGCAAATCATCGCTCCACCCTGTGAGCAAATCAAGACTATATCAAAATAGAGGTGTTGTTTGGTATGTCTGAGATGTCTTCAGAGATACATGTCGACTCCTAATCAAATCATAAACTTTAATGACTCTCACCTGTTTGATGTTCAAGAAACAGAAGTAAATAGTAACTACATGAGAAATTCTCGATTTCCTACCAGGCAGACTTGTAATATCGATCGCTCCCTGAGCCTAACTACATAAGTAGAGACATTACTTTTTGACAACTCTACACTTTTTGATTATCTGCCCCAGGACACCAATAATCTAAATTCAGAAAAAAACATAAGAAAAAGAGGCTTTTACTACACTTTGGATGAGTATTTCAATGATACATTTTCAACATAAATTTGAATGTAATCCGTTATGTGTATTATAGTTTATGTGTAAATTAATATGTGTATTATAGTTTATGTGTAAATTCTAATGTGTATTATAATGCATGTATATAAAAAAAAATTTGTAAAATTTGGGAACTTTTTTTCTTATATCGACGTCAGCAATATGCTCTTAAAGTTTCTACACGTACTTAAGAAACACCCTGTATATATACATATAAATAAAAATAAAAGTAGAAAAGTTATTGGGTATAACCCTCAAAATGTTGTGCAACCGTAGACACGTGTTTCGAGCTTAAGCTCTCATCAGTACAGTAAAATCAAGTGCGAAGATGTACAACACTTGGATGTAAAAATGGAAACAAAGGAAGTCAACAACAGGAAGCCAACCACACATTTGTGGCTTCGGTTAGAAGACATTGTGCTTACAAGGCAACAACTAACGTCGCCACGGAGGAAGCTATAGCTACCAGCGTGACAATCCTAACCAGGAAAATACAAATCAGGATGGATTTAGCGAGGGGCAATATATGAAAATAAAAGTAAAAGTTATTGGGTATAACCCTCAAAATGTTGTGCAACCGTAGACACGTGTTTCGAGCTTCCTCCGTGGCGAATTAATACCGTGAAGGCAAGACAGATATAACAGAAAGTTAATTATGACTGTAGATGTCATAATTAACTTTCTGTTATATATATATATATATATATATATATATATATATATATATATATATATATATATATATATATATATATATATATATATGTATTACAATACAATGCATTTGTCATCGGTATGAGGCAGTGTGAAACTATTATAGATCAGTATTGAAAAATTCATTCAAATTATAGAAAACATGTTGGTGTAATAATTTTTTTAATTCGGCTTTGAATTTCCTCATGGAGAGAGCTTTCAAAACTTGAGGTAGCTGATTATATATGTTAATACCTGAACACAACGGTCCCCTACGAGTTCTGTTGAGTCGGTAATTTGGTAGTATTATAGATTGGTTTCTCGTTGGATAGGAATCTATATCTGTAGGGCGCAACAGGGAACCTCTATTTTTGTGGATGAGTAGTGAAAGTTTGTAAATATATAAGGTGGTTAAGGTGAATATTTTATGTTCTGCGAAATAATCCCTGCATGAATCCCTGTAACTCAGATTGAAAACTGTTCGCATCGCACGTTTTTGTATAACAAAAGTAGATGATGATTCAACAGACGTACCCCAAAATTATATACCAAATTGCAGAAGGCTATGGAAATAGGCAAAGTAAACGGTTTTAGCGACTTCATTACTTGTGTTCATTCTGACAGTTCGAATGGCGAATATAGCTTTGCTCATCTCGTGTTCAATTGTTTTATGTGCTCAGAGTTTTACTTAGGTTGAGACATAGTTTATTCGCCACGAACCAGTCCAGTATACCATTCATAGTCCTTTGTGAGAGACCAAGTAATGTCTGTATCTCTGAGTCATTGATAATAATGCTAGTGTCATCGGCAAAAAGGGTGAAGGTCACATCAGGAAAGTTGCACAAGAATAGACCCTTGTGCATTTAACTCATTTTTTGAATCGCTCTTTCATTATAATACTTTTTTGTTAATAATGTACTATACCTATCTCTATCTGTTTTCGAAATAAAAAATAATTTGTGTTAAATATGGTCCAAAACATAGCCCTAATTGAACTTTAGTACATCAGTACTCTCAATTCATGAAAAGTTGATATTTTGATTATAGGTTGGACAAATTCGAAGTATTTACTTAACACCAAGAAATCGACTCCATATCATACAGGGCGTGCTAAAATTACTGTTATTTCCATAATGCATAAAAGTGGTCAAAAGTTAATTTTTACAAATGAAACCCCCTGTATATTACTCGATAAATTGAAAGATGATGAAAAATGCTTCAAGATGATATATCATGTCCCTATACCTAAATCTTCAACTTTTCTTAATAAAGCCGTTTTTGTGGAAAAAATAGTTATTTATGATACCTACAAGTGATGGAAGTGGCATTTTATTTTGTGAGTGGGGAATATTGCGAAACGAACGTCAGCGAGTGGAGCAAATCCATGTATCATACACATTTTTGTGTACAACAGTTATAGGTAGTAATAAAAAAAAACAAAAAAATGAATGAGGTCCATGGGATTCGAACACACGATCTTTGGATTACAAGGCAGATGCTTCAACTACATACACCAGCGCACATGTTTATTTAAATGTTATTATTGGTTATTCATAAAGAACTTTCTACAGTTGAATTGAATAGTAGGTACTTCGTCAGTTACTTCACAGGGAATAAATATTACCAATTGCACAAACTGCCAAATACATTTTTGGGCTGATCATAATCCTCATGTGACAAAAGAAATGGGTTTTCAAGAAAAATTTTCCCTGAATGTGTTTTGTATTTTGAAGAAAAATAAAATTAGCTTTTTTATTTATGAAGACACACTGAATGCAGAGAGATATCTTCATATTTTAAGGACGACTGTTACCGATTTCCTTGAAAACTTGCCTTTAGAGGAATATATGAAATCGTGGTTTCAACTGGACGGAGCGCCAGCTCATTGCACTCAGTTTCCAGGAAACTTCACCAAATGTTTGACGATCGTTGGTTTAGGCGTTTAGGGCCGTGGGATTGGCCACCGAGATCACCCGATCTCACGCCACTTGACTTTTTTTTATGGGGTGTTTTAAAAGAAAGGGTGTACAGTACTCCAGTGCCTACCAAAGAACTGCGACGGCGAATAGTGCGGTGTATTGAAGATCTAGATCCCCATGAAATTGAAAAAGCAACGACAAGTCGCGTACAAAAGAATATTTTAAAATGTTTAGAATGTAATGGACAACATTTCCAGCATTTATTGTAAAAATGTGATATTTTGTTTACAATTTTGTTATTTTTAATCCTCCTAATTCTGTTTTTTTCTGTACTTTCACATGTTATATTCCAGAAAATCGTACTTTTTACCTAGAAATGCCTGGTTTTTGGACAGTTGTTCCCTGGAAACTTTCAGCCATAGTTAAGAAAATTATTTTGTAATCTTACATACTTCCTCTCGTTCATTGGTGTAAATTCAGGATACATTTGGTTGAAATTTCTGCAAGTTCTGGCAATGATTTGATCACACTGTCCGTGTATAATAAATAATTTCATAAGAACTTTGTTTGAATAATCGATATTTGCATTCACTTTGGAAGATAATTTGAAACACCGTTGATAACTATTCGTAAATTACTTATAAAAGTTACCAAACTGTTATAAGCTTGACAAATCCACTGTTACCTAAAACCAAATTCTTAAAAAGCAATTTTATTAAGAAAAGTTGATGATTTAGGTATAGGGACATGATATATCATCTTGAAGCATTTTTCATCATCTTTCAATTTATCGAGTAATATACAGGGGGTGTCATTTGAAAAAATGAACTTTTGACCACTTTTATGCATTATGGAAATAACAGTAATTTTAGCACGCCCTGTATGATATGGAGTCGATTTCTTGGTGTTAAGTAAATACTTCGAATTTGTCCAACCTATAATCAAAATATCAACTTTTCATGAATTGAGAGTACTGATGTACTAAAGTTCAATTAGGGCTATGTTTTGGACCATGTTTAACACAAATTATTTTTTATTTCGAAAACAGATAGAGATAGGTATAGGACATTATTAACAAAAAAGTATTATAATGAAAGAGCGATTCAAAAAATGAGTTAATATACGGGGTGTTCTATTTAAAAAAATAAAGTTGCTAGTTTTTTTTGATAGACGTGGCAACGCCGCAAAGCTGAAAATATTTTAGATCGATAGATCAGGTAACAAAATGTAAGATGTGAAATTTTCAGGGAAATCCCGCTTTGCATTTACCATAAACGTCTAACCTACCATCGACCGTGAGACACGCTGTATATACAGATTGAACTATTTTTAAGCTTTTGCTTTGTCAATAAGAATTTTTATTCTTCCGATAATAAAACGTATTTTGATTTGATTTGACTCAAGTATCAAGCGATCCAGCCAATCTTGAAGCCATCACTCCAAACCATTTTCATCTGGGATCGTCAAATGGTGATAGTTCATATATATGCCTGGGGCAATATTCCATTTGTCTTCGACATGAATAGAAAAAATCGCAGATGTTGCTGTAGAATTTCTGGAAACGATGGGTCAAAGAATATTTACCTACTTTATCAAAAAAAAAACAAATGGAGAAACAATCAAAACCCAATAAATGACGTCGTTATACTGGTGGAATACAATCTGGCAAGATATGCCTGGAAATTGGGCAGAGTTACTGGAATATTTCCTGGGCCACACAGAAAGGTACAGGTCGTGGATGTGAAAACCTCAACTGCTGAATTTCGACGTCCGGTCACGAAATTTTGTAGGGGGGAGAATGTAAAAACCTATTGGATCTTTTAATATTTTACCATATTGAATATTTTGTTACCTTATGCATATTTTTAAAAAGGATAATGTTGTTGACTGTCAAGTTTTTGAAAGACAAATAATTAGTTTTATTGGAAATTTCTGAAAGTAGAACAGCTTGAATTGTAACAGTATTCAGTAATACAGCAAATACAAGACACCTGTACCATAGAATTGACAAATCAACTCTCTGAACATCTGAGATCCGGAATTGCAGATCATTCAGGTACTGACGGTTGAGGTCACAAGCCAGAAACTACATCACTCTACATTTGATAACATAACAATTTCTTTCTTGTTTATGTTATCTGCATTTGGTTCTTGGATTATATTCAAATGCAATGTGCTTGAAATCAATAGATTGAGCCCAGTTCACAATTTTATATAAAACAAATGCACTTCATGAAATAAATTTTGGAGTAATATTTAAAAAAAGGTTATGTTTGATTTCCTTCAAACATTATTAGTCTTATGGTGGATTTATGCAGCAATCATAAGTCATAAGTCTTAGTCATAAGGAAGAATATTCGTCAATGATTGGTTGGAATATACGGACCAACCAATCATTGACAAATATTCTTCCTTATGACTTAAGACTTATGACTTATGATTGCTGCATAAATCCACCATTACTCTCTCCTCAAGGAGCCAAAACTTTGTAATCCAAAGAAAACCTTTGAAATGAAAAAAATTATAATATTTAATTTTAATACTAACTCTTCTCCATGTTCAGTTTCTTCCAAAAATATGGCGAGTGGTTTCAACGAGTTGGGTTTCTCCTTCAAACGTGGTTCCCAAGGATATTTGCTACTATTGATAATTTTGTCCTTGAAAAATGTTTGGGGACGAATGATATTCTTTGCAGTCAACAGTCTGATAGTACTGTCAGGTTTTGTGGAGTTCTTCTAAAACATAACCATCAAATTCAACAATAACATAAGTGAAATGTCAATCACTCGTCAGTATGACAAAACAAATTCCAAGTTGACAAACCTCTGTGGTAATAGAAGAACTAACAGAAAATGTAGCATCATTAGCACGGTTCCAAGATCCATTTATAGGCAACTGCGCACTCACAGTTTGGATTAATACAGGTTCGATAATTGATTTTCTTATTCCATTAATTTCATCAATATTATTGGCCACTCTTTCGAGTATCATATCATTAGCTTCAATCAGAAGTTCGTTTTTCTCTTCTGAACCTCTGTTACGAATATTGCCTTCTACCTGGTTTGTGTGTAAAATAGTATTAGTTAATTTGAGAATGTTTCTACTTTCCTCATTGATGATTTTCACGAAAGAATCATGAGTATTATAAAAATTCCAGTTTTGTCCCTGTGGAAGTGAATTGGAATTCTTTATTGCTTCTACTAAGATTTTATATCCATCCTGTAAAATGTAAATGAAAGAAAATTGATATACAATTAACTTGACGGCTCATACTTTTATGAAGACATCAAGATTCTCATATCCAGGAAGAGAATAGTTCTCAAGTTGACTTTTTTCATCATCATCATGTTTGTCGTTCATGTTTTCCAAAGTATGTAGGGTGACACTTTTCACAAGTGCTCACTTATAGTCACCATACAAATTTCAAAACATTTATTATTATAATAAAAACACATGAGGATTCAGTAATGTACAAAATAACCTCTTTTAACAAATGTTAAATATACGTCACTGTCGTCACTGTGTCCTCTTCTTCTTCCATTAGTTCCATTTGGCATTTATTTGTTCTAATTTCTAATTTTGCTTGTCGAACAATTTTGCCCAGGGCTTCGGTTATCTAGATTGATCTTTTTCATTTGGAACGTTCGTTTATTAGGTCTGGAGGTAGGGGAGTTAAATCTGCACCGTTCGTTTATTCAATCGGATTGAACCGAGGTATCCGTTTGCTCAAGCATTTTTGCCGACGAAATAGATTAATCAGACTTTTAAGGTTATGTTTTGTTGTTTTTAGACAGGGAATAAATCGTCGAAATCGTGTCAAAAGAGCAGAACAATATATTTTCTATTTTTGTGCAAAAAAAATTAAACGTAATTAAAAATTATTATGGTATTGAAAAATGTTGCTCTATATAAAAAGAGAAAATTATGTTACCCAAAACTCTCAATATTTGGGAGACACCATAACGTAATTTGTGCTTGTTTTTCCAAAGGGATTTCATGATGTCCTGAAGTGACAGACTTTTCCGTTACTTTATGGAGTTTGTTAGGCAAATCTTCAAAAGCTGAAGCAGTTATTCTAAAATGTCTTTTTTTAAACTGCAGCAGAGTTTTATACTTTTTCTAATAAAGTATTTTCTGGTATCTCATCATCATCATTAATCACTCACAGAACTTAAACAAAGTTTAAGTTCTGTGTTATCACTACTATCACCAAATATAAGTTAATGGCCTGGGCTACCGCAAAAGTTGCAGACAATAAAGCAATTAACATTCTATATTTTACCATTATACAAAATACAATGGGGCCTTATCTGTCAACTACCAAGGAGACCAAACATTATTTGACTCGGAGAGTCTGATCCTCATAAGACAATGGGGGCACTTATAGAAATAGATGAAAGAACATTTGTAACGAAATGTGACGTAGTTGGATATGTCAAGGCCGCCAATCTCCATGGACAGTGACGGACTAGCGCACTCCGCACTCTTGGTATATAAGGGTTATGGTGGATTTATGCAGCAGTCATAAGTCATAAGTTTTAAGAATAAACGGACCAACCAATCATTGACGAATATTCTTCCTTATGACTTAAAACTTATGACTTATGACTGCTGCATAAATCCACCATAATGGTGGATTTATGCAGCAGTTTTAAGTCATAAGGAAGAATATTCGTCAATGATTGGTTGGTCCGTTTATTCCAACCAATCACTGACGAATATTCTTCCTTATGACTTAAAACTTATGACTTATGACTGCTGCATAAATCCACCAACATGCAAGGAGCCTAAAATTTAACAAGTAGAGTTTAATCCTCATAACACAAAGGGGACACTAGTAGAAAGAGATGAAAGAACATTTGTGACGAAATGTGACGTAGTTGGAAGAGTCATGGCTGCCGTTCTCTATAGACAGTGACGGACTAGCTCTTAGTATATGAGATTTACTGCTGACAGTTTTGTTGCTTGGTTCGAGTTCGACTCTGTACTCATATCCAAGTACGTCACTATGACGCGTCGATGCTACAAGATTCTGATTGGCTAGAGCTTATTAAACCCTCCTGTTAGTTTACTCTCGTTGGTCAACTAACCATTGTTTATATAGAAGTAAGATAGTTAGTCAATGCCTGTGTAGTTGGTGTTGGACACAAATGCGAGTATCATCTAGCGTGATTAGTTACAAACATGAATATTTGACGTCATTTCAATGCAGGTTTTTTTCAAAAAAACCTGATTTTAATGCTTTTCCATTGTTCCAATCAAGGAGGCCAGATCAGTGAAGTTACGACATGACTTGGATGCGAGATCACTGTCGCCATCTACATGTCGCATCCATTTGAATCCGATATAATTCCCATAAGGTTGGCTAACTATCTTACTTCTATATAAACAATGTAGAGGATGTCCCGATCGACCGATTTTATGAGCCTGTCAAATGACGTCAGCGCGATGCATCCCAATGGTTTACTTATATCTATATTCATTTAAATTACAAATTAGGATGACTTTAGCGATATATGAAAATATAAAGAGAAAAGTTATTGGGTATGACCCTCAAGTTGTTATGCAACCGTAGACACGTGTTTCGAGCTTATCAGTACGGTAAAATCAAGTGCGAAGATGTACAACACTTGGATGTAAAAATATAAACAAAGATAGTCAAGAACAGGAAGCCTACCACACGTTTGTACCATCGGTTAGAATACCTTGTGCTCACAAGGCAACAACTATAACATCACCACGGAGGCAGTTATAGCTACCAGCGTGACAATCCTACCCAGGAAAATACAAATTAGGATGGATTTGGAGAGGAGCAATATATGAAAATATAAAGAGAAAAGTTATTGGGTATATCCCTCAAATTGTTATGCAACCGTGTAGACACGTGTTTCGAGCTTAAGCTCTCATCTCAATACGGTAAAATCAAGTGAGAAGATGTACAACACTTGGATGTAAAAATAGAAACAAGGTCTTCCAACCAATGCCACAAATGTGTGGTTGGATTCCTGTTGTTGACTTTCTTTGTTTCTATTTTTGCATCCAAGTTTTGTACATCTATTCGCACTTGATTTTACCGTACCGATGAGAGCTCAAGCTCGAAACACGAGTGTCTACAGTTGTATAACAATTTGAGGGTTATACCCAATAACTTTTCTTTTTATATTTATTTATATTTAGATATACAAACCCATACGGACGGCATCGCGGTGACGTCAAATGAGAGACTATATTGCAACATAGGGAATGGGCCATCCTCTACAAATAGTGTTGAGGGTCCTTGGCCTATCCCCACCATTTTGTGCATCATAATGGTGGATTTATGCAGCAGTCATAAGTTTTAATTCATAAGGAAGAATATTCGTCAATTATTGGTTGGTCCGTAAATTCCAACCAATCACTGACGAATATTCTTTCTTATGACTTAAAACTTACGACTTATGACTGCTGCATAAATCCACTATAAGACACTATACAATAAAATGCACGGTATAAGCGCCTAGGTTATTGAAAATTTCGGATGAATAATCGTTAAATGGCTAAAAATTTTGATTGGTTATAGGCCGAGGGCATCTGACGTCACATGACAACTGTCAATCAGCCTGCTGGACAAACATTGACAAACAAACCGTATTTGAATAAACAACAATGGTAATTTAATGATATTATAATGGCAATTCTGAGAAGATTAAGGGTTTATTCTAGTATACCTGAAAGGGGAACGTAATTTGATATTGTAATCAGTATTCTTCCTGATTACAACGAGATTGTTTGTGATATGGCTGATAAAAGTGATTATTTCAACACGCTGTCTAAGGATATCCAGAAGAGATATTTACAAAATGTTTTGAACATTCCGTTGCTCATTTCAACTTCTCAGTAGTTAAATCTGCTCTTCTAGTTGCCTGAATCCACAATTCACGTCTCTTTTCAGCAAGAGGATTAATATTTTTTCTATTGTCGAAAATAGAAGGGAGTCGATGGAATGAAACCTTATCTCTGCCGCTTCTACTTCCGCATTTCACAATCGCGCAAAATTGAGGCATTATCGAGAATTTTTATTCTAAAATATGAAATAAATGCACAATAAGCATTTGTAGATCCGTTTGTTTGTCCAGCAAGCTGGGGTGCAATTACGAACATTCGATTCGTAGTGAGTTTTGACATATGTCAGACTTAGCAATTATGAAAACCAATACAATTCAAAATATATTGCAACTTAAGGTGATATCAATGGTCTATATGGTAGATATAATTTCATTCTATCCCTATTCAAAGAAATTTCATAGTTTCGGTTTCGTTTCGAATCGAGAACATACATCGTTCTAGCCTACGTATCGTGACCAGGGACCCGGACCCAAATGAAATATCGGTTCCGATTCAGTTACGGTTCTCAGAATATTATTTCGGTTCGGTTCTGACAATTTTTTTCGTTCCAAACGGTTCTTTTCGGTCCGTTTCCTATATGTGTATGGATTCCGTAATATATGCGGAAAATAGTATTTAATAGCTTTTTTTCTACTCCCATAACTATAAATGCATTTTTTAAAACTCATATAACATAGCATCGTTATTTCCCCATTCTTTCAAATTATAAGTACCTATATCCAAACAAAACTGCTTCAGCAATGGAAATGGATAAGACCAGTGACTCCAGTGCAAAGAGACAAAGAGTACACGTTTTATAGGTACTCTTTACTCCAGTGAGTGGCAGTGACCTTAATTAATGCGCCAAAACCAAAGAGTACACCAACTAACTGTACTCTGTGGCCAAAACGCCTAAAACATGAAGCATAAATGAGAAAAATAAAGTCTTTCCACAAAACAAGTCAGTTAATGGTGGATTTATGCAGCAGTCATAAGTCATAAGTTTTGAGTCATAAGGAAGAATTATCGTCAATGATTGGTTGGAATAAACGGAAAACCAATCATTGACGAATATTCTTCCTTATGACTTAAAACTTATGACTGCTGGATAAATCCACTATAGTTAGACTCTTTGACATTAATCCACTATAAATTCTTCGTTGTTTTGCTGTGATTCTGCCAGTCACTTGTCATTCTAATGATATCGAAAGAAATTTACCTTCTGTGACATCCACAGAACTTAAACACAGGTTTAACCTGAGTTTAAGTTCTGTGGTGACATCTCACATTTCATCAATGATTGACTTCGGATAGAACCGAAATTAACCGAAAAAACCGTTATATTTTTTAAGGGTTTCGGTTCGGTACCACGAAATCATCGAATTTGAAATATGGGTTCGGTTTCGGTTCCGGTCCACGAAAAAATATCGGTTCCGTTACGGTTTTCGGTTCAAAACGGTTCCGGTCCGGGTCCTTGATCGTGACAGCTCTCTTATCGAGTGTTCATAATCCCACCCCTGGATTAACAACTGTCATTTACTGTCGTCTGTCAGATATGCCCGCGGTCTATTCTGTCTTCGTAAGGTTAGTCAGGTAAGGTTAGGTTGGCTAGTAATTCACGCATTTTCAACTCAGGCTGTGTCAAGTCACCAGTCGGACAAGGCACGCGCGTTCAGTATGAAGTATGACGATGAGTCGGACCGATCAGATGATTGAAAACGGTCGGACAAGGCAGTCCAGGGACCCGGACCGGAACCGTTTTGAACCGTAACGGAACCGATATTTTTTCGGGGACCGGAACCGAAACCGAACCCATATTTCAAATTCGATTATTTCGTAGTACCGACCGAAACCCTTAAAAAATATAACGGTTTTTACGGTTAATTTCGGTTCTATCCGAAGTCAGTCATTGATGAAATGTGAGATGTTACCACAGACCTTAAACATAGTTTAAACTGTTGTTTAAGTTCTGTGGATGTCACCGAAGGTACGTTTCCTTCGATATCAATAGAATGAATGACAAGTGACAGGCAGAATCACAGCAAAACAACTCAGAATGTAGTGTTAACTCAAGGAGACTAAACGTTATTTGACTAGGAGAGTTTAATCCCCATAAGACAATGGGGGCACTTATAGAAAGAGATGAAAGAACATTTGTGACGAAGTTGGACATGTCATGGTCGCCATTCTCCATAGGCAGTGACGGACTAGCGCACTCCGCACTCTTGATATATAAAAGTTACATATTGTGACAGTTTTGTTCCTTAGTTCGAGTTCGACTCTGTACTCATGTACAAATACGTCACTATGAAGCCTGATTCACATAATGGCAGTAGCAGTAGCGTCACCCCCCTCTATTGATAAGATAACCAATGGCAAACATGTTTAGACGACGCTGAAAATTCAAGGTCACGCTGCTGAAAGTTTGATTCATTTAAACTTTTTGCAGTAAAATCTAGCAGTGTTCGCATTTCAAACCTTAAAATTATCATGAAATCGAGATTGCTGTTATGATTCCTTTCTACTGCTTTTAACAAACAATTAGTTGAAAATTTCCATCCCAATGTCACTCATTCGGATAATAGCGTCAAAAGGGGCGGAGTCACTGCCTTTAGTGCCACTGCTACTGCCATTATGTGAATCAGGCTTGACGCGTCGGTGCTACAAGATTCTGATTGGCTAAAGCCTGTAAGTTTACTCTCTTTGGTGTTCTGACTTGTTTTGTGAAAAGGCTTTATTTTTTACATTTATGGTTTGTGTTTTGGGCGTTTTGGCGCATTAATCGAGGTCACTGCCACTCACTGGAGCAAAGAGTACCTACACAACTTGTACTCTTTGTCTCTTTGCACTGGAGCACTGAAATGAAATTATATTATGTTTAATATAATTTCATTTCAGTGCACTGGAGTCACTGATCTTATCCATTTCCATTGCTGAAGCGGTTTTGTTTGGACACAGGTACATATAATTTGAAAGAATGGGACGTAAAATAACGATGCTATGTTATATGAGTTCAAAAAACTGCCATCATAGTTATCGGAGTAGAAAAAAAGCTGTTAAATACTATTTTCCGCATATATTACTGAATTCCGTACATATATAGGAAACGGACCGAAAAGAACCGTTTGGACCGAAAAAATTGTCAGAACCGAACCGAAATAATATTCTGAGAACCGTAACTGAATCGGAACCGATATTTTCAATTTTCCTTGGACCCGTTCCCGAACCGGAACCGATATTTCATTTGTGTCCGGGTCCCTTGGCGCGTTCACTATGAAGTATGACGATGAGTCGGACCGATCAGATAATTGAAAATATTGGTCACATACAAACAGTTCTAATTAGATCGTCAAGTCAACCAAATGACCGCGCTGGTCTAATCATATTGGTCAGACCGGAGACTTGACTCAGCCTCAGTTTGTCTTCTTTTTGTCGGTCATTTAAACTTACCGCCATTATAGCGACCAATCATAGAGCGTGCTGTGCCGTGCACTTTATAGACGAGGAAAAAAATGACGTCAAAAATGTCATTCTTGTCAAAAACTGATTCCAAACAAACATCCGTCAAATTTAAATCAGCTTGTCCGATTGTTTCCGTAAAGATTTTTCAACTTCTTTTAAAACTGAAAAGAACCTTTTAGAGATAGATTACTCCAAATTTTAGGCGCGAAAGAAACTTATTTAAAACAATAATGACCGTGCAACAGTGCTTTTTCATCAACAGAAAGACTTGCCACTAAGATCTGTCACTCTTGTCAGAGACAGAGACGGTTTTTAGAATTTCGGAATTTTCTCTTGTCGTTTTGTGTGGTGTTTGTTAGTTGTCGTTGGTTATTCTTTCATCATTCGTGTATTTGCATTAATCTTGTTCCTTTAAAGACATTTTCTAATAAATCGTTTTCTTCCTACAAATAAACAATGAACTGTTTAGTGTTGTGTAAAGGAAAAATACCTGAAATAAATCATTTTTGGTAGATAATGAAGTTTTTTACGTACCTATATGCTTTGCTCAAAATAGCTTAAATAAGTATTATTTTAGCTTGACAAAAAAGGCATGATTTTTGGTTATTGTTCTTGAGAAGAGACCCCAGCAGAACATTTGAGTGAGAAAATTGTAATTTGTGGCATACATTTTTCTCATGTAGATTCATGTGAAAACGACAATAGGTAGAATAATTTGAAACCTAGTGCAGTACCAATATTGTGTCTGCGTAAGCATGCATGGCGAGTGATACAACTTTCTGCCACACCGCTTATATTATGAGTTCTAGATTTCTACAAAAAGTACTAAACATACATAGAATCGCCTCAGAAAACTAATGTCAATATGGAAGTACTTTTCTTTGATGGTAAGGAAAATGCTTCTGCCCTCACTTTTTCATTCACCCCCATTGTGGAAATTGCACTATCCAGAAATACTCGTAAAAATAGCATGTTAATCTCTTCAAATGATTTAAATTAAATGCAGTTGCATATTTTGACATGAATCGTTCTTGAAAAAAAAAAAACCTCGAGCTTCCAAGCATCCAATTCTATAAATTCAATTTGAATTGAAATTATTTATGATATCAGCTGAAATTTTCATAGTTTCTTGTACTTTCAATTTATTTTCCAATCCAGTGCCTCCTTGAAATTCGCACCGACGTTTTGGGGTGGTTCCGTAGGTTTCTGTTGGTTAACTACAGCTGAAAAGTGAATCAGTCGCTTCAAAGCGATAAATAATAATAATAACCGTACTCTACTTTCTGAAGGCCTTTGCTGAATATTTGGGATCATAAATATGTGAAAATATGTATTCAAAACGGCTAAATACAAATAACAGGTATAAGTACAATGAGGTTTCCAACCTTATTCTTCGAGATTCAGAATTAACAGTTGTTAAACTTCACAAGTACCATAATATTTTACTTAAACCGGGCCTGTTAAAAAAATCACTGATGACGCGCATGCGCATTGCGGACTAGCCTGAACTTTTTACAACACTTTTGACATGGGGATTAGCATTCTAGAGCAATATTTCTATGGTTTGGAATCAGTTTTTGACAAGAATGACATTTGTGACGACACACTAATGAAATTATAATATAATGACTGGAATGCTCTTAGTTCCACTGCGCACCCGTATAAAGTGATAACTCTAGGAGATGAAGAAAGGAGGCACATGCAATCTAGCAGAGAAATACTTTGTTGTTTACTTGTATGGGTGCGAGAGAGATATTCATCTGCACGTACGTGTTATTAGTTTCCCAATTTATGGTTTGTAAACACGCCAGTGCAGTGCAACGTGTCTTTGTATCAGTTTTATATGTTACAATCAACTCAATCTCGATTGCTCCGCCACTGCCAGGAACCACAAAACAAACATGGCGGCCCCCATGAGAAATCACTTCGCGCAGCCTGTCAAGCATTCCAGTCAACATAATGTCATAATGATTTCATTTCAGTGATTCAGTGGTCAGTGGTCTATTCTATTGTGGTCTGTCAAAGACAAGACACTTCTTGTTTGTTGATCAGTTTTTATTTATTTTTTGTATTATTTGTGTTTCTGAAATAAATAACTTTCGATTCGAAAAGTTGTAAAACTTGTAACAGTTATAAGTAAGATCTTGTCAAAGCATTTGAAAAACATCTCAGTTATTATTTTGTTTTGAACATGTAGGAGTTGGGACATCATGAACCAAAGTTTATTTGAAAAATTAGTGCATATGTTCAAATCATATTATCAAGTTTATCAATGTTACAGGAATGATCTCGCTACCAAGATGAACCAAGAATATGCAGAAATGGTTGCTGCAATAGCATTCGGTGTTCTATCGGCAATTTTTGTCAGTGCTTTCATAATTTTAATTGTCATATGCAGGAGGCAAAAATTATTTTATAAAGCTAGTTATCTGGATTCCCACCATGATTCTTCGAAGTAAGTTGCCTCCAAGATGTATCTACAGAAAAATTTATTGAAATTTTGTATTTGGTGAACTCATAATTCTATTATCTAAGAATACCTATATAATTAAACCACAGGTACATCAATTATGTATTGTTTCAACAAAATGTTAAGAATTGCAAATAACATAAGTACCTTAACCCTTTCACTGCGGGACGTGAATTTGCATTCCGTGCTGTGTGTGTGGCATTGGGCAGCCTGTGCGTGTACGTCCGCATTCCATAGTTGCAAAAAGTCCATAAAAAATTTTTGGGTGGCTAACGCATGACTAGTGTGCTCCTAAGATTGCATTCTTCTCTAGAATATGGCTGCTAAAGTAAAGGTAAGCTTATCGGGCTCATTCTCGAACCAAACTGTTAGATATAAGCAGTTATATATTTTTTTATGTTTTTACATATTTTTCTTAGTTTTTTATATTGTATTGTATTGTAAATGGGTATTTCTTCCCGTGTAATAAATAAATAAATAAAAAGAAAAGTTGTGTTACGTAGTTTTATCTCCTGAACACGAATCCGAAAGAATTTCGTGGGGGTCTATTATACTTTTCGAGTTATGATGTTTTGAATCTTGAAAATCGACCATTTTCAAACACGATTTTTTCGGTCAAAAATCGAAGAAAATGTCTCCTTTTTGTTGGCACTTTTTTGAGACCGTAATATCAACTCATATTTCACAATTACAAGCACTAAAACCAATATCGTTGAAACAAAATAACAACGAAATGAACGCGTTAAACTGCATAAAAAATGGAAGCCATCCTGAGTTTGTAGGATACAAAATGAGAATGAGTTGGGACTGCAGGCGCTTCCACGAAAGTTAACTCATGTGCCAAGCATATTCACTTGCGTAATCGCTCGTTTGCCGCAGCCTAGTACCTGAAACAAGCCCGTAAAAAAATACGTCAGTCGCACCACTGGACCACAAATAATTTGCGGGTTCTTACGTTTCCCGCAGCGAAAGGGTTAATGTTGATTCTACGGTTCCCACTTTTTTTTTGAGTCTACTACATCTATTTTCAGGCCAGAAAAACACTTAATAGAACCAGAAAGACCTGAAATGGAGTTAGGGGAAGTCAGTATGAATTTTGAAGAGATTTTAACAGATGAACAATGGATTGACGATGCAACTGGTCTTATTCCTCATTGTTTAGCTATTCTGAAGACCTGTAGATATCTTACAGAGAGACTAACAGCTTTAGCAATGAATTCTACACCAATTTCTGGAAATTTTAGACAAATTGTTGAGGTAAACCTGATGATTATTTTGTACTTAGTTTTATTGATTAATTTTGTAATAAAATGAATAACATTTGAGATTATCCCTAGTTTATAGAGAAATATTTCAATTATAATTTTCTGAACTTAATGAGTCAATCCAACATCTAGGATCATAAGAACAAAAGTAAATATTTTTTTTCGTGTTTTTGAAAAAGTGAAAATTATTATTATTAAAATTGTCCAGTTTTATCAGAAATAATATCCAAGTCAGTAATTAGACTTGGATGTCATTTTTCATAATTGTTATGATTTGTCATGATTAATTGTATGGAAATATTCAACTGTAAATGACCCCACATGACATGAAAACAAATGGGAAATTGACTCCCGGTCAAATTGGCTGAAACTTTATTGTTATAGGCTAAAAAATCGAAGTGTACGCCATTTAACAAATAATCCAGCTGCTACTGTGAGGGTGAACATCAAACAATAGTCAATTGTGTGCTGTATAAAATAACTTATTTTCATTTCTCAGTTTTTGAATTTTCATGATCGGATATAACACCTAAAAGTGTTTAGAATAGACCATTGGTGAACTGTAGTGTTTCGCTGTATGGTGTTGGTGAATATAAATATGCAGAATATCCATAAAACCGTGTCTACCAAATCGCGGAAATTTGGTTCTGTACCCCAGTGTTCCACTTATTGCTCTTCAGATATCAGTCTTCATAAATTTTCTCTTGGTGATAGATATAAGCTGTGTCTCCAATGGAAGCGGTGCTCAGTGTTGGAAAATCTATTACAAAAAATATGCATGTTTACAGTCTCTACTTCCATTTACGTGGTAAATACCTATATCGTTTTAGTTTTAACATTTTTTCTTAATAATGATGACTTGTTACAGCTACACCTCAGTTAGGAGAAAACTCAAAAAAGGAGTCATTCTGAGTCAAAAGATTCCGTTATCGGAATATCGAAAGACAGACAGACAGCGAAGTAGTCGTGGTGTTGAGCGTTTGGCTTCCACCCAGGCGGTCCGGGTTCGATCCCCGGTCGCGTGTCACTGAGCTGAAGTGGTTCGGATTCCACTTTTAATTAAACTGTAGGTCGCGGATCTCCCTTGCTCGCACAAGCTTTGCTTTAGAGGGGTTTTCTTCCGAAAACCTGGGAGTTTCGTAAAAACAAATTTTACAATTTTACTCAGTCAAAGGTTAACATGCAGATGTCACATAAAATGTTGTGTCAAAAAATAGAATGTATAAAAATAGGAAGATATTTCTAATTTCAATAATGTATTTGTAACGTATTCAAAGTTAATTTTAAGTTTCATGTATGATATAATATAAACCTTATTACTTATTTTCAATAGATGCGAGTATTATGGTATTTTTGTTAGTTATTTAAAAAAATTACTTTGCTCACAAAGAGACCCACAATTAAATTCATAAAAATGTGATTGGAGTTTTATATGAAATTTAGGTTGAAAGAAGAACACCCAATGGAGGAAGATTCTGGAAACATGCCAGGTGAAGGACCTGGAAACATGCCAAGTGAATGACAAATTGAGAATGAAAATAATAAAGAGAGTAAAGGTCCAGTTTAAAATTGATGAAGTCCTTTCATAAACACAAATAGAATCTCGTAATTCTATACCTCATATATAACTGAATAATCCAGAGATTATCTCTAAAATACTAATAACTGCATTTAGCAATAGTCTCAATTCTAAAAAATCCATCAAATTGAAAAATTTTACCACAAAGCTCTTATAAAAACACAGTTTTGTTACATTTCTCTGTGCTATAAAGTTTGTTGTTCACCCTCATCGGTAGACATATTTGTTTCATTCAGCGACATCTAGCGGTTGTCTTTTTTCGCCTAGAGCAAATTGAGTGTTAAAAAAATGTGTGAGTTTAGATGATTTTCCATTTGCTGCTTCTGAGATATAAGCTGTCAAATTTCGTAAAGACGTCGTACTTGGTGGGACTGACAAAGAAAAAAAAGTGTTGTTAGTTGAAATAAGACAAATTCAGTATCAAAATATTTTTATCTGAACTCATTAACATGTTCAATTATGGTCTTATTGATGATAGTACATGAGGGTGTATATGAGACATAGTCAAAAAAATCATTTTTGAGGATTTTTTTTCTAGCACTATTCCACAACCAACAAGTTATATTTTTATAAGACATCATAGTTTCGTGATGTTTGAAATATAAATCTCCAAAATTTTGTGTTATACCCCTACACTGAAAACAATTGACAGATCGTTTTTTTAAACAAAAAATAATGTTTATTGCTACTGTTGATTGAACAAAAAATAAGGTAGCTTTCTGATGTATTCAACTGTTTAATGTTACTTTGCATTTGGATACAGGGTGCGTTACATTTTTTTAAAGATTATTTACAATATTTAAAAATTCATATCTTAGAAACGCAACATACAAAGTTGACAAAACTTTTATATACAGTTTGTCTCACTAAGTTGGAACCATATGGAAAACTTTTTTATTATTCATTTCAGGAAAAAAAGTTATTCTTCATAAAAAGTTCTGCATGTTCTAAAATCTAAAATACAATCATCAGATATCAAATTTTTTCAGTCGTATACGCGATGTGACAAAAAATATGAATTTTACTTAAGAGTAAAGTACCTTTATATTTGAAAATATCGAAAATTCTTATAAAAAAAAGTTGTTCAGAATTGAAAATTTCGTTCAAATATGCAATTACGTCCATAGACATTGAAAAATTGGGTTATGTTAGTTTTTACTTTTTATTTTGAATGAACATTTATCTCTTTTGATTATGTAAGACATTATCACCTTTCTGTTTCTCAATGCTTTCTAACAATTTTGCATTTTAAACACATAATGAATGTATATGCATAATATATTGTGCAAATACGAAAATACATACAAATGATTTTTTCATGTAAGTGGATGCAATTGCATATTTAAACGTAATTTTCAGATCTGAACAACTTTTTTCCGTAAGAATTTTCGTTTTTTCAAATATAAAGGTACTTTACTCTTGAGTAAAATTAACATTGTCGCACCGCGTATACGACTGAAAAAATTTGATATCTGATGATTGTATTTTAGATTTTAGAACATGCAAAACTTTTTATGAAGAATAACTTTTTTCCTAAAATGAATAATAAAAAAGTTTTCCATATGGTTCCAACTTAGTGAGACAAACTGTATATATATATATAAGGTTCAAATTAACAGAAAAGTTTTGAGATAGTCAATAAAAACAATGTAGAACCTGAAAAAAAATAAATGCGCCCACAATTTGTTTATTTAATCAAAAAATCTAAATGAAAGGTAATATTGAACAACTGAATTCATCAAAAAAACTACCTTATTATATAATAAATAATTTTTTTGTAGTATAATTTACAATTTTAAAAATTTCTATTTCAAACAGAGAGAGTCATCAAGAAACAAACCAAGTTTTTATCTCATTGAATGGACTAAAACTATGATGTCTTATCAAAATATTACTTGTTGGTTCTGGAATAAAAATCCCGAAAAACCCGAAGCACGGTCTTTTTACTATGCCCCGTATACACTCTAATGTCTATCTTCAATTAGATTATAATCGCCTTAATGACAGTGAAACGTGCTAATAAAAACATCGAATATGCGACAGTGTAAAACTGATAAATACCCAAATTTGAGAACTGAAAAAACCATTTCCATAGCGCATTTAGATTACGAGAAACATATGATCATTAAAGAACTGATAGTTTACTCGGACGGAGAAAAAAAAAATCTCAAACAAACACGTGGAACTTTTTCGTTGAACGCTTCTTCTTTTCTTTTCTTCTTCCGTTCCAATTAGTGGTGCTGGATTCCCATCGAACTGATAATAAACCAGAGGCGGACAAGAAAATCAGAATAAGGTAAATCAAACAAAATGAATTATGATGAATTACTGAGCGAAATAAAAAAATAACAGTGCAAAATAACGAAATAAAACTTCAGAATGAAGAAATAAAACACCAGAACGAAGACATCAAGAAAGATTTTATCGCCATCAAACAACGACATAGAATAGAAATAGAAGACCTCAAAGAAGAACTGTCTTCACTAAAGGAAGAAAACGTGAGACAAAGAGAAAAGCAAGAAGATCGAAGGATAGTGAAGAAATACAATAATGTGGTGCATGGCATTAGGGAAGAAAAAAACGAAAGTGCTCTCGAAAAATTTGTTGATCTATGTAAAACCCACCTGAAAGTAGAAATCAACAAGTCATCTGAGGAACATCTACCGTATTGGAAGGGAAGAGGAAGGGAAAAACAGACCAATTCTCATTGAATTCCTTTGTATGGACCTTAAAAATGAAGTAATGAACGCAGCATATAAATTGAAATTTACAAATTTATTCATCAGTCACGATTTAGCAGAAGAAGACTTACAAAACAGCAAATTATTGTGGGAGTACAAGAAACTTACCAAAGGACATAACATAGATACTAAAATATCCAGAGGCAAGCTTATTGCAAACGGAATTCAATATACTGTGGAAGAAGTCCAACTGGACCCACTGAGTATAACGACCGACACTGCTGAGAGGGAAAACGATCCGGGGAATATTACCGACGTAAGAATCACTAGACAAAAGGGTAAAAGAGGGAGAGAAGAACAACCTACTGGTTATCCAGCCAAGAAGAGAAATAACCAAGGAAAATAAAACAAAAACTCTTAAGTTGCAAACATTTTTAGTGTATAAGTTAGGTTATTGTTCGTAAAATACTAACACTAACACATAGTGGGTAAGTTTTTCTAAAACTATTTTTCGAAATTATAATTCATTTGGAAAACTACAGAACACTTTTATTGTCCTTATTGAATGAATTATGGATCCGTATATACGAGATTTTACTATAAATAAATTCGACACATTTGAACTTCAAAATTCTTCAGAAGCCAAAGAAATCCTCAAAATTAATAATGATCACAAGAATTTTAAAATAATGCATAATAATATTCGAAGTTTAAACATTCAATTTAGCTTAATGCTACTCAAAGGTCCTCTATATTCGTCTTATCTTTTATCTTTTATCGCTCTTTTATTAGCCCTATACAGGGTCGCTGATATGAATGGAAACGGTCGATTATTTCCCAAAGTAAGAGAGCTAGCTAAAAATGTTGAAATACAAAAGTTCTAGGGTTTTTCAAAATCCATCATATTAACGAAAAATTAAGTATACAGGGTCAGTCAAAAAGTCAGGACGAAACAAAGTTGCCTTTTCTCTAATGGGACACCCTGTATATTATTTCACATTTCAATTTTTCTCAAAATTCTGAACAAAATTTATTCAGCACATCATTTCCTAAATTCAACAGTTTTCGAGATATCGAATTTTGAAAATTATTTTCTAATAAATTATCCAAAAATGTTTTAGTCCATTAAGTTCATAGTCCATCAAGTTACCTTTGAAAGTTTCCAGCTCCATAACAACGCCGCGTCGTTCTTTTGTCTAACAGTGATGATTTTGACAAAAATACATTTAGTGTAAATAATTTTCGCGCAAAAATGGCACGTTTATCACGTTTGGCACGTATTGAAATTTTAATGATCATAGGATACGGTGATAGAAGACGAAGTTGTAACCACTTAGTGGATATTTTTAATGAATTGCATCCCAATCGGGAACCCATTTCTAAATCAACCGTTTCAAAAACATTGCAGCGTTTTCATGTAACTGAAAGTGTCAAAGATCAACCAAAAAGTGGAAGACCAGTAAGCGTTACTAATGAAGAAAATTCTTTGAATTTCATGTTAGATGTGGTGAAAAATCCAATAAATTCAGCACAACAGAGGGCTCTAAATCATAACATGAGTCGATACTCCATTCAAAAAATTTGCAAACTGCAAAAATTCCATCCATATAAAATTCATTTGGTACAAAAATTGAGTGAAGACGATTTTGATCGAAGAATCGAGTTCTGTGAAGTTATTATGGATAAATTAAATGAAAATCTCAACTTTGTCAACCACATATTGTTTTCTGACGAATCTACATTTTGTTTAAACGGGCACGTAAATCGACACAACTGTAGGTATTGGTCAGACCAAAATCCACATTGGATTGAGGAAGTTCACACTCAACGGCCACGAAAAGTAAATGTCTGGTGTGGCATTATTGGTGGACACGTCATAGGACCTTATTTTATTAACGGAAATTTGAACAATATTTGCCACTTTTACAACAGCATATTATTCCAGAGCTTAGGCGATTATTCCCGAATAATAACAGTCCCAATTTGCTGGCAGAACAAATATGGTTTCAACAAGATGGGGCTCCTCCACATTTTGGACGTGTGGTACGGGCATATCTAGATGAAACTTTTCCTGATAAATGGATTGGGCGCAGGGGAGCAATTGAATGGCCAGCTAGGTCTCCCGATATGACCCCACTTGACTTTTTTTTATGGGGTCACATAAAAAATGTAGTCTAAAAAAATAGGCCGCCAAATATCGAAGAGTTGCAAGAAAGAATAAGGCATGAAAGGCACTACAAAATTTTGTTCAGGAGGTAAATGGTAAACACTTTGAGCACCTTATTAAATAGAAGTCCAAAGAAAAATTTGTTGTTTATTAAAACTAGTTTTTTCTCTTTTTCTCCTGGCATAACTATTGTTTCATAAAATTTCAAATATCCTAGACATTCATTAAAAAATACATTTTATCGTTTCATGCATTTTTATCAACCCGAAACAAATATTCTTTTTTTATTTTCTCTGAAAAAATTATAATTAAATTGTAATCATATCCACATACTCCACATTGTGTGACTTTCATAATCCATATCCATTATTTCGTGCTTTTTCTTTAATAAATATGAGAGTAGTAACAAGTTATTTTCAAAATTCGATATCTCGAAAACGGTTGAGTTTAGGAAATGATGTGCTGTATCAATTTTGTTCAGAATTTCGAGCCAAATTGAAAAATGGAATAATATACATTAGAGAAAAGGCAACTTTGTTTTGTCCTGACTTTTTGACCTACCCTGTATACTCAATTTTTCGTTAATATGATGGATTTTGAAAAACCCTAGAACTTTTGTATCTCAACATTTTTAGCTAGCTATCTTACTTTGGGAAATAATCGACCGTTTCCATACATATCGATCGATTCTACGATCAAAATCGTCTTCACTCAATTTTTGTACCAAATGAATTTTATATGGATGGAATTTTTGCAGTTTGCAAATTTTTTGAATGGAATATCGACTCATGTTATGATTTAGAGCCCTCTGTTGTGCTGAATTTATTGGATTTTTCACCACATCTAACATGACATTCAAAGAATTTTCTTCATTAGTAACGCTTACTGGTCTTCCACTTTTTGGTTGATCTTTGACACTTCCAGTTACATGAAAACGCTGCAATGTTTTTGAAACGGTTGATTTAGAAATGGGTTCCCGATTGGGATGCAATTCATTAAAAATATCCACTAATTGGTTACAACTTCGTCTTCTATCACCGTATCCTATGATCATTAAAATTTCAATACGTGCCATACGTGATAAACGTGCCATTTTTGCGCGAAAATTATTTACACTAAATGTATTTTTGTCAAAATCATCACTGTTAGACAAAAGAACGACGCGGCGTTGTTATGGAGCTGGAAACTTTCAAAGGTAACTTGATGGACTATGAACTTAATGGACTAAAACATTTTTGGATAATTTATTAGAAAATAATTTTCAAAATTCGATATCTCGAAAACTGTTGAATTTAGGAAATGATGTGCTGAATAAATTTTGTTCAGAATTTTGAGAAAAATTAAAATGTGAAATAATATACAGGGTGTCCAATTAGAGAAAAGGCAACTTTGTCTCGTCCTGACTTTTTGACTGACCCTGTATACTTAATTTTTCGTTAATATGATGGATTTTGAAAAACCCTAGAACTTTTGTATCTCAACATTTTTCGCTAGCTATCTTACTTTAAGTATAATCGACCGTTTCCATACATATCAGCGACCCAGTTTATGTTTCGACACTCTTAATAATTATATTTATATAAAAACATTTACTCTTATCTTATATTATAACAACTAGACTTTTACAATTCAACACCTTATACTCTTTACTCTTTATTTTTCACTAATTGTCTTTATATATCAATATTACCTATATACTCACATGTTGTATTTTATATTATACTATATACTATTATATTTATAGTGTAAAACATATATTAATAAGTAATTAAATTTGCTTATCACGCACAAGCTGTGACTACCACAGATTCAGTGATTATATTTGTTTATTCATAAGATGATTGTTATCTATTGTCTATGTTTGTAGATTACTATTGATGAATAAAATTTATTATTATTATTATTAATTAGACTTGTTAACAAGTTCCGTTAAAAACATTTTGATCCTGAATTTGTCTTATTTCGACGAACAAAACAGTTTTTTTTTTCTCTGTCAATCCTAGCCAAGTACGAAGATTTTACGAACTTTGACCAATTATATCTCAGAAACGACACATACAAAATCATTCAAACTTGCACATTTTTCTAACGACCCATCCCATTGTATCTTAATAAAATTTCAGCCAATTTGACCTAGAGCCAATTTCTCATGTGTTTTCGTGCGGGGTTCATTTCTGAATAACGACATCAAAGTACAAGATTTACTTTTTCAAAACTGAACAGGTATAATAAAAAAAAACCGCTAAAATGAATTTCACTTGATGGAAGCGTATCATTTGGTTTCTCCTTTATTTGTTCAGAGTGCTAAAAGAATCTCTAGTAGAGTGGATGATATGGTAAGGAGTATGTATCCTCCATTAGATCCAAGACTGCTGGAAGCTCGGGCAGCTGCTTTGACATTAGCAGTCACTCATTTGGCTCTTATTGCCAAGTATGAGTGTGGACAAAAGGAAAGAGGTGGACTTGTATGGATTGATCATTCCTTGGAGGATATGGACAGTCATATGATGGTGAGTGAAGTGAAATGAATAAGTGTCAAATATAGTTATCCAATTATTCAGAGGACTTCAATTTACAATCACTAAAATATTCGGACTGGAATATGAAATGATTTTGAAAGTAAGTTCATTTATTGTAGAAAGTTTCAGCTCTTTTGTGATTTCATGGGGTTTACTTTAGATCATTCACAGATAGCTTTGGCTTTGCAGATTCAATTAACTCTGTATATGGGTGTCTCAATTGCCGAACGGCGACAGCTCTAGCACCCATCTTCTTCTGTTGTTTTTAAAAAAAAGTATCATACATATTTATTCATATTTTCACCCTTCAATTTTCAAACCGTCTGACAATTGACAATCTAGATTTTCTGATTATTACGATTTACACCAGTCTTCACTCCGAATACATAGTTTTTAAAAGCCCTCTGATTGGCTACAGTAAGAACGCAACTCAAAAAGTTGGTCAACTTTTGCGTTACCTTATGTTTTATCAGGAACGTATCTAGACGATTCCCATAGTTTAAATTTCTTCCGTTATTCCTTACCTTTTGTTTACGTGAACTAGGCCTAAGTGTCAGGACTGTAATGATTCCTGAGGCCGGACATGACTGCTGTTAAAAACAACTTGTAAGCACGTATGACTCATCATCGCATTCCAATGCCGCAGAGTAAAATAGTTCTAGATGGCTCCATGTCTTCGCGGCTAGAATAATCGAGTATGTTCAAGAGGAACTCTACCGCGCTATATAAAGATTTCGTCATGACGAGACGGGGAATCAGTAAAGAACTATGCATAGAAGCAAGCCTGGTGGTCTACCTGTGTGTAATAAATTGGACTGTCATAGTGTCAATATTAATATTTGTTATATTTTGTATTAGAATAAAGTAGGGCAACCAAGTGAAGACTATTTTTATTACAATGGAGCCAAAAGTAGGATTTTTAAAAATAAATAGACAATCACCGCGGAAAAATAAATAAATTAACAGACCTTTTTCGGGTAAAATAGACTGGTGCCGGTAAAATAAGTGTTTCCATGATGACCTGTTTTCGAATTCCGAAACTATTAACTGATAAACATTTTGCATAAAACGGGTATCTCTTGCAAAGACACTAAAAGACAAAAATGTGTTCGCATTATGGACTAGAGTGGATTGAAACAGTAATCCGCTCTGAAGGAAAGACTTTAAAACGGATTAATAGAGGAAGGATAAGAAACCTTTTTGTTCGAAGTATCTGGAATTGACTCGAGTTCAATAATGAATAAACCTGACGAAAATACTAAATCCGTAGAAGAAAGATTTTGAGGAAAAGCTTCAAGAACATTCGAATAATTTGAAAGAACCTCTCGAAAATACAAGAAGCTTGAAAGAAGAACTTTGTGGTGTGGAAAATCGATTAGAATAAAGAATGGGAACCGTCGAGACAGAGATAGATAAAATCAAAGATGAAATCGAGGTGGAAATGGACAAGATGACATAATCAGTCAGTGACAAAATCAAAGATGAAGTCGAGGCAGAAATGAAAAAAATTAAGGAAACAATCTGTAAGTTGGAAAACCAAATTGATACTGCGCACACCATAGAAACTGTAAAAAAATCAATGCTAGAGCTGAGTTTGCACGTGGATTTAGTTGAAAAGGGCATGACAGATGTCAAGGTCATTGGTGAACCAGGAAAGCTTTCCATGAAGCCGTCTCAGTTCGACGGAAAACGCATTGGGCAAATTACCGCCGACAATTCGAAGCAGCGGCCAAGGCAAATGGATGGAATGCGGGGGGCAGAGCCGTAGCATTAACATTGGTGTTGCTTGGGGAAGCGACGAACATCTTGCAAACCCTCACCGTCCAAGAACAGGAGGATTATGAGCAGCTGATAAAACACCTAGAGCTACGATATGACCAGACCCATTTAGAACACGTATTTCATTCACAGTTGAAAAACCGCTTCCAGAAATCGGGTGTGACATTGCAAGAATTCTAGGCTGACATCGCTCGTCTAGTTCGCCTCGCATACCAGTCCACGCCAGAAAATGAGACGACAATAAAGTGCACGGCACGTTCTATGATTGGTCACGTAATGGCGGTAAGTTTAAATGACCGACAAGAAGAAGGCAAACTGAGTTGAAAATGCGTGAAATACTCAAGGAGACTAAACGTTATTTGACTAGGAGAGTCTAATCCCCAAAAGACAATGGGGGCACTGATAGAAAGAGATGAAAGAACATTTTTGATGTAGTTGGACATGTCATAGCCGCCATTCTCTATAGACAGTGACGAACTAGCTCTTGGTATACGAGAGCTACATGTGACGGTTTTGTTTCTTGGGTCGAGTTCGACTCTGTACGTCCAAGTACGTCATTATGACGCGTCGATGCTACAAGATTCTGATTGGTTAGAGCTTATTAAACCTAACCTAACCTTATGTAGACAGAATAACTATACAAAATTGTTAGCGATTTAAGGCCTATCCATTCAAAATTGTTAATAACCTAGCATTGGTGGGGGCGCTTATGCCGTGCATTTTATTGTATAGTCAGAAAATGTAATGGAGCGATTTGCTGTTCAGGCAACTGCGCGATCAAGAAACCAGACAAGCGCTGACTCCAGCTCGACCAATCCACCTTGTAGATGCACTGATACGCGCTCTGGAGTTCGAGGTGGCAAAACAATCTTGCAAAAGCCAGGCCAAAGTTCGATTCCCACAGGAGCCAGCTGACCTGGAGGCCACCATGAGGAAAGTGATAAAGGAAGTGCTGCCTGATGAGAAGCCGGAATTGCAGGGAAATTGGGCACGTCCGCAGCCAATGCCCAACATTATAAAAGTCGAGACCGACGAAGGTCGAAGAGAAGGCTCAATTTTCGGCCTAAATCCAGCAAGCCCCCATCAACAATGCATATGTCGCCATCCTTCAACGACAGAACAAAGGTGTTTTCGTAGACGATCTCATCAAAGAGGCTTGCACCATACTGCTAGTTACAGATGCGACGAGGACAATTCTCGGACCAACCTTTGCCAAAACACCGGCAAGAATTGAACAGCAACAGGAGAGCCAGCCACTGTGTATGCTGAGCTATCAATTGAATTGACTTTAGGCAGCACTAAATTGAAACATCGGGCATAAGTAGCTGACATTAAGGACGCTGCAATCATTGGATGAATTCAAAAGGGTTTGAGCTGAATTTTAGAGATGGCGTCCTTCGTGTGAACGGCTAAGAGCTGGTGCTTCATTAAAGAAATGATTCGTGTCCTGTTGGCTGAAGACGTAAGCGTACCTGAGAGGGCTGAAACCATCCTGTAGGCTCGCATGGACGGCGGAGCGAGTAGTGGGAGCGTGGTGATGTTCGAGCCCAAGCTTCATGATGAGAAAATTGGACGAGGAATCGCACTAAGGAAGACCTTGCTGCGTGTTGATAAATTTCTGCCACTAAGGGTTATGAATGTCAATTATTACCCAGTGACCTTAAAGGAAGGAACTGTGGGACACTGCTCATCAATTCTCTGTGATCAGGAGTGTACGCGGCGCTGTCAGCTAAGACAGCAAAGATGGTTACCATCTCGTCCAAGGATATAGGACCAGCTTCAGTCCAAATTGAAGGATTTAGTCAAGAAGTACCTAGACATCTTCGTTACTGGAAAAGAAAAAGGGGGTAGAACGAAGGTGGTTCAGCACAAGATCGGCAGTCAGCTACTCTCCTCGCCAAGAAAGAGGAGGCTGACAAAATAGTCTGCGATATGGAGAAAGAAGGAGTTATTGACGACACATTATCCGAATCTACGGTTTTCCCGACCCTTGAGTTGAAGGTCGGATATTGGCAGGTAGAACTGGCTCCAAAAGATAGTGAAAAAGCGGCCTTCACTATCGGCTCAGGATTGTGGCAGTTTACAGTTATGCAGAACCGTTCCTGTTCGAAGTAGGTTCGTCCTTAATATCATTCTTCATCTCACTTTCCAATGATGCTATCTTTCTTAAAAGGAATGGAGCTGAATTTGTAGTTTTTTTGCAGTCATCACATTTTATTCAAGTAAAACACAACTTAATGGAACAAATTTATTTGTTTATTTTCTGGATGTGGTTTTGAAACCATTCCATTTTCACAGAATTCCAAGAAACAATTTTAAATTCGCATTATCTGATAATACTTTTCATGAAAGCAACCGGAACACTTGGTACACCAACATTAAAGCACAACTAACCAGGTATAAGGAAATCGACCTAAAGCAGTGCTGGGTGGTCTTGCTACCCAAACGGGCAGATGGTTTGGGGCATCCTCTTGGACAGACATTTCTGGTTCAGTGTGGCATGGAGGTCATGGCCTCCAAACTCTAATAAGTTAGGAATCAACAGGCAAATGACAATAATAAATATTAAGATAAAAATAGAACTAATTTTGAATTTTGGTTTGGAGGGTCACAAAGAACAAATTAACAAATTTAGATTCATTTTCTAATTCCGATTTGTCATTAACAGTCCTTTTGGAATACTTTTAAAATGAATCCATATTTTGTATTACAGGGTGCAATATATCTTATACTGTTTGTTCCAAATAATTAGAAAGCTAAATGTATTTGTTGTTTCAGTTCCTCAAAGAAGCTTCTGTATCTCAAGAAACAATCAACAAAATCACAAATGCTTATAATTTGAGTACAATGTTGTAGCATACCACAATATCACTTGTTATATATGAAAAAAATGTCAGTAGATGCATAAATCGAATTTATATATTTAATGGAAAAAATAAAACACCAAATAGTTCCATTTCGCTTATTATTTTTTTTTCATTTTTTATCACAATGATGTTTTGAATAGATCTTTTGATTAATCATGCAGTGGCAAAAGTCTTCTACTAAAAAATAGGTCCCTCCCATTCATTTATAAAATGTCCCAATGTTTACAGAGTATAAAGTGCACTATCAATTAAAATAATACTTGATTACTATAGCAGACATCAAATCAAATAGTGATAACCATTGGTCCACCAAATGGTGGGCAATTTGCTACTATACCTGACATCAAATTGTTAAGTGACAATCGTTGGTGTACCTAGACAGTTTGTTGAGAAAAATTACTTGGCAGACATGTAATGTATTATGGCTGTCCACTAGATAACTACAGGGCATTAAAATCAATATTTAAACAAAAAGAAAATATGATAGAAATATTTGTATCATCAAAGCCAGCCAAATAACGATACAGTACTATGTTATCTAGAATTGAGGTTATGTGAGCTGTCTAATTTGCCCAGGGTGTCATTACCAAAGATTTCTTTTATGTCAAATTTGAATATGATGTCTCCTAGGAAAATGTGTCCAATGAACTAAATCAATTTTTAATCAAATTGAATAAATTAATGAAAAAATTACCAAATTAACTAGAGATGCAATTCTTCACACAGTGGCAAAGAGTACTTTCTTAAAAATGTTGACGTTAATGAATTTTATTTGATTTTAACTACTAAAATCAATCGAGATAACTTAAAGAGGGTATGTCTATCTTGTTGTCCACCAGAGCAGTTGACCGGATATATTGCTCAAACTTCTAGAAAAAATACTTTGCTACTGAATGTAGAAAGTTACTTTCGCTTTGCAGCTTCTTTCAAAATCTTCGTCTTCAAGTGTTCTTTGTAGGACAAAATATCTCCTTGCCATTTTGTACAGGTTCCCTTTTCACACACCCAAATTTCTTCGGCAACCTACAAAATGAAACAATTTGATGGTGCATCATCACATTAAGATCAGTGTCATAAAGCTCATACAAAATAACCTTAGGAAAATACTAATGGGTTATCAGTAAATGTTTTTAAAAGAATCTGTAAATCAATAATCTAGAAATAGCAACTCTCTTTGACACTAATTTTTTAATTTTTTCGTCAATAACTAAAAGACAGGACAGGATAGGAACTCATTTTATAGAAAATTCATACGAAACTGCCAGTACATATTCAGTAAAAAAAAATGTTAAACTTGATTTTTACATTTTAATTTATTTATACAGGCCTGTCCAATTAAGGATTTTACAATTAATATGTGAATAGTACAACAAACACTACCTGAAGATTAAAGATTAAAATTTAATTTAATGAAGACATTTAAAAAAAAGATGGAGTAAAAAACCTTTTTTAAATTGTTTTTTCTTTTGGCCAGTTAACGTCCCCTTGCGAACGGCAGCCCTCAAAAGTCGAAACATGTGTGAGCCAAGGATTACGAGTTCTTTCCTTTTTACGTGCGATTCCTAGTACGATCCGAGAAGAATCTCGAAAGGAGGTCCGTTGGTCACCTATCCAAAGCCCGACCTCGCCTAGCGTTGCTTGACTTCAGATATCGGTGACCCGGCGCTCTCCCTTCGAGCCATCCTCACGGAAGTAAGGTCAGTGTTGAAATAGAATACAGAAGCTTTGGCCACACACATAGAAACTAAATATTGCAATCTGGAATTTATGGAACTGTAATCAATGTTCGCCAAAATTTTTCGTTTTAAGTACCCTCTAATGGTATATTTTTTTGGATCATTTCTTAAGTATATGTTTTTTTCCAACTGAAGATTTCATCAATATAATGACCCAAAAATGTTAACAGTTTTTGTTTGTCATGATTATTTTCAAATTCTGTAGGTGGAAGGGTTTTTCTCATTATTTTTGTCGATATGAATATGTATGAAGATTTAGATAAATTTAATGGTAATTTAACCATGATAGGATCCATATGCTTGATATCACTTTCAATAATTTTTAGAACGAGTTCAAAATAAGTGATTTTTGTACCATCTGCAAATAATTTGAAAGACCCTTTCAATTTGAAAAAAGAAATAGATTTGATATAAAGCAGGATTAGCACAGGTTCTAGCACAGATACCTCCAATGCACACGTTTTCTATCAATCAATCAAAATATACTTTATTACACAAAGAATTACATTCTCATTGGCAAAGCGTAGGTTAGGTTACAATGGGTAGCATAGTCATAATTAGATAGTGTAGACCCATCCGTAAAATATAACATAGTCAATAAATAATACATACACAATAAATAACAAACATAAGATTAACACATGAAAAGCAGTCTTGATAATAATACGCTCCACAATACATCATTAGGTAGACCTAATTATACACATATAAACACAATTCGTCAAAAAAAAATAAAAATTTAGAACAAGGCATGTTGAGAAGTGAAAATATTGAGATCCTTATATCTGCTAAAAAAGTTGGTCATTAAAAAATTCATCCAAACTATAAAAGGGTCTTCAAGAAAGAAATGCCTTGACTTCTTTTCTAAAAATAACTCCAGATGGTTTCTTTTATATTATCCGGCAAGTGGTTGAATATCTTACATCCATTATATATTATTGAGTCTTTCACTAGAGAAGATTTTGAGAAGATTGGTAGTTTCAACTGATTTTTTGTCGGGTGGAATAAGTGTTTATTATTTGGAATTTGGATTTATTTTTGTGTATTAGGCATGCCGTTTCCATTATATATATATATATATATATATATATATATATATATATATATATATATATATATATATATATATATATAATTCAATATCTGTCGAGGTATTAGCCAGAGAAGTAGTAGTTTTCTGTCGGACATATGCCATACAATCTATACAAAGGTATAGTGAGTTCCTAAAGGATTGTTTTCGACTGTTTTACAGTCACTGGAACATATATAATATGTATATATATATATATATATATATATATATATATATATATATATATATATATATATGATATATGTGATTTTTGAATCTGCATGAGTTTCGAATTCTTAATTTGCATAAGCTTTTCAGGGCACGTTTTTGTTGAACAAAGACACTTTGTAGAGAGGAACTATTACATGCTCCCCAGAATGGTATACCATACCTCAGTCGCGAGTCTATAAGGGCATAATAAACTGCTTTCGCAGCTGAAAATCCCAGTTTGTTTGATGCCATTCTGACGGCATAGCAACCAGAGGATAATTTTTATTGAGGTTGTTTATGTGTTCCTTGAATTTTAGACCACAGTCTATGTATAGCCCCAAAAATTTAGATTTTATTTGTTTTTCTATTATTTTAGTTTCTAGGGATACATCCCCGATTGTGCACATCTGAAAGAAACTATATTGGTTTTGTATGTGTTGAATGTGAGAAGATTTGAGTCACACCACTTCTTCACTTTCTGTATTTCATTGCTGATATTCTGATGTAGTTCAGTGTCATCGTTGCTGTGCCATAGAATAGTAGTATCATCAGCGAAGAGAATAAATTTTGATCAAAAAGTTTTCGAACCAATTATAAACGTGCCCTCTAATATATATTTAATCCAAATTTTTCTATAAAATACCATGGTCAACAGTGTCAAAAGCTTCACATAAATCAAGAGACAATAAGGCACATTTTTGACCTTCATCAACTGTTTTTTGTACAAATGATAGATCTTGTGCATCCACGAAATCCATATTGATGACCAAACAAAATATGTTTCTTTACTAAATACTCATACAGCCTACAATTGACAACTTTTTCTAAAATTTTGGAAAAGATTGGAAGTATGGATATAGGTCTAAAATTATTTAAATTCAATCAGATTTCCTAATAATTAAGCTATAAAAAAAAAGTAATTCAGTAGACTAACAATGGTCCATTCAAAATTGCAAGCTTCATTTTTTTCTTGAAGAGGCTTGTGGACCTAAAATTTCGAATATCTAGAGGAAGGTTATTGTATGTTTTATATGTTATATGAGTTTTGTAATGGTGAAGTTAGGATTATTTCTCAAATTGACATTGTGTGCTTGACATCGATGCTGAATTTTCTCGTATAATTGGGGGATTTTCAGGAACTTATTTTATGATAAAACAAACTAAGATGATATATGCTAAGAATTTTTCAAGGTGTAAAAGAAACATTAAATATGCAAACAATAACAAATGGGCAGATATTGTAATAAAAACTTCTAGCCAAAATTTGATAAATCTTCACGCTGTAAAAAACATTCACTCTGATATGGAGGCATGCTACAGGGTGGAAAAACAAAAACATTTCCAATTAATCAGATCCACCAAAAGAGAATATTACCAAAATAAAATTCAAAATACAGATAATCTCAGTAAGACAGCTTGGGGAATAATATCTGAATTAACAAATAAATCCAAAAAAGCCAAAAAAATATAAAAATTAGGAACAATGATTCTGTGGTTGAATCTCCAGCCATAGTGACAAATATGTTCAATAACTACTTCAGAGATACTCCAAAAGAGAAAGCAAGTCAGATTGATAAAGAAAACTGTTTTTTGAAGAATATCAAATCACCTTCAAACTGATTATTTCTCGATCCTTATACAGAGGCAGAACTCTATAATCTTCTTCAAAGAAGTATGAAAAATAAATCCTCTTCGGGATTTGATAAACTTTCTGTTTGTTCTGAAAAAATGTCTTTCAACCATAATAGAACCTCTTCTCCACTTAATGAACTTGTCTTTCACCACATGTACATTTCCAAATGTGATAAAAAGAGGAAACATAATACCAATCTACAAGAAGAATAATCCCCATTCACTGGAAAACTATGAGCCAGTAACATTTCCACCTTGCTTCTCAAAAGTATTCGAATATGAAGGTCGTATCATTTTTACAACGAATCAGCATGGATTCCTAATCAAAAAAGCTACTTCCACCGCTATCCACTCCTATTATAGTGAAATAATTAGATGTATTGAGGAAGAAGAATGCCCTGTTGGGATATTCTGTGAGCTCAGCAGAGCATTCGATTGTGTTAACCAAGACATTCTTTTAAAAAAATTGTTTAGGTTTGGTATATGTGACATTCCACTGGCCTGGATATCAGAAGGTTGCTGGTAACAATATTTCAACAGACTTTATTTCAGCAGATCTAGGGGTTCCACAAGGATCCATTTTAGGTCCTATATTATTCCTTTTTTATGTTAAAGATCTGGATAAATCAATCAATATATCCATAACCCTATATGCAGAAGATAATTCAATCATTGTCTCCGACAAGAATGATTAGGACCTTGAGAACAAATGCAATGAAGTTTTTCAGGATTTAAATAGGTGTTTTTTTTAACAACTACAACATTGAATAATCTTCACTTGAATGTAAGCAAAACGATTTCAATTCGGTTTCACAATCGTCAGAGAAGTTGTAACACCATTAGTTTTCAGGCAAACGAAAACTCTGACCTTGTCATCACAATGGGACTCTCCATTGATCAATGTTTGGAGTGTCATAATCACTGCGAACTCTTAATAAAAAACTGAATATAATATCTTATAAGATCAGAAACTTGAAACAAGTTTTGGACTGAAATCAATTGCTGACATTGTATTGCTCAGGTTGACTACAAACTTAGGTATAGTCTGTGTTTCTGGTGCTTATCTTCCAATTGGAAAGAAGTCTTCATTGCTCAAAGGTCAAGATACTTTGAGAGTGTCCATTGCATAATGCTCCTCTAAAGAAAATGTGTTCGTCATTGAATAAAGTTGATTTGTTGGAGTGTCAAATGGTAGACGATACAGTACTTTCAACGGTTTCCTGTATACAGCGGATATTTGAAATAATTTCTAGGACACGTTCCCCATATATTAATTAAATATTATATAAATATTGACACACATTTTATTTATTTCCCAAGAAACATACAAGTTTATGACAGGGAAAAAAAAACAAACACTTTTTCAAATAAACTAAATTAATCACCAACTAGATATTTCTAATTTTCATATTATTTACACAATTCATGATAAGTATTTTTTCAAATTTACTTTAAATCTCATTTTACCATTGGATTTCAAAGATTTTGGCAATTCATTGTAATACATTATTCCTTTAAAGTAAGTTGATTGTTGGCCCACATTTGTTTTCACTTTGATTACTATTATCTGATTGCCTCGTCAAGTGGTTATGATTGTTGTTGATGAGGTTGAAAACCAAATCAGAGTTTTTTAAGTTATTTTTGACTTCGTGAATAAAAGTACAAATCTTTAACTTATAAAGAGTATGGATATCCAGAATTTTTTTTGGTTTATAAATTTTTTGTAGGTTCCCTGTACTCTAGTTTGAATGTACACTTGATGATTTTGTTTTGTAGTGTTTTCAATGGTTTAAGTAAACATTCTGTTGCCGTTCCCCAAACTGAGATTAAGTACTGAAGTTTGGAAAAGACTAAAGAATAATAAATTAGTTTCAAATATTTCAAGGGTAAAAAGTTTCTGATTTTGAAAAGAATTCCGATTACTGGAGATATTTGCTTCCTTAATATTTCAATATGTTTGGACCATAACAAATTTTCATCAATATACAAGCCAAGAAACTTCAAAATAGGAGCATTCTGGATGATTTCACTTTTGAAATTGATAGGTTCTTTGAAATTGATAGGTTCTTTGAAATCCACAGAAGTCGATCTTTTGGTGACAAACATAAATGATGATTTTTTTGTAATTTAAAGTTAGTTTATGGTTTATTAGCCAAGATGATATTTTCTCAATGTAATTCAACATGTTTTTTTTTATTTCTTGTAAACTATGTCCGTTATAAATAATGGTTGTATCATCAGCAAATATTTTGATTTTTCCATCTAGTTCCAAATCGGCTAATGAATTGGTATATATGAGAAAGAGTGCAGGTCCAAGGATTGATCCTTGTGGCACTCCACTTAAAACCGTTTTATGCAATCCTTCAGTATCTTCCATAAATACAAACTGTTTTCTGTCTAAAAGATAATTTCTGAACCATTCGTGAGAACTTCCTCTCACACCTATTTGATATAAGATGTCCAATAAAATTTTGTGGTCAACTGTGTCAAACGCTTTCTGAAGATCAAGCGACAGAATACCACATTTTTTACCTGAATCTATATCAAGTTGTAATTGAGTAATGACATCAAGAACTGCTGATTCTGTATCGCTAGATCTTCGAAAACCATACTGCCCATTATACAATAATTTTGTTTTTTCAAGATATTCAAATAATCTACAATGCATTGCTTTTTCAATTATTTTCGAAAGTATTGATTTGATTCTACACTAAATTAAATAGCTAGAGAAATTTGGCAATGGTGCAAACGGAGAAAAATACATGTTTACGCATCTTATATCAGATCAAAAGACAATATACATGCTGATAGGGAATCCATATCTAAAACATTGGGGACAGAATATAGTTTAGACCAAAAAAATTTCGATGAAATACCCAGAATTATGAATATCACATGAAAATATCCGAAAATTTGCAAAAAGATTTTGATTGGTGGTTGAAAAACTTACGAAATTCTGTGAATTCTATTTTTATGTTCATCAGTTACTTGTTGGTCGTTGTACTTGTTTGTGTTTATATAGATAGTTATGATTTGTCTATTTTCGTATTTATATATGAAGATAATAATATTATTACAATAATTATTATAATAACTATTATTATTATCTTCATATAAATTTTTAATATCGATACAACTCTGACCACTAGTTATTGCAGTTAGTCACAGATCGCTATAACTTCAAACATCTACACCAAGTGATCTAGTTTGGATGTTACTGCGTGGTATAATTAGAAATTAAACGACTTACCTTAAGGAAGTTCAATTTTCAATTATACTAGCAGTAAATCCAAACTAGTGTCTAGAGGAACATATGTACATTTAGTTTGTAGGCCAGTATCGACGATTCCTATACAATGTTCTGTAATTGTCAAAAAGAAAATAAAGTTTATTTATTTTATATCCCATTATCAATAATCGAATTAGTTCGAAATCGACACTTACCTGGCTAATCAACCTGAAATCGTGACTAACTAGCACCATGCCACCGTCAAAATCGTTAATAGCATCAGCGAGGGCATCAATGGTCTCCATATCTAAATGGTTAGTAGGTTCATCAAGTAGAAGCAAATGAGGGGTCTGCCAAGCTAGCCACGCAAAGACAACTCTACATCTCTGACCATCAGACAGTTGTCTGATTGGACAAACCTGAAAAAAAAATTATTCAACTGATCCCAGGTATTAGAAAATTTGTCATCAAATTAGGAGCCAAATATATGGTAGACAGAGATAAAACTTTGGAATGTATAATATCTGTGAACGCAGAAAAATTTTATTTGTTAAAATTTCATATTAAAAGCAATATTTTGGTTGCAATGAATCGAGATTTTTAGCATTTTCTCTGCTTGAGTCACATTTGCAATATGGTTTGGCATTTTGAGAGTTTGTTGTAGTTGTTTGAAGACTGACCGAATATAACCTGATCATATTGTTAGACCGTCAGATAGTGACAGATTTAGGTGCCCCATTTTCACATACAAGCCTCGAATAGGGTTGAGAAGTACATCGATGTTGAGTAAAATGGAGGGAAATTTACGAGTGGCTCCTGGGGATAACATGGAAAATTCGATTTTCCATGGAAAATTCGATTTTCCATGGAAAATTCGATTTTCCATGGAAAATTCGATTTTCCATATTTTAACGCGAGCCATGTTCACCTAATCATTAATTAATAGAACCTGGCCTCAGAAGATCAAAGGCTTGAGTGTTGAAGGTGGCTAAAGGGTTAAAATGAGGCTGTAATCTTGTAAAGAAAAATCGAGATTTTAACAGGTTTTCCCACGCAAGCCCATCGAAACTATGAAAACCTACATCGTCACTACACCGAAAAACATAATGGCTTGAGTGGCGTGAATGGAAAAGTAGAATTTGTCATCAGAAAATTTAATGGAAATTCTTTTTGATTTTTCCATATGTTTTCCCCACGAGCCACTCGTAAATTTCCCTTAATTTTACTCAACATCGACTTACTTTTCAACCCTATTCGAGGCTTGTATGTGAAAATGGGGCACCTAAATCTGTCACTATATGACGGTCTATGTGTAGAAGAACAACAAATAATGAATTTATCGACTACTTAAATATAATTGTTAAAAAGATGTCTTACTGAAAATAAAAACATATTCCTAGCTAGTAGTTTGCTAATTTCCATTGTAATAATGATCTAATTTCCAGTGTTTTCTCCAGTTCCAGATCCAGATTCATGTTGAGTATTATTGCCTTTTGTTATGTGCAAATTTTTGTTCTGATGTTTTCAGTAACAGTTTCATTGCTATTTACTTTTACATACAATGCCTTTTGCTTTTTCAATAAAGGTCTTTGAATTATTTGAAAGATCTGTATACGACATAAAACTGCATTTGGTGACCAGTCACTCAGCGTCATACAACTTCCGGTTTCACCGGAAATAACGTAAACTTTCGATTTTTGAAAGGGAAACCTTTTGTCTCCATATGACATTCTGAATACAACGATGTATTACTATTACTTGCCACTTTCTGTAATAATTTTTTTTTCAAAATTTGCAATTTATTTATCTACCTAGAGGGCTATGGATACGTTTCTATTTCGGTCATAAAATTTTGGGGAAAAATACAATTTTACTGTTTTCGGTCAAAATGTGTCTGCTCTCTTAAATGTTTATTACCATTTTTCATTTTGATTAGCTACATTCCTTCCATTTTATCAACTCCAAAATGAGAAGGTCACCACAAATTGCCATACCTGTTGTCTTCCAGTTAAACCATATCGTCCAATTATTTTACGCATTTCCTCCTTTTCTTTCACCTGCGGAAATTCCTTCAACATGTATTCCAGAGGTGATAGGTCCAAATCAAGAAGCTCATGCAAATGTTGGTGATACCTAGCAAATCGTAAATGTGAATTTTTTCTAATCATGCCTTCTGTGGGTGTTAGCTGTAAAAAATGTATATTCTTTAAGGACACGTTGGTTTTCTATTCTTCCCTTTTTTTTCGGGAATGCCAAACTATATCAATGAATTCTCTAATAGTTTTCCGGTCTTGTTTAGCATACCTCGCCGTACAGCAACTTCAATAGGGTACTTTTTCCAGCCCCGTTTGGTCCTACGAGAGCAAGCCTGGTATCTAAATCAATACCGAATTCCAAATTCTTGTATATCCAAGGAGTGGTATCGGTATACCTAAAACTGACATTTTGTACCATAATAACAGGGGGTGGAATGGTACCGCAGCTTGGAAAGTAGAAGGTAACTAATTTATCACTTGTCACTTTCTCGGTTAGACCTTGCGCTACCATTTTGGCCAAGGTTTTTTCTTTAGATTGTGCCTGTCGGGCAAGCTTTGCTGATCCGTGACCAAATCTAGCAATGTAGTTCTGAAATGAAAATAATTTTCTCAAGTGTTCAGAATATCAAGACAATATAGCTAGTAAACAACCATTTCGTAAAAAACAGATAATATAACACAACGAATATAACTAAATTTCATAATTTTTTCATCAAGATTTGCAAATTTAGTATGCTTGCAATTTGATGCATCCAAAAGGCAAATGGACAATAATAAAACAGAATTTCCAAATGCTGTCAAGATGCTCAATCATTAAAGGTTCCGTCAAACCAAAGCGGGAACGGGAACGGAACATGGGAACCGTGCGAATTGCTAGAAAAACAGTAAACGTAGCAAATTATATATATTTCTCTACTTGTCTGCATTTCGGAATACGAATAATCACTCCGGTATGTATTTTTAAATATCCCACTATCGAATTTAGTCTCGCATTCATCCCGCTCCCGCTTCCATCCCGCGTTCCCGCGTTGGTTTGGGGAAACCTTTATTGATATCATTTGAAATGTTGAGAATATGAAGTAACAACCACATTTTCCAAAAATTAGTTTGTATAGGTTATTTGAGTTTTTCTAGGACCTGTGTACTATGACTTCTAATTTTGAAATAATTTTCAAATACAATTCAACAATAGAACCCAATAATTATTAATTTTTTAGGAGTGTACACCCATTTTCTATTTAGCAATTCGTAGGTAATGTATTAAGAGGCCATGAGCGCAATTATATTTGTGGCGCTTTTAAGGGTAAAAGAATCAATTGATAACTCGAAAACGTCGTCGTATCGATTCCCAAAAAGGACAGGATTCTAGAGGACATTCAATTCTAGGTACGTGCTGTAATGGAAATTGAAATTTCAATCCACTTTTTCACAAAAAAAATCTCAAAAATGTCCCAAAAATGCAGTTACTCTGAAGCAAGTTTTTGGGTAGATGAACAAATAATTTCAAAAAAACATTACAGCACGTACATAGATCAACGTTTTAACTTTCCTCTGATACCAAATTTGTTTCGATTGAATGAAGATTGCTTAAAATTTTAATGGAAGAGGAATACCATTGCAGCTACCTCGATTATCTGTAAAAAGCATCATGAGGTGCTGCCGCAGACGTAGGTACATAGGATCGAACGTCCTCTACAAGCCTGTCTTTGTTTGGAATCGATACGACTGACCGTTTTTGAGTTATCGGCTCTTTTACCAAAAAAACCGTCCCAAATATGATCGCGCTCATGGCCTCTTAATAGTTAGAGAGCGGCCTATAATGATTTACTGACAGGTAAAGAAACTGTCTGCTGCCCCAAGTCGCCTGGATGTAGTTTTGAAATATCTCTAAGGCAAGGTCAAGGAGGGGGAGGGGCGTTTTGAAACCAGTCAATTTGTGACCGTTTACAGTTTCTACATTTCGGTAGATATGGTCCTGGATATGCCTTCTGCCAAGTTTGACCCTCGAATGAGGTCAAGATTCAGAAATGGGAACGGATTTATTCGAGGCTGTTTGAAACTGACTACAAATAATTTTGCGGAGAGCAGTGCGGATTACCATAAAGATATGGATGCTGAAATATTCGAAAAGCGGTTCACCAACTCTTTGCTACCTACACTTACACCAAACACCGTAATTATTTTAGATATCGCAAATAGAAAAATTGCCTAACAAGTCATGGCGAAAAGCGACCAGTCAAAGTAATATGTAATATAATTATATTTCAGTGCCGAAATATATATTTCAGTGCCGAAATATATATTTCAGTGGTTGAGATGTAAAATAGTATAAAACATACGTTAACAATAGAAAGTAAACAAATTCAAAAGCACGCGACCACTCAAAAAAAAAAAAGAACAACACATAATCTTAGACCAAGATATATACAGATCATCTCACAGCACTGCGACCATAGGAGAGGATATGACCAATTAACTATCGTCCAACCCCTTCAGTTTTCGCCGTTTTCGGTTTCGCTGTTGACAATAACTGTTATCGTGACATCCTAATAATTATCGAGCAAATAACATTTGTAATAGCATGGTTTACGAAATTGATGAGAAAGTGTAAATTGTCAAATGGTATTTTCAAGGATCAAGGATGTGCATTGCGTCAGATTTTCATGAAAAGTTTGAAAATAGGCCGGATAATTATCAATTGCTCTAACTCTAACTATGTTCAGTGCCCTGTGAGAAGTACTGTATATTCTATCCTATGTTCGCAGTGATGTGAGATGATCTGTATATATATATATATATATATATATATATATATATATATATATATATATATATTATCTCGTCTCGAATGGCGACAGGTAGTTGTCGTTTACTAGTCTTGAAAGTAAGCTATTTGCAACACTCATACGAATGTCTTATAGCTTCGGAATCATCAAAATCGTTTATACCGCTGGATTAAGCTGATTAAGGTCGCATCGTGACTTCGGAATCTCCAGAACCGTCAACTAATCGTCAGAATGTAGGCTATTTGCACATGTACGATTGTTGAATTGGTTCGAAATCGTGTATACAACTCGATTCCGGTCGAATTGTGACTTTGAAATCCCATGGCTGGTTTGTTTACTTCTCCCTCTATCCTATACACCTACTCCTAAATGCCAAGGGACTATCCATCTATTGCGCATGCGCTTACTATTGAAGTTATAAATTCGACCTTCTTTTAACGATCACAAAAATAATATCTGCGAATATTAACGTGAATTTGTTGTTTTTATGATTGTTAAAAGAAGGATGAATAACCTCAAAACTAGGTGATGGATTCTCCCTTGGCATTTGGTCCCATACATATCCGAGTATGTTCAAGTACGAGCAACGAGCCATCGGAGCCCCCACACGCCTTGCACTTTTCATTCGCACATAATCGTGAGTTGCACGCACACGACCCTTCCTCAGTTAGGTTTAGGTTAGATTTGAACGTGAGTGGACCCGTATCAGGCCCTCCACTGCGGCCAATGGGCTATTGTGGCTCACCCTATGGTTATATTTCTCCCATTATATCCAATCTCTTAACGAAATTGAGGAATGTATTGAGAGAACAATTTACAAGGATTTCGAATATTGAAAATCCGGTTCTGGCCGCTGCAGGGCATTTACACAGAATGTGTTTAGCCGTTTCATCATATTCCATGCACTCTGCATCTCGTGCAAATCCGATTTTACGCATGTGATGTTTGAGTTTGCAGTGGCCAGTGAGCAAACCTACTATAACTCTGAGATGCGCTCTACCGAGTTCTAGCAGTTTGTCAGAGTCCTGTTTTTTCCTTGTACAAGCAATAAATGCTTTGGAATGGGCTAGGCTCGGTAGACTACGTCAATACTTGACTTATTTTATTGTCTGCCCAAGCTGTTATGACATTCCTGGCAGTACTATGTGCTAAACCGATTACCGGTTCTGGTCCAGTGAACGTTGTTTCGCCCCCCCCCCCCCTTTTGCCAGCTCTTTTGCACACATTTCAATGGCATATAAATACCTCTGCCTGAAATATCGTAGCTAGTTTACCCATACTGAATGAGCGTTTCACTACTGGGTTCATCCCATATATTCCGGCTCCGACGTCTTCCAAAGTTTTGGAACCATCGGTAAACCAACGTTCATGTGCCCTACATAGGTCGGTTTCATTCCGGCCCAGTCTTCTCTTTCGGGAAAGACCACAGTGTACATTGATAGTTTTACGCATGATGTCTGAGGGGATTCCCACACTGTTGTGAGCTATTATGCCCTCCAGCATGCTTCTGCTTCTCATGACACATGCATGCGGTAGACTAATGGCCGCTTGGTAGAGTCTGTATGTTGCCCATCTTGCCTCTCTCTCCAGAACTATGTGGAGAGGAAGTAATCCAAGGAGGGCTTCCATTGCTGCCGTTGGCGTGGAGTGAATGCTTCCAGTAATCGCCAGGCACGCTTGTCTCTGTAGTCGGAGTAGATTGTTCAGTTGTTTACTTTCGACGAAACTTGAATGTTGAAGGCCTAAAGGTTGCCATGAATGAGTCATTTTTTTAAATAGATACTCAAGGGATATAATTAAAAATTTCTGATTAATACTTGTTTCAGTGAACATCTGAAGTAAAATAATAATGCAGGTGAAGGTAGATATTTCTTTATACTAGTAAGTGGAATATTCTGTTCTTACCTTCATATGATTGATCTGATCCTGCTCCCAGTTGTATTGTTTCATCTGATTTTCAAGAAGTTCCATTCTAGTTTTCACAAAAGCATCATAGTTCCCTGTATAATATTTGAGCCTTTTTTTATTTATATGAATTATATTTGTGCAAACGCCATTCAGGAAATCTTGAGAGTGAGAGATCAAGACAAGAATTCTCTTGTAACTGAAAGCAAAAAATAAATGCCAATTTGAAATTTGACTTATCTAGGATCTAAAAACTTAACATTACCCCATTATACTGAATTTGAACTTCAAAGAAATAATTAAAAAAGAAAATGAATTCCGATACAAAGAAAAAAAACTGGAGCGATTTTTATACAATAAACCAAGTTAACACATCTTTTCTATGAAAAAATATTGATAGCATTAGAAAAAAGTAGAACCAAGATAAAGATAAATCATAAAAAAAAACAAAGAGTACCCCTTGGATAACAGATGCAATACTAAATTCTAATAAAAATAGAAATGAAATGTACAAAGCTTCTAAGAAAAATCCTGATGATAATGTTAATAAAAAACGCCAAGAAAATAAAAGAACTTGAAATTAATGACGACACAACTACAGAAGATAATTCAGAGATGGGTAAAAATTAGATGACAGCGCTAAATTAGCAAAAGGTCGAATCACAAGAACACAGCATTCAACATATTTATGTAACATAGATCTCTTTGATTAAATAAAGAATACGATATAGGTATATAAAGTATGAAATTCTACAAATGAATTTAAAAAAAAATCAGGAATTCTTACCTATACATTCCCACTTTTTCATATTTGAATAATTAGGTTTTTATTTTCATATGTTTCTACTCATGTGCAATATTAAAGTTACCAATTCTTCAATTATAATATATTCTTCTTGGAAAATGATGATCAAGAGATTTCATTGACCATATTTATTTATTTTACAACTTTCACATGAATAGAGAATTTTTTATCGATATATTGTTTTATATTAGGATAATTCCTCTGGTAAATAAACTTTCAATTTCAAAAGGGATAGAAGCTTCACATATTAATCAAATCATTTTAAAAAGCAAATAATGTAACTCACTTTCTCAATTCTTCTTCCAACCATACACAAGCATCCAAATCCAGATGATTAGTGGGCTCATCAAGAAGCAGCAAATGGGGCTTCACATATAGAGCCCTGGCGAGCGCGATACGCATTCTCCAACCTCCGCTGAAATCTTTAGTTTTTTGATTCTGCATTTCCTTGGTAAAACCAAGACCATGCAGAATATTGGCTGCTCTCGCTTCGGCCGTATCAGCAGATATTTCATCGAGACGCTCATAAATGTCCATGAGTTGTTCCTGAGATTCATCGTCTTCACAAGCAACCAATTGCTCAGCCAATTTTTCTAATCTCACTCTCTCCTCGTCGACTTCCATAACGCACTTGAGAGCAGACTTGTCGGACGCCGGCATTTCGCGGGTCAAATGAAAGATGTCGATATGCTCAGGAATGGGCACCTCCCTATTTCCTAACACAGCCAATATGGTGGACTTGCCGCTGCCATTGAGACCCAGCAGACCATAACGCCGGCCGCAGTTCAATTCCAGCAAGGCATCTTGCAACATTTCGCAACCGTGAAATGTGATGGAGAAAGTGTCTATCTTGACATCTCGTGATTTTGGATGTACCGCCAATGAGCCGGTACAAGCTCGTGCCTCTGCATTTAGTCTAGCATCAGATTCCAATTTGGCGCATAGTGCCTCTGAAACAATTATGCCAAATTTTAGGACTGTTTCGTTGCATGTTCTGAACAGTTTGTAATCTGCACATACGTATTATGTTTTAAATTCAAGATTCAGTTTATTTCAATTTGCGAATGTTTAATTTAATATTACTGTTTCACGTAATTGTAAAATTGTGATGGAACAAATATATTTTATTTTATATTTATTTATTTAGCAGTAGATACAAATTTTACAGACTAATATGGTGATACTTAGGAATACAATTTACAATTAATGCTAGAATCTCTAAATACAATAATACTCACTTAGGTTATCGATAAATATAGTAATTTTTACTTCACTCTGATAAACCTAATCTTAATAAGCTACCATCACAGTACTGCTAAGGTTTTAAGTTCACAATGGTATTTATAATACTGTGTGTGCACTCATTAATCTATTTTTCAGGTACTTATGAGGTTTTGTTATGTTAGTTATCAAGTAATTGCATTGTATCACATTATGCCAGCTTATAAAATTATTATCAATAAATTAATAGAATTATTTCTATCTTTGCATTACTTTGTAGTTTGATTTCCTTTCTTGTATGCCATTATATTACATAGCTTATTTTATATTTGCTTTCGACAATCCATTCTGTTAAGGTTTTTTTAATTCTGTAATAATCCTTTAGCTTAAAACGGTCAGGTAAGTCATTGTAAATTTTCGGGCCCACACAGTAAATGTGCTTTTGACATGATTTGTGTTTAGGGTTTTGTAGCTCAACCATACCTCTAGTGGCATTGCTTGTATTTTGGCAATGTTTTAAATTTACTTTGTAGTTGTTATTTTTTATCATGAATCTTATGACTGATTTCAGTGATCAGCAGACACATAAAGAGCAGTACATTCAAATTCAAACAAAGATTCAAAACAGAAATTAAAATGTTAGAAATGAAAAAATATATAATTTGAACTAAAATATTTCCAATTCTTAAATATACATTAACAAAGTGAAGAAAGTGTCAATGAGTAGATAATCTTCTGACATTGGATTCCTTGATTCGGGTCAAATTAAGTTTCAACTAGTGACTGTAGATGTCACAAGTTAATTTTTGTAATATACATTAACAAATATATCAGGGGCTGTCATTGTATGATTTATGAATTATTGTCCCTAACTCGCATAAGTCTGTCGAAGACTTCTTTAGTCTGATCAACAAGTTGAAAAACGTGAAAAATAGATATAAAGCTCCTTAAAGTATGAGCGATAGCTTATTGGATTCGGAATGACCACTTGAAAAATAGTTTTTAAGGATTTTACCGCACGTAAAAAATTGCGTTTGTTATTAATAAAATAAGATGAAAAAAAAAAGTATTTAGTTTTTTGTTAATAACTCAAAAACTATTAGTATTTAAGAAATTTTTAAAAAAGGTCCGTAAAGAGGAAATTTCTCCATTACTTATAATTTTAATGTAACGCTGAAAATAGTGCTCCGCGCGGTCGTTACAGCAAAGGCACACCGCTGGAAAAGACAGTATATCACAGAAAATTATTTTTCACTCGATTTTTCATTATACCATTCTGAAAACACTATATTTGAATGCTTCTTTAGCATAATGAAAAAGTTTTTTTCCGTGCGCTGGTGTCATTATAGCTGCCTATTTACATGTCAAAATTGAATAATATGTTGTTGACAGTTCTCTAGAAATCGCAAATTGTTTGAATGTTTCCTTATAGACTGGGAGATGGGGACAGATTTCAGGTGACAATTTTCTCGTTTATGCCTTTGAGACCAGTGAAAGATATGAAAATTCTAACGAAAATGATGAAAAATTTGAGCGGTCGCCGCGTGGCCTTCATATAAAGAATTCAATTCCGGCACTTAACCTCACTTCGACAACCGCAAACCGTATGCCAATTTTTTTATGGGACATTCATGATGGAAACTTCCATTACTTCAATTATATACATCTAACAATGGCAGTAATTATTGATGGTTACAATTTTTTCAAGTCATTTGTTTATACCTAAATTAGTTTTAAACAAATATAACACTTAAGAATTTTTTTATTTCCATAATGCTGTCCTGGAAAATAATGATTTTAAAAAAATATTAAATATATTTTTTGATTGTTTATAATCATTTTTTTATGAATATCGATTGTTTAAATAATTAGTAGGAAATTATTTCCTTTAAGAAAATCATAATTTGTACTTCATGAAAGGTAAATTAAAAAAATTCTTTATAAATAATTTCATTGTTTATTAATTGTCAAGTTAATAAACAAATTCTAACAACGGTTTTATTTTATTTTTTTGGAACACTTTTTAATATTATTTTTAATTTATATATGGCTGTTTTTCAATTCTTTTTTCTTTCCATAAAAAAATAAAGCAGTTGTCAGAATTTGTTTATAACAAATTGTTAAGTTGATATACAATAAAATTATTTATAAAGAATTTTTTTTTGTTTACCGATTGAAAAGTACAAATTATGATTTTTGAGAAGGAAATAACTTTCTAACCAATTATTTAAACAATCGAAATATAAAAAAAAACGATTATAATCAATCAAAAGTAAGGTAAGGTAAGGGTTTAGTAAAATTATTCAAGTTTACATATATGTATACTCGAAAAAATTCAAGCAAAGAAAATAATTGAATTTACGGACATCAGTACCTTACTTGTTGTTTTCCTAATATGCCGCAGTAGCAACATCGCATTAAAATGTTAAAACTTTTCATTTTGTACTATTTTTTTTAAAGAAGGTATGTAATACACACCTGCCCCCATTAAGTGGGGCAAATGTGTAGTTGATATATATATTTTGCATACCTATGCATTTGAAGAAGTCAGGGGGCATGCGTGTAAGTCTGAAAAGAGCGCGATGTTTAACATGTTATAAAAAAAAAATTACCACTGATTGAATAAGAATTATTTGAACTCTAGCATTCTGCATTACAACATGTAATAACATGTAGTTGTACTCCCTGCTCATAGATGTAGCCACAATAAACCACCCAATATAAGTTATGACGTCTCTACACACTTACCCCACCTTACTATACTTAAGAAAAAATAAATAAAATCATTGTTTTTCCAGGGCAGCATTATAAAAAAAAAAAAACCTAAGTATTATTTTTGTTTATAACTGAACTCCGTGTGTTCGTTCGTTTCACTTACAAGCTGTACGTCAGTTCCTCATTTCTTCTAACACTCATCATTTACGAACTGAACAATAATACTGAAGACATCTGTATCTCAACTGGTGCGGGAGGGGTAATAACTGTACAGTAGTTAGCTTATGATCAATATTGACCCTCAAAAATTTTGTACAACAATTTTATGTATTGTTTCATTATTTAATTTTACCAAATAGCTTTTATCTATCTTACTATTTTTAGTAACAAAGTTAATCATTTGAGATTTGGCAGTTTTTAGCAATAAGCCATTTAGAGAACACCTCGGCTAGGAATATCCAGACTTGACCTCAGCTTGGATTATGGAGGCTTGATTACTGAGGCTGTAGAAGTACTGATTGGATTTCCTCTGGCCCTGCTGATTTCAATGGACTAAAAGTTGCTATAGCCCATTCTATCTTCATTAAGGAGATGATCTTTTCAGGTTTCCCTTGTGGGCCTATCCTCGACTGAGGGTGCTCTTCTCTGGGGTCCAACTGGGTTGTTTGTTCCCCTAGAGTCAGGAAAGTTGAGTATCAAGGAGTATCTCTAGAAATTCTTTCCCTTGTTTGGTCTAGACAGGGTTCACTGCAACTTTTGACAAGGTCAGTCATGAGCATTCGGCCGTGCTCTCGACTTCACAGAAATTTTTCCACGTCTTTGTATGACTCTTGTACACAGAGAGAGCTTAATTGTATTCGCCTCACTGCTTCATTCTGCAGTCCTTTTTAAAGAGAGATCTGGTCATTTTCTGCCTCCTTTTGGTTAGAAGGCAATTTCTTCGGAATGAGGAGATTATCTCATCCAGAAGACAGATTGCTATCTCAATTCCCTTAGCCCCTCCCAAATCAATGAAACACGAGCTATAATTCAAAAAAGTCACTGAAGTTTCTGCTATTTATACTGCATTTGCTGTTAAGTAAAACTGTGAGATTTTTTTGCCAAAAGATTTTTGTACTAAAGAAGTGATTGGCTGTGATTCATCACAATAAGGCATTCAAGAATATTGATTAAATTATTCTTCTGCTCCCGAAGTGTACTCAGCAAGTATCCCAAAAATTTGGGACTGCCTTGTTGTCATAATGAAAGACTGGTTGGACACAAAGACTTCATGAAGTCAAACAGAGAAACAGTAGACTATTTCGTTAAATTGAAGTTATTTGAAAGTTTGAAGAATAACTGAGAAATGTTATTATTGTACTTCAATACATTGACCATAAAAAATGCTATTCATACAAGTGTTTCCCAAATTGTTCAAACCAACTTTACTCCCATTATTTTCAAAGGTAACTTCTATCCAAAGACTTGACTGGCAGAACATCAACAACAGCATCTTCCACCAAACCATTCTGCACTGGGTGTTAGATTTCATCATATTCATCCTGTATTTGGAATCCGTTCATTACATCTACTGTTTCAAGGTGCATTTAGTCAACATCATTTTAAAATTGTGCTTAAATATATGTCAAAGGCGAAAGTTGAATCTGGTATATCAAATGGCGCCATTTATACAACAATGTTAAGTTTATGCTAAAAACCTTTGATGTTACCGCTATGTTTATGATAATGCTTATGCAAAAGTTGACTAAATCCACCCTTAGCTTTGTTCTGTATAGGTTTCAGATATCGATTTTGTTTTTTGTTGATAATATTTTAAAGACAGAGGTCAAGTGACAATTTTTGATATACCAAACAATTTTGTACCGTTTTGCTGCTATACAAGTTTCAAGTTGGATCTATTTGCTGTTTTATTTCTCTCTGAGTAATCCCAGTTCCTTTTTGAACGTTTTCATTCACCGGGTAGGTGATTGAAACGCAACACTGGGTAATCAATCCTTCCTAGTGAAGTCAATTGAATAAAAAGCTCAACCCTTCTCTGATACCTGATAAGAAAACTCATGATTGAAAACTACTTGGAAGGACAACTGATGATTTTTTTAAATTATTTTTTGTAGGATTCAAGCATCAGAGTTAGTAGAAATAAGTAACTTACCCTCCGCACTCAATTCAGTTGGTCCATTTGATATACCATTTGCTTGTCCATTGGTCTTTTCAACAACATCACTTTGTTCTTCAGTTTTAGGTTTGTCGGTTTTCTTGCCAGACTGTCTAGCTTTTGCAGCTTCTTTCTTGCGTTGTTGTTCACGTTTTTTGGCGTCGGATGGCATAATGACCAATACTGTGGAAATATTACAGTAGTAACAAAAACTCTTTTGAACAGTTGTTTTCAACTCCAGTAAAAAAGCAGATTTCTCATTACACAGGTGAATAAACATAGAATATATCCAAAAAAAGGTACAACAAAGCAAAGATATTTAAGAACCATCAGTCTTTTAAATAAACGAGATATTCTTCACCACTATTGGAAAATATTTGCAAACCTACCAGTTAAATTCCTAAAAATAAAATTGGCTCAAATTATTTCACATGTGTCCACGAAATGGAACTTAAGAAAGAGAAGTGACAGAGGAGAGGACAGGCCGAGCCGACAGAGGACAGAAATCTGACAGAAGACATAACCCAAGTTAAGGCCGATTCAGATAAATGGGTGCCCACGCAGGGTTTTTGATGCACGTGCGATTTATGGTGGATTTATGCAGCAGTCATAAGAAAGAATATTCGTCAATGATTGGTTGGTCCGTTTATTCCAACCAATCATTGACGAATATTCTTCCTTATGACTTAAATAATAGATATATGCTTAATGGTGGATTTATGCAGCAATCATAAGTCATAAGTCTTTAGTCATAAGGAAGAATATTCGTCAATGATTGGTTGGAATATACGGACCAACCAATCATTGACGAATATTCTTCCTTATGACTAAAGACTTATGACTTATGATTGCTGCATAAATCCACCATAAAACTTATGACTTATGACTGCTGCATAAATCCACCATTACACGCATATGCATTTTTGACGCTTGTGCCTGATAACTGCACGACCAAACACATACGTGCCTTTCACGTGCGTTTCTATCTCAAGGTCATATTTCATTTGGTTCTGTAATAATGTCAATCCTGGAAGAATGAATTTTGAGTTTTTCAAATTATTCCGAACTATATTTCACTGAATGTGAATCTTTTATCCTTGGTGTATTTATATCAACCTTATTTTATCCTATAACATATTTTATAGATACCTCAGCTCCTACAAAAAATATTTACATATAATTTGGAAGTCTGTAATTATTTCATTTTTCTACATTCATGCAAAAAGCAAAACTTTATTGAACTATATTCAGTGGAAAAAGAAGTTCTTTATTGCACTAGTGCAATAAAGTTTTTATTGCACTCATCTGTCATTCTACTTCAACGTGCTGTCATCATGACAAACATAAACGTTTAAACCTACTACATAGCAATAGGTACTTCACTACGAAATATTCATATTGAAAATTGCACCAGTTGTTCATTCACTTTCAACATTGAGGGTAAACATAAAGTTTGAGTTAAATTGTTCGTAACGTATTAGTTCCTGTTTCAATGCAAATCGATATTAATAATAAAGTATTCAAGTTGCGCTTTTCATTTTCCTACACTTAGTGCCGCACCTCAATAAATCATTTTTTGCTTTTTGCATGAACGTAGAAAAAATGTTGTATGCAACTCGTGCAAAAATTGTTTATTGCACTCGACGTGAAATTGTCCGACGAGGCCGTTAGGCCGAGTTGGACAACACGTCGACAATTTCACGTCGAGTGCAATAAACAATTTTTGCACGAGTTGCATACAACATTTTTTCTACGTTCATGCAAAAAGCAAAAAATGATTTATTGAGGTGCGGCACTAGGTGTAGGAAAATGAAAAGCGCAACTTGAATACTTTATTATTAATATCGATTTGCATTGAAACAGGAACTAATACGTTACGAACAATTTAACTCAAACTTTATGTTTACCCTCAATGTTGAAAGTGAATGAACAACGGTGCAATTTTCAATATGAATATTTCGTAGTGAAGTACCTATTGCTATGTAGTAGGTTTAAACGTTTATGTTTGTCATGATGACAGCACGTTGAAGTAGAATGACAGATGAGTGCAATAAAAACTTTATTGCACTAGTGCAATAAATAACTTCTTTTTCCACTGAATATAGTTCAATAAAGTTTTACTTTTTGCATGGAATGTAGAAAAATGAAATAATTACAGACTTCCAAATTATATGTAAATATTGTTTTGTAGGAGCTGAGGTATCTATAAAATATGTTATAGGATAAAATAAGGTTGATATAAATACACCAAGGATAAAAGATTCACATTCAGTGAAATATAGTTCGGAATAATTTGAAAAACTCAAAATTCATTCTTCCAGGATTGACAACATTATTACAGAACCAAATGAAATATGACCTTGAGATAGAAACGCAAGTGAAAGGCACGTATGTGTTTGGTCGTGCAGTTATCAGGCACAAGCGTCAAAAATGTTGTATGCAACTCGTGCAAAAATTGTTTATTGCACTCGACGTGTTGTCCAACTCGGCCTAACGGCCTCGTCAGACAATTTCACGTCGAGTGCAATAAACATTCACTTTTTGCACTTGTTGCATAAATAACTATATTATGGACCTGTATCTTTATTGATGGAAAATGAAAGGAGATAGTGGGTTAGACCATGATTGAAAGGATATTAAGAATTTTAAACTTGAATGATGATGTGGATATGATCCTGAAAGTTTCAAAAATTCTATCAGAATGAATAAACATACCTACCTTTCAAAAGTTAGTTATACTTTAACGAGTAGAGTTGCTTATAGAAAAAAAAACATTCAGAGGAACTATTTCAGCTTGTGAATAGGCTTATCCCACCATTACCTAGAGTTTGAACTACTCTTTCAGAGTCAGTCACTCCACAATCTCGGTAATAATTCCAGAGGTATCCGATGCAATGTATAATAAATACTCGGTTTTTGAAAGATTTGTAAAATTTTTCTTTTTGCATTTTCATACGGTTTCCCTGAAAATTTCATCTTTTCCTATACAAATATGAAAATATGGAATATATACATCCTGAAAATATTGCAGAAAAGGAATACAACTTAAAGTATCATTGTATCAACCGAACTGCAATGTAATCAAGTATTATGTTTAATAGTATATTAGTATTCAATACATTTCTCAACCACATTAGTAATATATCGTCCGACGCAGGTGACTATCCATCTTTTATCCACAATGTCAGTTTCTGAATGAAACAGAAGAGTGGATTACTAGTAGATAACCATATGCAGAATTGGCAATTTCCTGAAGCACTAGGAGCATTGATGGAAAACATCATGTTTCAAGCACCTGTAACACTTAACCTAGGGTGGTTGGCGAATATATTATATATTTTTTTCTTAACACAAAAAAAAATCCCTCTTCAACCACTAACAGAGAAAATTCCACCGCTAATAGTCACCAGAGTATAAACAAATTAAGAGCAGCCTTTTTATTTTCGAATGTTTTCGATAAGGTCCTAGATAAATCAGTACCTACAAATTGTGAAAGGCTTTCGCGGCCATCGTTGAATGAATGATGGTTTTTCGGGTTTTTAGGCCGACGTTTATTTGAAGAAAATCTCGACGTTTCGCCTGCACGAGTGGTTGGCATTTTCAAGAGAAATGTTTACAGCTTCGATCACTGAACACTACTTGTTTGGTATGCGTTGTCTCAGCCAGTATTTATGGGTCGACGTACTCGTACCTGCGTCCGGTGCCATCGTCCCTGCGTCGGGTACCCTTTCGTAATCATTAATTACCCGGTATGGTGTTATTACCGTTTTCTTGAGAACAGGTAGCCATGCTTTGTTCAATTGTAACCCTTCTTCAGTTCTGTTGAAGTTGTTGGGATGTTTTTTGATTTCGATTGCTTCTCGGAAGAGTCTTGGATAATATGCATGTGTTGTGGCAATTACTTGGGTTTCTTCGAACTTCACTCTGTGATTGTTATTGTTAAGCGCGTGTTCTGCCCCAGTTAACACAAAATGATCTAAGAGATGGTAGTGGGCTTCACTTTCATGTTTCAGATCACAACAGCGAATCGAAAAGTGACTTCCATTACTATCGCGAAAACATCTATTCGGTGCACTCACTTTGCAAATTACATGCCGATATAACACCTCCTTATGTATCAAATTCCCTGTTGAATCAAATCACTGCCACATCAATATTCAATTAGGAACCTGAATAAATAAGAAATATGGAAAATTCGAGGTTGAAACAAATTTTGTCCTGTTTCAACATGAATAGAAACAATACCTCAATTTTATTATTCAAATCAAAAGGTAATGAATTATGGTTTATATAACATGGGATGCTAGAAAACAAATGCGTGAGTTGATTCCATAATATATACTTTTGATAAACAAAGTATTGAAAGCACTAGTTAAACCTAAATCATAACAAAAACAAATTTTTAAATACAGAAAATACTAAAATTCAATTCCAGTTCTCTGTACAGCATTTTCTTCCCGACGAAATCAGTACCCAACCTGAAAATGCCGAATTTTTAAAACACTGAATATACCGTTTCACTTACCTTTCTTTTCCTTGAAGAGATACTAAGAAATCTTGGGTGATGTTAACAAACACACTTGAATTAACTATTGAAAGAGAGAGAATTAAACAGAACACTGAACACTATCACGAATACTTATAGAATATTGATAAAATGACACCGTGCCATCAACACAATACCTACAAGTTCTACACCCGACTCTCGAAAGTCTCGACAAACAACGCTCAATGCAGGTTATTTAGGTCACTGCTTCAGCAATGAAATCAAAATTCATGTCAATGTGCTTCGCAATTTTCTGCACATTTTGTACCTCGAAGCCATACTGACGAGAAGAAAATTGTGAACAATTCATAATATTTGGCATCACAAATCGGTAACAGCAATGTATATAAGTAACTCATACTGATTTCATTGAAAATATGAACAGGATGTTCATAAAGTCAGTTATGGAATCATACTGTTACCACAATAATCAAGGAAGCGACATCGCCTAGAGGTTTGTGTTAACTGGGGCGACAGCGGATTTTTCTGAGTGTCCTAACCGGCAATTAGCCTTGTGTTCCTTTATTCTGATATTTGTAGATCGCTTCGTGGTTCCGATATAAACGTTGCCACAGGTGCATGGAATGCGGTATACCCCAGATGAGCTTAGTGCATCACGTTTATCCTTCGCCGATCTCAGTCATGGACTGGAAGAACTCAACAAATTCCTTGAGCACATTAAACAGCATACACCCGAATATCCAATTCACAGTGGAAGTTGAAAAGGATAGGGAACTGCCCTTCTTAGATGTTCTCATTTTCCGAAAAGAAGGACGTTTGGGGCACAAGGTATATAGAAAACCAACACATACTGATCGATACCTCCACAGTACCTCAAATCATCATCCGTGTCAAAAACAAGGAATTATCAAAACACTAGTAGACCGAGCCAGAAGAATATGTGAACTCGAATATTTGGAAGCGGAACTGAAACACTTGAAAAGCACACTTCTTTCAAATGGATATAAGGAAAGCGAAATTGATCGGTGTATAAAACGCAAAAGAAAGAACTCTAGCGACAGTGAACCGAATGGCTGCCAGGAACAAAGTAAAGCATTCCTGCCGTATGTTCCTAGGGTCACAGATCGGATTGGCCGTATACTACGAAAGTATGATATCAAAACCATATATAAACCTTCGAAGAAACTGAAGGATCACTTAAGATCGGCGAAGGATAAACGTGATGCACTAAGCTCATCTGGGGTGTACCGCATTCCATGCACCTGTGGCAACGTTTATATCGGAACCACGAAGCGATCTACAAATACCAGAATAAAGGAACACAAGGCTAATTGCCAGTTAGGACACTCAGAAAAATCCGCTGTCGCAGAACACGCGCTTAACAATAACAATCACAGAGTGAAGTTCGAAGAAACCCAAGTAATTGCCACAACACATGCATATTATCCAAGACTCTTCCGAGAAGCAATCGAAATCAAAAAACATCCCAACAACTTCAACAGAACTGAAGAAGGGTTACAATTGAACAAAGCATGGCTACCTATTCTCAAGAAAACGGTAATAACACCATACCGGGTAATTAATGAATACGAAAGGGTACCCGACGCAGGGACGATGGCACCGGACACAGGTACGAGTACGTCGACCCATAAATACTGGCTGAGACAACGCATACCAAACAAGTAGTGTTCAGTGATCGAAGCTGTAAACATTTCTCTTGAAAATGCCAACCACTCGTGTTGGCGAAACGTCGAGATTTCCTCCAAATAAACGTCGGCCTAAAAACCCGAAAAACCATCATTCAAATCAGTACTTATCGTAAAAACTATCTTGCACGAATTTTCTGTTATTTTCTTTCTTACCAAGGCACTATTTTAGGTTTGAAAGGTAAAGTCACCTAAGTCGTCTTAGGGACGTGGGCCGTCTAGGCTAATAATATGCTAGATTTCTTTTTGTTTTCTTTTTGAGATTATTCTTTTCTTTTTCTATTCCTATTTTATAAGAATGTCACTGAGGTTGGGATAAGTTAAAAGCTGTCAGTATAGTTACCGACAATGATACTCGACATAAACTGTTTAACTGTATATTAAATAAACATTAAATGATAAAGAATTACACCATAACAAAAAGAAAATCACCCGTGAATGATTCGGCGTAAAATATATAAAAACGTAATTCTCCCTGAGGATAAATAAGAATATTGGCTTTCAAAGAGTAAATAAAATTGAGAAAAAAAACAACATTTAAAGTTCTTCACCCGTTCGGAGACAATTCATCGATACAACAAAAAAAATGGTTCAGATATCATACAACAAATAAAACAAACAAAAGGTTCACCCACGATATTTGAAAAGTATAACTGTGGATAGTTTGCCCAAAAAATCCCAAAAAAATTCACTTACCAAATCTCTAGCTGCGCTCGGTGTTTCGTTCCGGAAAATGGAACAATTTTGTCCAAACGAATACCAGAAAAATAGTTTCTATCAGTTCGTTCACACAACGACAAAACAAACCCGCCAATCCAAAATCTAACTCGCACTAATTATCCCGAAGTTAAAATTTCAACTCAGATGCAAACTCTAATTAACGCGGTAGGTCTTCGATCAACCGCGCCAACCGCCTCTCGAGACCGTCTCTCCGGTTTTTTTTCTGACTCCCGTAAGTCGACTTTCCAGGGGTGTTTATATTTTTAAGGGCCAAAATCGTTAAACAGCGTTACCTTCTATTTACGCCATTTCTACCGCCACGGAATAGAGAGTTCTCTCCGCTGTCTCCTCTCAGATCTCTTCCCTTACCCCCAAATACACCTCGGACTTAGCACTTTGAAAGCGCCTAGTCGACACAAAAAATGTTCACTTCAGTTAATGGTCTTTTAGTTCGTATATACTCAGCGTGAGTCCCATCCATATTACCCTTTGTAAAATAAATATTTACTCCATGTACGGCGACTTAAATGAATGCTTCATTGTTTTATATATCGTGAAAAAGTCTACTCTTCTGAACCACTTCGTTTGTCTCGACATTTTTGTTTATAGAAAATGAATTTTTATTTCCTCTTGAAAGAAATTTCACTAGCCTAGCTTAAATAATATGAAACCAAATATTTACAGGGCATCGTCATCATACGTGACCCTTTTCATTATAACATAAAAGTGTTTATGCATATAAAACATCTCTCTTGCAAAGAGGGCCTGTTACACACCTGGTAGTAGTAGTAGTGGCTCAACTTTCTCAAGCTAAACTACATATTTTTGTATTTTGATGAGGGCACAAATGGGAGAATTTCAGATGATGTGTGTTCTGTAGAAGCCCATAGTTCAAGTTCCTGAACCAATATCACTACCAGTTAAAACTAATCTACTTCCATAATATGTGACCATCGAGATGCAACCCTTGATAATAAATGTCATGAAACCATTTCCTTATCGAAACAAGTTGGTAAAACTATTTTCACCTGCAGCTTCAATAGGGCTTGAAGGGTAGTTGTAAATTCCAAATGCCTTTGGAATTCTGAACAATAGAAGGAGAATTTATTAATAAATGATAATTTTTAGTTCCGGATAAAGTTGTAAAAATTAACACTTTGTTTATTATTTATTAACCTTTTTAAGCTTTATTACTTTCCCAAGTTCATTATTGCCAACAACGGAAAGGTAGGGATATTTCATCAAAAACGCATCTATGTTGAGAAATCACTAGATCATGTGCATGCTCACCCACTGAAATGAAATTATTTATAAAGACGGGTTTCCACTAGGCGGAAAATCAGAAGCGGATTGTCAGTGTCAGGATTCTATTGGATGATTTGAAACTGAAAGATTTTACCGCCAATTTAATTGCGGATACGCAAATTAGTTGACATCGCTTCAACTTTTGGCGGATTCCACTAGATTTATAAATTGTAATCTCGAAATATCGAAAAAATATGGACATAGCCCGTACCAACGATTATTACAATTACCTACTCCAATATGATCATTGGAAAAAATCGATCAATTTATGTGTTTTATTAATGAAAAAAAGAAAAATTCAACACAGATTTTGGATAAGGGAGATTTTTAAGCATAGGAGTGAAAGTGGCCATTAACATTGTTTGATACGGGAAATTAGATGTGACCCACAGCTACATTTTATTTATATGCGAATGAGCGCAGAGCATTTCGATTTACTCCTAAGCAAAGTTAGACCGTTACTAGAAAAACAAAGGACCACTTTTCGAGAACCTATATCTGCATCTGAAAGATTAGCATACACGTTGAGGTAATAAATTACATAACTTTGGAAATATATTCTCCTAGTGATTATCAATTATACTTAATAATTTACAGATATCTAGCCTTCTTTCTTTTCCTAAATTTGGTGTCTTATAAAAAATCCCTAGAAATTGTTGCCGACAAAAAGCTGGCAATGGAAACCTTTGCATATTTAAATCCGCTTCTGATTTTCCGCCTAGTGGAAACCCGTCTTAAAGACCCGTCTTAAAGACGGGTTTCCACTAGGCGGAAAATCAGAAGCGGATTTAAATATCGGCCAAAAAAATATGCAAAGGTTTCCATTGCCAGCTATTTGTCGGCAACAATTTCTAGGGATTTTTTATAAGACACCAAATTTAGGAAAAGAAAGAAGGCTAGATATATGTAAATTATTAAGTATAATTGATAATCACTAGGAGAATATATTTCCAAAGTTATGTAATTCATTACCTCAACGTGCATGCTAATCTTTCAGATGCAGATATAGGTTCTCGAAAAGAGTGGTCCTTTGTTTTTCTAGTAACGGTCCAACTTTGCTTAGGAGTAAATCCAAATGCTCTGCGCTCATTCGCATATAATTAAAATTTAGCTGTGGGTCACATCTCATTTCCCGTATCAAACAATGAAAATGGCCACTTTCACTCCTATGCTTAAAAATCTCCCTTACCCAAAATCTGTGTTGCCTTTTTCTTTTTTTCATTAGTAAAACACATAAAATGATCGATTTTTTCCAATGATCATATTGGAGTAGGTAATTGTAATAATCGTTGGTACGGGCTATGTCCATATTTTTTAGATATTTCGAGATTATAATTTATAAATCTAGTGGAATCCGCCAAAAGTTGAAGCGATGTCAACTTATTTGCGTATCCGCAATTAAATTGGCGGTAAAATCTTTCAGTTTCAAATCATCCAATAGAATCCTGACACTGACAATCCGCTTCGGATTTTCCGCCTAGTGGAAACCCGTCTTAAGTCATCATATTATAATGTAATATACCTATTTAAACTCTAATTAACTGACTAAAATAATTTATTTAACGAAATACAATGATAAAATAACACAATACTCTAATTTACATAACAATCACGGAACTAGGTATTTATATTCGACTTTCACTTCACTGACTGTCCGTCTGTCCGCTGCATAGTTCTTTTTATATCCGACGTTGACTTCTCCAAATGCTCCAGAATTTTCCATCGAATCGCCCAGACTCACCGAACCGTCCAGATTCTTCTCGGTGCAAGCGCATCGACAGTCTCCCGCGGTCGGTCGCTAGCTAAGTGAGGGTTCAGGTCCGGCATCGCCCGCAGCTTCGCTACATTGCCCCCTTCTTAGAGTTATTTCGTCCCGAAATGTCATCCTTGGAGTGTGTCGATATTTGCAGGATTCCCCATATCTGCATCGTGAAGTTCGATGGAAATAACACTTCACAGTCTTCATGTTAGGTCGTGGAATAGGATTACAACAAACCAAAACTTCTTATAACTCTCCAATCCAGCCCATCAATACCACAGGATAATTTTGCGATTGCCAAGTCCACCAGATTGTGGTCCACCATCGTATCTCTTAGTTGGGTGAGGCTCCTCCAGACATCTTCATAGGATGGTTTGTCGTGGAAATGCTTCTTGGTCACCAAGTAGTAGATGTTCCTCTGGCCCTTCTTCAGCTGTACCACAACTCCAATTTCTGGATTCTGTTTCCGTAGTGTTTGGAGTTGGCCAAATTTCTTGGAGAACACTACAGCGATGCCCCTGGACATTCGAAGATCTTCTGCGACGCAGTCTGCTAGGGCGTAATCGACTGGCACTTTGAAAAGGTCCCGTGGCTCCTCTCGAGTTACCCCGTGTGACATTTTCTGTCCATTTGAGTATAATGACATGAATTTCTGGAACGTCATCGTATCCTCTGGTGGTCTGAGGGTGCGGACTTGGTCATGATTTCCAGCGTAAGGGGCCAACCTGTTGAAATGAACGACCCTGGGTTTACCTCTGGGTGGCTTGTGGATTCGGTAAAGCAGGTCGTTTATCCTCTTGATGATCTTGTACGGACCTTCTCATGAATTTCGTAATTTCGGTGACAGGCCCCGGCGACGCATTGGGTTGTTCAGCCAAACTAGGTCACCAACCTCAAATCCTCCAGCATCGGCATTGATGTCATAAGTCGCTTTCATTCCGTCGCTGGCACTCTGGATATTCAAACGGACTCGTTCGTGGATGTCTTCCATTCGCTGACGGAGTTTGCTGATGTAGTCCTCTCCCGCGGTATCCTGTCCTGGTGGCGTCCCAAACTTTAGGTCACAGGGAAGTCGCAGCTCTCGGCCCATTATGATACTAGCAGGGGTTTGGCCGGTCGACTCGTGTACTGCGGAACGGTAGGCCATCAGGAACAAATGAAGTTACTGGTCCCAGTCTCTTTGATGGTCAGAGACTACCTTGGACAAGTGGCGATTGATAGTCCTGTTCATCCGCTCAACCATTCCATCAGACTGTAGATGTAGAGCTGTGGTTCTCGTCTTGCGGATGTTCAGCAGTTGGCAGATTTCTTGGAACAGGTTGGATTCGATATTTCTGCCTTGGTCCGAGTGCAGCTCCAAGGGGACACCGAATCGACATATCCACTCTTTCACCAAGACGTCCGCGACGGTGATGGCTTCCTGGTTGGGCAGGGCATAGGCTTCGGCCCATTTGCTGAAATAGTCCATTGCCACAAGAATGTATTTATTTCTGTGATCTGATACGGGGAACGGGCCGGCGATGTCAATGGCGATTCTCTCGAATGGACTACCTACGTTATACTGACGCATCGGGGCCTTGGGACGTGTCCGAGGTCCATTGCTGGCAGCACAAACAGCACACTTTCTGCGCCAGTCATTGACATCAACTTGACAATTGACCCAGTAGAACCGTTGCCTTACTTTCTGCAGGGTCTTCGTCACACCCAGATGTCCTCCAGCAACTCCATCATGGATCTCTCGGAGTACTTCCTGTCTTCTGTTCTTGGGCACCACTATCTGACGTCTGTCTTCCCCACCATCTTCGGACTCCAATACACGTTTCAGGACCCCATTGTCCAGGGTAAGGGAATTCCATTGGGCCCAGTAGGATTTGAGTGCTGGGGAATATCTTGCAATTTCCTGCACTGTCGGTCTTTGATTACTCTTTTTCCAACCGATGATTTTAACCCAAGATCTGGATCCTTTTCTTGGTCTTTCTGGACCTCGTTGTCATTCCAGTTGTTGTCAACTGCCGTGGTTCTACAAACCGCTGCTTCTTTCTCTTCTGCTCGTCGGCAGTATGAGCAGTCGTCTGGGCACGGTCTCCTTGACAGGGCATCTGCATTCTTGTGGCCACTCCCTGCTCGATGTTCGATCTCGAAGTCGAATTCTTGGAGTCTTTCGATCCAACGTGCTACTTGGCTCTCGGGGTTTTTGAACTGTAGGAGCCATTTAAAGGCTGCGTGGTCCGTCTTTAACAGGAATCTTCTTCCGTACACATATTTATAAAAGTGTTCTACTCCCTTGACAACAGCCAACAGTTCTCGTCTGGTGACACAGTAGTTACGCTCCGGTTTACTGAGAGTTTTACTGAAGTAACCGATGACCTTCTCTTGCCCATCCTGGATCTGGGACAAGACAGCTCCAAGTCCCACGTTGCTGGCGTCCGTGTCCAAAATGAATTTTCCACTCGGAAGGGGATAACTTAAAATTGGTGCGTTGATCAATGCCCCCTTCAGCTTCCTGAACGAGTCTTGGCATTCTTCGGACCATTGGACCTTCCGTGAGCCTGGTCAGTGGTTTAGCGATGTTGGCGAACCCCAGCACATATCGGCGATAGTATGTGCTCAAACCAAGGAAACTACGTAGTTGGTGTATGTCTCTCGGAATAGGCCACTCCTTCACTGCTCTGATCTTCTCGTCATCCACTGCTACTCCGTGCCCAGAGACAACATGGCCAAGGTAACGTACTTCTTTTTGGAACAGGTGGCATTTCTTGGGGCTCAGCTTCAATCCATAATTTCTCAGTCGCAGGAATACCTCCTCCAGGTTTTTAACGTGGTCTTCGAACGATTTGCCAACTACAATAATGTCATCGAGATATACCAGACACTTCCTCCATAAGAGTCCTTTCAGAACCGTCTCCATTAATCTCTCGAATGTTGCTGGAGCATTACAAAGCCCGAATGGCATAACGGTGAAATACCACAGTCCCGACCCGATGGTGAAGGCTGTCTTTTCTCTATCTTCTGATGGAGCCAGTTCTACCTGCCAGTATCCACTCTTCAGATCAAGGGTCGAGAAAATCGTGGAGCCGGCCAACGTGTCTAGGGTGTCGTCTATTCTCGGAAGAGGGTAACTGTCTTTCTTCGTCACGTTGTTCAGTTGACGATAGTCTACGCAAAAACGTGTTGATCCATCTTTCTTCTTCACCAGCACGACTGGAGAGGACCATGGACTGTCGGATGGTTCAATAACTCCATCTTTCCCCATTTCACTGACTATTTTGTCAGCCTTTTCCTTCTTGGCAAGAGGAAGTCTTCTAGCTGATTGTCGGATCGGTCGGGCATCCCCAGTATCAATTTTATGCTGAACTACATTCGTTCGGCCCCCTTTTCCTTGTCCGGTATCGAAGATGTCTTGGTACTTCTTGACTAATTCTCTCAATCTGGGCTGCTGGGCTGGTTTAATGCCCTTGGAAGAGAGGGTAACCAATTTTTCCGGTTCCGCTGTCAGGTTGTTGTCTTGACTAACAGTACTGTGTGTACTGACGAGCAGTGCCCCAAAACAGTTCCTTTCTTCAAAGTCACTGGGTAATAATTGACATTCATTACCCTTACTGGCACAATTTTATCAGCACGCAACAAAGTCTTGCCTAGTGCAATCCCTCGTCCAATTTTCTCATCATGAAGCTTGGGCTCGAACATAACCATGCTTCCATTGCTCGCACCTCCATCCAAGCGAGCCTCAAGTATGGTCTCAGCCCTCTCGGATACACTTACATCTTCAGCCAGCAGAACACGAATCATCTCCTCACTTCTTCCATGTAGCACCAGCTCTTCTCCGTTCACACGTAGGACGCCATCTTTGAAGTTCAATTCAAACCCTCTGGAATTCATGATGTCCATTCCAATAATTGCATCCCTCAATGTCCGCTACTAATGCCCGATGTTTCACTTTCGTGCTGCCTAGAATCAGTTCAATCGGTAGCTCTCCATGTACAGTGGCCATCTCTCCTGTTGCTGTGCGTAGCTTCCAGGATGATGGTTCCATTATGTCTGATGTCTTAGTAAAAGCAGGCCCAAGGATTGTCCTAGTCGCACCTGTATCCAGCAGCATTGCGCAAGGCTTGTTGTTGATGAAACCGTCTACGAAGGCTCCTTTGTTTTGTCGTTGGAGGACAGCGACATATGCATTGTTCACCGGGGCTTTCTGAGTATAGGACGACGATTGCCCCTTCTCAACAACCTTCGTTGGTCTCGACCTCTTGAGGGTTGGACATTGACTACGCACGTGTCCAAGTTTCCTACAGTTCCGGCATCTCACTAGTCTTCTCTCAGTAAACATCTCCTTCACGACCTTTCTTATGGCAGCTTAAAGGTTAGTAGGCTCCTGTGGGTTTTCTTCAATAACTCGGACTTTACTCTGGCTTCTGCAGGATTGCTTCGCCGCCTCAAATTCCAAAGCGCGTGCCAGTGCATCCACGAGATGTGTTGGCCGAGCTAGTGTCAATGCTTGTCTGGTTTCCTGATCACGAAGTCCATCTAAGAATGCCTGAACTGCTAGTCGCTCCATTACCTTTTCCGGTGTAGCTGGGTATGCAAGGCGAACCAAGCGTGCAATGTCTGCTTCAAACTCCTGTAGGGACTCGCTTGACTTCTGGCAGCGGTTTTTGAGCTGTGAGTGGTATACATGTTCTAGATGGGTCTGTCCATACCGTAATTCGAGATGTTTAATCAGCTGCTCGTAGTCCTCTTGTTCTTGTGCCGTGAGGGTTTGTAGAATATTCGTTGCTTCTCCACGCAACGCCAGTGTTAGTGCCACAGCTCTATCTTCTGCATTCCATCCATTCGCCTTTGCTGCAGCTTCAAATTGTCGGCGGTAGTTTGCCCATGGTGTTTTTCCATCAAACTGAGGTGGTTTCATAGAGAGTTTTCCTGTTTCCGAACTGATCTTCACATCTTTCAGACCCTTTTGAACATCATCCAAGTTCAAACTCAGTTCCAGCATTGAATTTTCATTGACAGATTCTGTAGTGTGGGTAGTGTCATTCTGGTTTTCCAACTTACAGATTTTCTCCTTTATTTTGATGATTTCCGCCTCGAGTCCGCCTTTGATTTCGTCACTAATTGTTTCCTTCAATTTTCCCATCTCTTCCTCAATTTCATCTTTGATGCCGCCTCTGATTTCATCACTGATGGTTTCCTTCAATTTCCCCATCTCTTGCTCAATTCCATCTTTGATTATCTCCATCTCTGTCTCGACAGTCCCCATTCTTTCTTCTAATCGATTCGCCACTCCACAAAGTTCTTCTTTCATGTTCTTCGAGTTTTCTAGAAGCTCTTTCCTAAAACCCTTCGAATTTTCTAGAATCTCTTTTCTCAAATTCCTCGAACTATCTTGAAATTCTTCTTTCAATCTATTCGAATTTTCTAGAAGTTTTGCTTGAAGTTCTTCCTTCAGATTTCTCGAACTTTCTTGAAATTCTTCTGTCAAGCTGTTCGAATTTTGTTGCATTTTGTCTTCCAAATTTCTCGAATTTTCTCGAAGTTCTTCCTTTAAAGTATTCGAATTTTCTTGAAGTTCTTCTTTCAAAGTACTCATTATGGAAGTCATATCCATTCCAGAAACTTCGAATAAAAATGTTTCTGGATCCTCGCCCTCTTGGAGTAATCCCTCAGAAAGTCTTGCCTGAAGCACGGCCTTTTTACCACTAGTATCAAGTTCCCTCTCCTCCAGTTCTTGCTTCAATTCCGCAACCTTCAATTCGACCAGGCGAACTTTCCTCGAACACATTTTGTATTAGTCTATGTCTCACAGTCTATTTCACGGGTCACCAGTCTATTATTATTATTATTGTCTATTTCACACAGTCTATTTCCCGGACACCAGTCTATTATTATTATTATTGTCTATTTCACACAGTCTACTAACACGAACACTATTTATCTTCAGAAATCGCACGTCTAATACCAACTGTAATATATTGAAACTCTAATTAACTGACTAAAATAATTTATTTAACGAAATACAATGATACAATAACACAATACTCTAATTTACATAACAATCACGGAACTAGGTATTTATATTCGACTTTCACTTCACTGACTGTCCGGCTGTCCGCTGCATAGTTCTTTTTATATCCGACGTTGACTTCTCCGAATGCTCCAGAATTTTCCATCGAATCGCCCAGACTCACCGAACCGTCCAGATTCTTCTCGGTGCAAGCGCATCGACAGTCTCCCGCGGTCGGTCGCTAGCTAAGTGAGGGTTCAGGTCCGGCATCGCCCGCAGCTTCGCCACAATAATTTCATTTCAGTGTGCTCACCCCATATATCTATTAACTACGTAATAGATATATGGCTTACCCCGCGTTTTTGACGCAAGCCGGCAGGCACAGATGTGAACGTCGACAGGCATGCATGTTTCATGCAGGGTCAAAAACTCTGCATGGGCACCCATGTATCTGAATCGGCCTTTATGAGTGAAACGCAAATGAAATTAAAGTGATATTTTGACGACGAACTAAGTTTAGAGCGAATAGAGGACTTCGGAAAAGGATTCAGTGATGCCACCACACAACTTTTGGCTTTAAAACTACTGACACTTTTTTCGGCATTTTTTCTTCATGTAATATGATTGAAATCGTTCATATACGACGGAAATATTGAGATTTTCCATAAAATACAAAACACTAGGGACTTCTTGTTTAGGGATTTTTCTTTCAAAATGGCGCTAAATTCAAAACTAGAGCTAGAGTTTTGTTATTGAAGGAGGTATTGTGTAGTCTAGGAAGTGTCGGATAAAGCCAGCGTGGGGTCCTAAAGTATAGAATATAAAATAAAACAGCAAATTTACAAAAATACTTTCCGTGATTTAATCTGAGCAAATTTGGAGATACCACTCGTCAAATCAATATTTCTAAGTTAATCACTTTCTATGTTCATTATAATAGTGAGGTCGTTTGATGTTCTTGTCCCATTGTGCTCCTTAACACATTTTTAAAACACTTTAACGTTGAAAAATAACATTCTCCGCTGTAGTTAGTGATTATCAAAATCAAGTGAATGCGAAACAATATTCCAACATTTGGGAAACACGATTCCAATGAATTTTATGTTAACAGTTTATAAACTTGAAGTCCTGAGCCTCGTGCTTTTTCTTTCTGCTGTCAATATCAGCAGCCACATCTGTTTTCAGCAGCTTCGCAAACTGCACCAGTTCATTGCCCAGACTGTCTTCCACATCGTCTAGGAAATAATTGACAATAGTTCTTTTTAAGATCTTTTCTGCAGAAGTATTTCAAATACACTAGTCACTTGATGGTAAGCTTCCGCATGCTTCTGGGGAATTCTCCTCCTAGCGACAATCAAGTATTTGTTATGAAAGATGTATAAAATACCGCATTTTAAACTTACCATTTCAACATTTTTCTTTAAAAAAATCATTAAAGTACTTAAAAATTAAAAATAAAATTGGACATTTAAAGTTTAAAGGGATTTGTTTCTATTTCACCATCTGGCAACATCGGCTGCAAATGTCATAGATAATAAAGGACAACAATTCTGTTACATGTCTGAGTTAAACAGAGAAGACTATATTTAAGAATGGTGCTATTCTGTTTATTTCTGTTCCGAGTTCCAAGTCATTCTGTGACTGTTAAATTCTTCTTCTTCTTGTTTACTGAACCTAACCTAACTACCTAACCTACCTTCGTTTTAAGCAAATAAATCAAAATTATAAATCAGTGTTAAATTTATATTTGGCTTGTACAGTTGGTGTTGAACTATAGCTTATATTTGCCTAAATTGTTGTTTTATAAAGACAGTGTAATTTTTCATCTAGGTACGTATGAAATATTTCATCTTGATATCGTACTCATTGTAAAATATTTTTAGAAATGGCTGGTAAAGTTGAAGCAGGTTTCGCGAAAGCAGATTCGAGTAATCTTCCTCGAGTTACAGCCGAGATGATTACAAAATATTTTATAGAAAATAATCAATTTTCAAGTGTTGATTCACGAGGACAAAAACATCAGGTAAATATTGTATGATAATATGAAAACTTTTGGATGCATTACAAAATATCTTGAAATCTGACATAATAACATTATAAAATTCACCGATTTCTGAAAGTACTTATTTTTTTTGTTGTTAATGGATTACAGAATTGATTGAAAAAATATTCACATAATTAAAAAGAAACATCTTTATGTCATCACCTTACAAGATATCAGTATTTAATGTACTAATTTTATTTGTAGATTATCACGGCAGTCTTATGGAGATTCTGCTATTGGGTATGTCCAACTGAAACATGATGGTAGTACCTGTATAGTTAAAGGAAAAATAACTCCTGAAGATAAAGTGCATGCCAAAGCATATTCAGTTTCTGCAATAATTGCCGAAAATGATAATAAAGTGGATGAATGTGTTTGTCAAGATTATGCAGCTTCAAAAGGAGGGTGTAAACATGCCATTGCCTTTCTATTTTGGTTACACCAAAGAAGTGAAGAACCATCTACAACTGAAGTTTTGTGTTATTGGAAGAAGTCAGAATTGTCCAAAGTAGGATCCAGCAAAAAATTCATGAAACTCACAGAAATTGTCTCTACAAATAAAAGTTCTGGTACAAATTCTCATTTAGTTTTTAAAAAGTTTTGTGAGGACAGTGACAGACAAAATATAAATAGTTTGGTATTAAATCTCAAGAGAGGGCCCTGTTATAGTAACCTATCTCTTCACCAACTTTTTATTAGTTTTCAAAAAGAAAATATCAATGATTTGAGTGCCAAGACATTTTTAGAGTATTGTTCTAAAAAAATGACCAAAAGTGATTGAATTGACGCAGCTGAAGAAACGAAAGACCAATCTAAGAATAATAAATGGTATGAACTAAGATTTGGTAGAATTACTGCTTCAAAAATTTTTGAAGCAAGTAGATGTAAAACGGACGGTTCATTAGTAGAAAATATATTTGGGGCAGCCAAATTCTTGCCAACAGAACCTATGCAGAGAGGATTGAGGCTTGAAGAGGACGTAATTAAATGTGTTGAGAAATTATGCAAAATAAAAACGCAGAGATGTGGGTTGGTATTACATCCATTATTACCTACTTTTGGAGCTTCACCTGATGCTATATCTGATGAATATATAATAGAAGTAAAATGCCCAAAAACATCACTTTCAAATTTTATAAAAGATGCTGTGATTGTTCAACGGCATCAAGCACAAATGCAACTGCAAATGAAGATGTGTAGAAAAAATAAAGGAATATTTGCAGTGGCAGATCCACAATTTGAGGACAACAAAAAGGTATATATTAAATACATTCAATATGATGACTTTATGTGTACTGAATTAATAAAAGATTCATTAAAATTTTGGGTGGCACATATTTTCACAAAATTTTCAAAAATTAATTGATAACTGGTCTTTCAATAAAGCTCTTGTCTTTTTTTTTTAAAGTCAATAAATGTACATCTTTTAGTTTGTAATTCCTATAGGTTAAGTATATTTGTAGTTGATTCATTTGTTGTATTAAAATTTCTGTATTGATTATTTGTAAATAAAAACATTGCTAAGAAAATTTTATTTATTAGTGTTTATTGCCCTGCAATATGTTAAATAGTTTACAAACTAGGTATACTATGATATTGGGAAATATTTTTGGTATGTGTATGTAAAAAAGTAAGTATGATTTGGGTTAATGACTGACTATATTGTGTATTGTCCATTGAATTTGTTTCTACAGTGAGTTTCACAAAGTTTGAACCATATGGGAAACTTTTTTATTATCCATTTGCCAGAAAATTTTATACTTCATAAAAATTGGTGCATTGCAACAACAATTATTATTATTATTAAAATTATTAAATGAATCAATTAAATAATGACAAACAATTAAATAATTCAAATCTGCAAGTTCACAAACACTATTCATAAAAAATGGGAAAACATTTTTGTTGAGTGGGTGCCTATGATTTCAAATTTAAATGTTGTTATTGAAACTAAACACCATTTGTGGATATTCTTTTTGATAATGTAAAAAATAAGGGTAGATTACTCCTGATCAACATTTCTGACAAATGAATAATAAAAAACTTTTCCATATGGTGCAAACTTTTTGAAACTCACTGTATATAGGCACAATTTACTTTTTAATTTAATTTGGCAAGATTATTTCAATAAGATGTACTTTGGCCCAGATATGTATGAAATTATAATTTTTGTTTGTTTCAGTTTTTGTTGTTTTTATATTATCTTTATTGCTTGACAAAAATACAATTAAGTATAATTTGATTGAAGAATAAGATGTATTCATGGAAATAATGTACTGTATATTAATTTAATAAGTCATTTTAATTAATTCAGGCTGCAAATTTATAATACCACATGCTATTGTCACACATGCATTCAAATGTCCAAGAAAATGGATATCAACATTAGAATGTGGTGATAATAGAGCAAATTCCCTTATTCTACTTATTACTCTTTCTATATGAATACGGAGGGCAGAAATATTTCTACTCTCTCGCACTTCTTTTTGACTTAATTGTTCATTTGCAGATACACTGGCTGGCCTAATTAAATTGACATTTTTAGCATTCAATATAGACGCTAAATGTTTAAATCCTCTATCAGCTAATACTGCTGAAGAAGGCGAAAGCTTATTTAAGTAACCACAGTCTTCAACTATAACCAAATCGCTAGCTCAACTCCCGTAACCCTCAAAAATAAAATTTATGAAACCATAGGGTGTCGATGATATTGAATATTTAATAGTGTTACAGTTCTTATACTGTGACCAAGTCATCGCCTGGTGGATAGGATTGGAAGGCTTTTCGATACTTATCTCGAAGCAATCAATAATTGAAACAACTTTATCATATCTAAACCTGAAGGGTATAGGTAGGAACTGCAAAACTTCAACAGAATCAGGCCAAAAAATGAAATGTTTCATTATATCTTCCATTTTTAAAACATTAGTTGTAAAAACTTTACCCACAAATGAACAACTAAGACCAAAATCTAAACCTAAGCGAAAATATGAGTCTCCTAGTCTAATTTTTTTTAAAACAATTAAAATATCTCTCTCTAAAATATGTTCAGTATTGTAAATGATCTTCACTAAATGATAGACATCATTTGTCAATCCTAAATAAAATCGGGGATGCATTTCAATAGCTACAATCTCTCGCTTCTTACTTAAATTTTTAAAATCTATTTGTCTGTCTGTTCTGTTCACGCTCGAGTCACTAATTAGTTGAGATTCTTCTGTGGATGTAGAATATAACTGAGAAGAAGCACTAGTGTTTTCAGATATGTTAGTTTCCATTAATAATTCTTCCACATTGTCAACTTTAGGTTGTTTCCAAGAAGGTCCAGCTTCCTCACTATCACTTTCCGTTGAACTTTGTGTCTTTGTCTCCATCAGCTGAGGAATACTTTCGATTTCATTTTCACTCTCAGATGATTTTTCTGTTTGTGTCTCCTCAAGTTATGAGAAATCTATGTTGGTATTGCAATAATTTTAAAATAAATGGGGTACAATGCCACTTTTGATACGAGGAGCCTTTCCTGTTATTTTATTCATAGAAAAATTTATCGAATCTTCTTTTAACTGCAACAAAACAATTATTAATATTTGTACAATCAAGAAACAATAATATTACTTACATTGAAATGATCTTCACAGCAGTATTTCACAGTTTTAACAACTCCTAAGTCCTACTGGCTGAAACCAAGATTTTCTTGTTTCTGGATCTCTTGGAACAAAAATGAAATACTTATGAGGTGAACTCTCTGAGGAATTTAGACAGTTGGGTACAAAACACTCTTTCTTCATAGTAAACTACTGATCAATCCTGTAGATAATTGATAAAGATTAATATCACTCAAAATATGATAATTTTTTGTTGTACTTACCCTAAATCAACGTTATAAATGATATAATAACTTAAAGAGGGCGGGGATTAGCGCAGTGGTTAAGCGCTCGCCTGGTAATCGAGAGATTGCAGGTTCGATTCCCAGACGGTGCGATCTTTTTTCATTTTCAGATGTGAAAGTCTGAATGACTGAGGCTCGTGTCGTATGGGAATAATCCTGTTGCGTTAAAAATTAACAGTGCTGCTCCTAAAGTGGCGTATGGAGTTAGTAACAAGGCCTATCCAGAACACATGGCTAATGACCATAGCAGTCGATGCCAAAATACCAAGGAAAAAAAAAAAAAAATAACTTAAAATAAATAAAACAAAGTATAAAACAAAGGTTATATTGTGGGCGCTGTTGCCAGATGGTGAAATAGAAACAAATCCCTTTAAAATTTAAAACCCAACATTTGAAAAATTAATTTGAATACTTTTCGCAGTGAAATTGAAAAACTCATGAATGAAACTCAACTTTATTTTGTTTAAACTTTCAGTTTCACCAAAAACCCAAATTGAGGAGAATTCCCCACAATAAAAACATGAATTTCAAAACGTTGTCCAGGTGTTTGATGTTCTACAACTTCTTCGAGTGTAGTCTTCTTTTATGAGGTCTGTGAGTAGAGCTGCTGCTGAAATGGTCGTACTTTGTATTTTGCTTGCGTTTTCTTAAAGTCGATTGCTGATATTCTTCACAGCCAATTAGGGCTTTGGCTTTTGCCTCTATATCTGAAAATTTGGATCGTATTGCTTGGAAGTAGCCTTGTTATGATCTTGATCGGACAACTGCAACGAAGCGTTAGTCGCTTGCAATTGTTCTAGAATTTCATTCCAGGCTATAGTCATTAATCCTATATCTAACTTTATTCATTTTCGGTAGGTGGTAGGTGGTATAAAAAACATATCTTTTACTTGATAGTTTTTTTTTTACTTTGCGCACAGGCGCGAGGCACCCCAGGCGCGGGGCCCCCCAGACGTGGTTATTTCTTTGTCAGTACACATTCGTTCCATGAAAAAGTTCAAATGTAGAAATGATATTCAACCATTTTAACTGTTATGATTAAAATGTAAAATATAACACGTACCCACAAAACTCATACTAATTTTGTGATGAAACTTCAAAGTATTCAGGCCAAGAGCATTTTAATCAGAAAGCTAATAAGGTTTGTTTATCCATGAAAGTTACGCCTCAAAATATTTTCTAGATCGATCAACTGTTTGGCAACTAGGAAACGTGAAACGCAATTTTTTTTGAAATTCAGGAAAATGATATATTTTTAAATTAGCGCAATTTCGAAAGAAAAATCCCAAAACAAAATTAAAGTCCCTAGTGTTTTGTATTTTATGGAAAATCTCAATATTCCCGTAGTTATGAACAATTTCAATCATATTACGGGGTTCCTGAGGCTGCCAGGAACGCTGACATGAAGAAAAAATTACTAAAAACGTGCCAGTAGTTTTAAAGCCAAAAGTTGTGTAGTGGCATGATTGCATCCTTACCCGAAGTCCTCTATTGAACACAAATTACTGGTTTGACGTCATTCTTTCCGTGGAAGTGAATTTCTCGCCAAAATTTCTATATCGAGATCGAGAAAGTTGTCATTATTTCAATTAAAAAAATTATAGTATTTTATATGTCCTCTCCATGATTCTGGACATTGAGGTTATGTTTGATGTTGAACAGGAAAACATATTCTCAATTGAATATTGAATCAAACATGACTTCTCTGGAAATGGAAAAAACTACGATAAATTGAGTTAATTTTTTGTAATCTAACAGAAAACAACTACTTCACGCTGGACATTGATGTAGTTCAACTTACAGGTCAAGGTATAACTACATGGTATTTTCAGGGTTGGTTACCAAATCTTTTTGATACACGGATTTCTTTGGAATGTTTAGAAAAACCAAAGCAACATTTTTCCATTTGCTGAGAATAGTATCCAAGAAAGATGAAAGAACCAATCATTCCTATTCTTGCTGAGAAATATTTATTCGTATCATTGCGGATCCTCGCCAAAAGAGAAACTATAGATTCCACTTGAGTGATTCAACCCTATTAATAATCACTTATTATATACAGCTTATTGCAGATTTATCTTCAACTTACATATTATAATCTGGCCAAACGAGGAAGAATGTAAACAAATTGAAAAGAAGTTCGTGCCAAGAGAAAATTTCCTGGTGGGTGAAAAATGTAGTTTTTCCGAGACTAAATTATCATTTCGTTCTTTCCATCATCCGGCTGCACCCTTATAGTACAAGCAATCCTCAGAAGTTTTCAGGAGAATATTGATTTAGTTACTTTACATGTTTTTTTGGGTGCTTACTCTTCTGCTCGCTCCGTACCGCTCAGACAACGATATTTGCCGAAGCCAGTCGAACCCCATTTAACATCCTCCGAACTACTACCGACAACTTTGAACGCTCAGTCAGAGGAGCTTCCATCGCTTCCCACGAACCGCGTTCCAAACGTGAAATCATGACGTCATGAGTTCGTCGCCAAAGCAGAGTGTTCCATCATCCTTTAGAAGTAGTTCATCGCCAAAATATCACTTAAATATGATGACAGACAAAGAGTACACCGTTAGTTGGTGTACTCTTTGGACTGGAATGCTCGTCAGGCTGCGCGACTAGTAGTTAGATTCAAGATACATAGAAGCCCTGGTGTGATCTCTTATAGCTGTGAAACCGACATACAAAAGTGTTAAGGTACGGCCTACTTGATTCCTGATATTTTTACTGCGTTGATACCGTTTCACCTCTTTAGCTCACAGATGGCGGCAAAATTACAGATTCATGATTCATTCATGATTCATGTTATGTAATTTTCAACATTGAATTTTATTTGTTGTGATATTCATTATCCATAATTTGTAGACATTCAAATTTTAATCAAATAATTATGACTCAGTACTTCGGAATGTTGGAAACTCGGCTATTTTCGACTTATACGCCATCCATCGACGAATGAAGCCAACGGTATCAGTGCAATTACAGTCTCAACAACTTTGTTGAAACAAGAGCGAATCAGTGATAACAACATGGTTTCTATTAAGATGTCTAAATAACCTGGTGATTCTAACGTTTCGATTTTGTTTTGATTTTTTCGGACGGCACCACCTGTTGGATTACGAGTTAGTTCCATAATAACCGCGCGCAGAGCTTAGATCGCTGACAGAAACTGTTAAGCGACTTACACATAACGGCGTTTTGCGTTCACGACTTTTATTTTTATAATGTTTTCTTATTGGTTCCGTTCGAGAAGAGTTAATGTCATACATTTGACATTATTTTTATTATTTTGGTATTATGTATTGTCTGATTCTGACTTTCTGATTCGATCGTGATTCATTATCTTCTCATATTTTTTATGGTGTATTGTGTTCGTCGTATTTATCCTGTATTGTTTCCGTTAGTTTTGTGTGCAGTGTTATTTTAGTTAACGAGATTTCCTTGGAGAATTTACTTTATATTATTAGTGCCTAGTGAAGATGATACGAATGTATATTTTGTGTGGAGAGTCAAAGGAAGGAAATCCCTATATCCCAAACCAAAGGCAAGTTGAAATTAATATTTTTTTATCAATAAATCATTCTGAAGAATATCAGATTGGTAGTTGAATGGTGAGGTGAAATTCATTCAAAAATCAAGCAGAGACTGTTGAGACCAAGGAAATATTGTGGGTTGTTTTTATAGCACCATAACAAAATACATAACTAGGAAGATTAGATGACTATTATTACCTTCTTTCATAGGACTGTCAACCTGTTACACCCCTACGCGCAACAGAAGTCTTCGATATACTTGTGCTAGCTAGGGAAGACGCATCCCTAATTACCTTTTAACGTGTGATATCATGCAAGAGAGTGACCAAGCTGGGAATCAACGTTGTGCCAGGTGACCACCACGACTCATTGATGAAATATCCAAAAACTTTCATGTACTGCTAGTATCAAATATATACTATCGGTTATAATAATTTCAACAAATTAGAACTACGTATTCTTCACTCCACTATTCCTACTATTTAGCATACTAGGCAAATATTCGATAGAAAACAGCTACTTCCTTGACTAATGTTACACAGTTTATTGAATCACTTCTGCTTGACGAATGAAATAAAATTCATTGGAAAAAAAGTTTATTGTTCTGAAAATATACAGAGAAAACTTGCTTTACTTGGAGAGCAATGAGATATGTAGCGAGTGTGCACTTGAGCTAGTAGTATATACATATATATATATATATATATATATATATATATATATATATATATTACCTTATATTATGCTAAGACATCCATATTTCCAGAATGATTGACTACAAACATGGATTGATGCCATTGGAAAACACCTTCCAGTTTCTGGACACCTGTGTTCTGCCGAAGAGAATATATTGGTTCAAGGAAGCTATTGAAAGGTGCAGTACCGTCCATATTACTATTTAAATTCAAATTTCTAACAGTATTCAGTAACTTTGCAACACTGAATTATCAAATGGTGTTTCTTTTACTTCAATCTTGTAAGCTCAACCTTATGAATAAGCAAATTGAACAAGAAGTTTTCTTCAACATTCCAGATTGATGTGCATAAACAAATCTGATAACTAGACACTGGAATAGTTTCATTGATTTTAAAACCCTCCGATAATTACTTTCTCAATTCCTAGTGATAATTCATTGTGTACAGTGACATATTTGGATATAAATAGAGAAAAAAATCTCGTTCAAACCCAAAATGCATTATCCAAACTTTGAATACCTTCTTTCAAATGTGAAGGTATCTAGAGAAAAGTATCTTTTTTTAGAATACGTAAACAATGTTTCTCTTTAAAACATGAATCCTTTCCAAGAGAGGTTATCTTGTACGATGGAAAATAGCGACTAAATTCCAACTTTCAGTTGCAGATGATTCCACAACTTTATGAACATCCTGTTCATATTTTCAATGAAATCAACGTAAACAATGTTATTAAAAAAAAATACTTGTGATTGCAGGATATGAAATATTGTATTTTAGCTTCATATAGGCTGAAACACAATAGAAGATTTATGTATTAAGCTTGAAAATTTTAAAAATAAAACAGGACGCAAAAAGAATTGAAAGATTGAATTTTACCAACAAGACTGTGTGGCGTGACCAGAATAACAATACGTTTCTCGTTAAAAGGAAATCTGAAATCGTAAAACTTAATGCTTAAAACAAAACTTCAATTGTATTTCAGCCTTATCATAACAAATTATAGATGTTTTCGTTTTGGTTTACATTTTTTCGTAGAAGTGGCTGATCAATCTACACAAAGATTTCAGTATACTGGAAAAAAAAACTCTGAATCTAGTTATTGCTTTCACCCAATTCAAAATGAATGCCTTGGTATTTTACATTGCCTCTACAGTTAATTGATTTATTTGTTTTGCATTTTCAGTTTGCTCATGGCCAATGAAGTGGAGAAACTCCTCAAATCACATGAAATGTTAAAATATATTGAAATAACAATGTTACTTGAAATAAGTTATTTTTGAAAGCAATGAAGTTTTTGTCTATTAATGAACTGATATTCAATTTCTAGAACTTTTTCTTTGATACTATACTTTCGAAATTAAGTCACTGATCTAGATAACAGGTAATCGACTTCGTTAAATTAATTCAATGGATGGATGAAATTGTATTATATATTTTCACCTGTGACAATGTAAATTAACTGTATGTACGTACTGAATAAAGAAGTTTATTATTATATTGTATCAAAATAAATATGTAGGCATATAACTAATCAATGTTTCTATATTAATATGGCTTCCAATCTTTCATTTCACTCCTCTCCTGGTCCATCTTGTGATAACACTGCCTCCGACTCAACCATACCAGATATTCCTTTACCAAGTCCAATTACAGAAATACCTGACACTTCCGAGATAGAACAAACATTTTCATTAATAGAAAAATTTGATATAATGACAGACCTATATTCTTTGATTTAACAAGATAATATTAACATCAAGCTCCATGATAGATGGGGTTATCATAAATTAGAGGAACATGTAGTACTCTCAAAATTGACAGCAATGAATAATGATTTGCCCTACCTTAAGCGAACAGTGGTTTTGAGGAATCACTCAATTTGTGCTGTTGCTTCAAACAAATTCCTCTATTTCATTGACTTTGTCACTACCATAGAGAATTTAGAAGATTACATAAAAATGGTAGATGAAATTTATATTTGCAAAGGATCAATCAAGTCCTTCCTGTGAAATTTTCATTTCTACTTATGCAAATGAATGCAGATTCTGTTCAAAATATAATAGTTTTTAAAAGAAAATGAGCGAAAAGGAAATGTATGATTTCTTAAAAAATCTAAAACTAAACAACAGTTCTGTATCAGAAAAAGAAATAGGCAATTGGAATCTATAATAATTAAAATGAGAAAAAAAATTATTGACTCCAATAAATTGGAAAACTACATGAGACATCTCCAAGTGAATAGACTAGAAATGATAAAAACATGTTCTAAAGCTAGTCAATGCAAGAAAACAGGTAAAAGATATACTTTGGACTTGATGAATACCTGCAATTTGGTTAAAATCAAAAGTCCAAAATTATATAATCATATGAGGGAAAATATTATACTACCTCACCATCTCCATGTACCCAGTTGAGGGGAGTATTGGATATATTTAAATCCTTCATTAATAAAATTTGTATCATTGACATATGAAACAATCCCATTATCAAAGTTCAGGTTTTAAAGGTTAAAATACTGATTGAACATCAATTTAATGGTAATAATAATAATGGATTATGACGAATTTCAAGCATAGAGGAAAAAATCTACAAGCTAGCAGTTAATTACTGAATATTCTACAAAGTTAAATCTTCTACTCAACATTAAGTTAATTAACTCAGAATTATACTCTAGTCGTATTGATTTAATTGAAATAAAAAATGCTGTTTAGTTACAATAAAAATATTTAAAATAATTAAGTGGATATCGGTATTAGGTATGAGCAAAAGCAATTTATAAGGGTGTAATTCTACTACCACATTCACTAATCGTTGTTTTTAAGGTATATAAGGAACCTAGATGGCAGTTTTGTCATCCAGAAAAGAGTTTTTTCACAATTGAAAGAAAAACTAAGCATTTGGTAGAATAGGAAAAACATGTATCTCTCTTGGTGGATGAATGCAAAATAACAAAAACTAAAAAGTTTGTTTAAAATCTGATGGATTTTATCGGATTTGTTGACTTGGGTGATGATACTCCAGAAACTAACAAAGACAATCTTAGGGACCATGCTTTGATTCTAATGTTTCAACTATTTGCCGGTCGTGGTCTCCAAGCTTTGGCATGTTTTTTGAGTGGAGGTGATGTCATTGAGGAAATTTTGTCCAAAATCATTCTTGAATGTGTTGTTCTTTGGAATTGGACAATGTGGGAACATCTTGGTGTTGAGAATAGCCTGTAATCTTGGTGTTAGCATCCTATGGATGCTTCAAGGAATTTGAGATTGTTCCGATTTTCCACACCTCATCAAATGCTTGAGAAATAACTTGATGCTGAAAAAGAAATGCAGAGTATCAATTAATCTAATATACTTTATTTATTGTCAAATATTACACATCTTGTGGATAAAGCAATTATTAAAACTGAGTGTAAAAGGGCCAACAATACAAAATGGGTAATACAGATTAAAACCTTGAAATATAACTCGAACAATACAAATACACAATATATACATTTAATAAAATCAGAAAACATCTCATATTCCTTCAGCAAAAAATTCGCGAAATTCATAATAAGGTCTACAAAGTAAAAATTCTATAACAGCTTTCCTGAATAAAACATAAGCTCCTTTATTTTTCACTGAACTTGGCAGGTGGTTAAACATTTTTCCTACATTATAAACGAATGAGCTTTTACCAATTCTGACCAAATATGACGAAGTCTTGTATTGATTGGATTTTTCTGTCTGAATAGATGTCTATGCATAAGACACACAGTTTCCAATATATTATAAAGACTTGGTGAAGTTAAAATCTTGCCTTTCGTGAGTAAGGTCTTGCAAGGGTGTTTCTGCCATCTACTTGACACCGGATGATATTTATTTCATAGTGCTACAATGTGAGTGTCAAATTTCAAATTGAGGACAACATTTAAACCTAGAAATGTTTTATTTCATGAATTAAGCAATCATCTACACTGATATTTCCAATGGTATCTTTGAAGGAAATCATATTGGTTTTATCGAAGTTAATAGATAAGTTCATATCGCACCAGACTTTGATGACTCGTAGATCTGCTTCGATTACCGTGTGTAGAACATGAACATCTTTATTGTGTTATGTGATAGTAGCATCGTCTGCAAATAGTGTAAAAGTTCCTTCAGTGTCTATGTTTATCATATCATTGATGAATATCAAAAATAGTAAGGGTCCCAGAACTGAGCCTTGAGGCACACCGCAACACACTAATTTGAGATCAGAGGATGCATTCACTGATTGTCTTTGATTACTCAGGAAAGATTAGAACCAATCATAGGCATTGCCTCTACAGCCATAAGGGTGCAGCTTTAGCAACAGCCTTTCATGATTGACACAGTCAAAAGCCTTTGACAAATGACAAAAGTCTGTTTCAGCCGCCTCCACACAATTCAAGTTGACATTTTCTACTTCCAAAAAATTAAAAATATGAAGTCAGTTGTGGAATCATTTGCGACTGAAAGACGAACTTTAGTCGCTATTTTCCATCGTACAAGATAACCTCTCTTGGAACGGATTCAAAATTGAACCAAAACATGACTCCTCTGGAAATGGAAAAAACCTACGATAAATTGAAGTTAATTTTTTGTAATATCTAACAGAAAACAACTACTTACTTCCCCGGCTAAAGCCACGCTGGATATTGAACTACATCTGAGAGATATTGTGAAAAGACCCTATATAACTTGAACGAAAATCTGAGAGTAAAAATTTGCATTTTCGTTCAGATAGTTGAAAGAAAATAAGCTATTTTTTGCAATATCTAACAGAAAACAACTACTTCCCCGGCAAAAGCCATGCTTGACTACATCTGACAGATATTGTGAAAAGAACTTGAAAGAAAAAATCTGAAAGTGAAAATTTGCATTTTCAGTCAGATAGTTGATTATTTGTTAAATGTCCAGTTTCTATTGGAGATTCAATCTATAGATGAGATAGGGAGAGTGTTTGTTGAAAACCAAACTGTTGTGCACTCAAGATTTTGTTTTTTATAATATACGAATTCAGTCTCTCTTTGAGGAGTTTCTTGATTATTTTCGATAAGGCTGGTAATAATGAAATTGGTCTCAGATTGGAAGGTTCATTCACATCACAAATGCTTTTAAATAAAGCATCAGAAACAATCCATTCCCAATCAAAGTGTTGATAATGGTGACAATACTTTCTAAGGTGCTAAAACATGCTGAAACATGTTTTGTTATTTTGAGCAAATAAAGTATTCTAAGGCACTATCGGGCAGGTTAGTGAAAATTCTAATTGATGTCTTATCTGTAACACAATCATTTTTGTTCCTTATTTCAGACGAATTCAGCAAATTCACTTTGCTTGCCAGACATAGTAATCCTATCATTTTAGATTCCAGAAGGTTTAGTTTTGTTTTCCCATTTCAAATACATTTTCGAATATGAATCAAAAAATGAATTCAAGATGGCTAAGCTCATAGAGTCATATTAAGCCGAAATGTGGAAAAAGATCTATACACTGCTAGCCTTTCAAGTGGGACAGAAGTTACAGAATACTTCACAGAATAGGCCAATGTCAATTATTTTAGTTATATAGCAAGTCAACATCTCTTGAATTGTCAGAATGTTATAATATTTCTTTTACTTCAAAAGTGTACATTACTAATATGATTTTCTTTGTAGTTCAGAGTTTCAATCGATTTTTTCTTTGAAATTGTACATGTGGTCTCAATTTTGAAAAAATCTAATAAATATAGTAGAAGTCAAAATATACTTTACTGTCAGAAGTTTTTCAACTTATTTTCAAAGCATTTCAGCTATATATCTAAACTATAATAGTGATAGTCTCCTCCATCTAAACATAAGTCCAGATTAAAAGGGGGTACTACCACCAGCTGCCCTCCAGGGCGACTTGACAAAAAAGGTAGCGCATTTCCTATTTCAACTTCGGGAAAAACCTACAGTACTACCAGAGGAGTCATTGAGGCGAGAATGAGCGCATGCAACTGTACGAGAATAAAAGACAAACAGACGCCCATCATCTTACCAATGACCCCTTCATTTCTGCCAACTTCCTAAACATTGTCCCATTGTTCACTAAGGAAGCTGTTATTTTCCATATTTTAATCTTACATTATTATCCTAAACATTGGTATTCTGAATACTGAAAGATAAAAACTTAGTTGTTGATTTTTAGAAGTTATGAAATATATTTAAAATTCAATTTTATGTAAAAAATTTTACTTCTTAGAGTAGTAGTTCACTGTTCTGTAATTGTGATTATATTTTTTCTAATGGTGAAACCGTAAATAAATAAATAAGTCGGTTCTTGGAACATTCCTAAAACCAAAAAATCTCCTAGATAATGTTGCTGTTAAATTTTATTCTTAGTGCATGATTGGGGTATTCTTGAAATGTTTTGAAAACTTTTAAAACATTTCAGCAATATTTTATATTTCCAAAAATGTATGTTTCTCCACTTCAGTAAAATGTATATGTCATTTCAAATTGTGAAATTAAATGATAGTTACCTCTGTTTTCATGTTTTTTGTTCCACTTTTCTCAGAGTGTGACAGCAACGCTCAAAATTTTCTCCAACACATCTTCGTATAAATTTTCTCATTAGGCCAACACCTGCAAAAAGTAGAAGTTTACTTCACCAAAAAAAAAAGAGAATTTTAAAATTTGTTTTCATGAATCCCTCAGGTTTCCGGAGAAACCTTTTTGCTCATGAGCTTGTGTGAGCAAGGGATATCCGACACTTAAAGCTTACATGAGAGTGGATTCCGAGCTATTCTAGCTCAGTGGCAGTCGGTGGGATAAGGGTGAGTGGCAAACCCTCTAGCACCATGACTACTTCTAAGAAGCCATTATATTAGCAAATCAGTTTTCATGTTGGTGATTTTCTAAATACCTACATTGTTTCTTCGTTTTCACTGATCAGTAAATCTTGGATACTAAGCTTTTTATTGGTGTCTATGCAAGGTTTGTTACTTCTTCATAAAACTATTTCATTTTTCATATCAGTAATGAAAATAGTAACTTGAAAGTATATGTACCTAAGCCTTCATCCCAAAACTTATAATTTGGAATAGTAGTATCTCAAATGTCAAATGTTACTTTCAATGACCAAACAAGTTTACAAAGAGTATTTTGTGCCATGTTGATGTATGAACCATAGATATAGGTAGCTAATAGTGCAATTGATTCGTTAGTAAATATATTTTTACATTCCTTTCATCAACAAAATGTTCAAGCCAGGCTCAGTATAAACATTAGCTGGAAAAGTTGATCACATATTCATATTCAACAAGATTAAAAACGTGATATGTTGTTGATAAGCAGTGATAATTAACCAGGATATATTTAGAATTTTATTCATCTATTGGAACTTGATCTTTTATTTAGTAAAAATTTGAAGTAATGGAAGCATGCACGAATGATCGAATTCAAGAAAGGATGAGATTTTTGGTACTTACCATAAACGTGAAAATAAAACTGTTGTATAATCCGTTTTCAATCCTTCCACTCTTCCACAACATGAGCATCTCACAAGGACGTAAATAATTAAATTTTCACTGTTTTCAGTGTTTTCCTTGGAAATTTCATCAACATAATAACACTTCAGCAGTCACAAAACAAACACTTCCATCAACGGAACATCGAATCCGAAGTCATTCCGAACGGTCACTGGTTGTCGCTGAGGTCTGTGGTCATGCCAGTCATGCCACCCGGTCATGGATGAAAAATAGGCACGAAAATATAAACACCCTGTGCATAAATATAACGGAGTCAGCCCTCTGGCAGTAAATTTAGAACTAGAACGTTATTGTCAAGATGCATATAACTCCTGGTGCGTTTACTGATTAGCTTTTGTTTCAACTAAAGTTCTTGATCCTGTAATTGCGTCAATAGAGTTTGTTCCATTCGTCAATGGATGACGCTTAAGTCGAATATAGTGGAGTTTCCAACAATCCAAAGTGCCTACTAGATACATTTTTTGAGTTTTTGAACGTTAACATTATTTTGAGGTTATGGTTATATACTTATATGTCAATTACATTGCATATTAGGGGCTTAGGCTATCCAAGATGCTGTCAAACTAAAATCAAGATGGCCGCCTGAAGGCACACATTGTATTTGTTATTGTTTGAACGAGACTGATTATTGTTAATTTTCATCTATTGGAGTGAAATTTTTGTATGAAACTTTGCCGAATAAAAAACATGCCTACAAAGTGTTATGTTGTAAATTGTGGAAGCCGTGGAGATCGCGACTTAGTGAAGTTTTTAAAAATAGCTAGCTAGCTACATTTTGGTAATGTGGTATATTAAATCAAAGACTAGATAGATAGATGTTTATTAAGTAGGATACCCTAATATACATAGTTCCATGTTACAAAATAACAAATTAGTAGGTAAAAATATGTAACAAGTGAAAATAAATTACTTTGCGATATCTGACACTCGGTGTGTAAAAAAACGACCAATCCAATGAAGATTTGAAAATAAAAATAGATAAATGTGTAGGCAATCATATATTACAAATAATAGTGTTGAGGAAACAGTCATAACTTCATGCACTGAGAACCAATCCAGGGGTTTTTTGGTACATCGGACAGTCCTATAGGGTCCAATAGAATTTCACAGATATCATTTTCACACTGCACCACAACTCGGCCATCCCCACCTTTTCACAAAGACACCATCTTTACTCTAAAAAATGTCTTCCTTTTATGAAACTTAGGTAGCACAACTACTTTACGAAAATTGTACGCTTTTGGGAAATCAACTATCCAGAATTATTCATCTGGGAAAATTTACTCATGAACATATATCCTTTGGGTGACCAAATCACAAAATCGCAGTATTTTCATTCAGTTAGTTTCATTTGTAAATGAGTTTGGTAATAATAAGCTTGGTCACGTTTTAGGGTAATTGCAATTCCACCGCTTATTATAGTTGAGGTTTTTAAATTTGAATACTGCCCCATATCAATATTCCTTAATGAATATGGACACTTCACTTCCATAGCAGTCACAAGACATCGTCGCAACAGGAGAACCATCAATTTATTAAATAATCTATACTTTTAACAAAGGAATATCCATTCGCTGTGAATGCCTCATCTGAAAATTAATTGGAAACATTAATAAACAGTTCATAAATTACGAAAAATCAGTACCTACCTTGGCAACAACAACAGTATGTTCATCCATTTTTCTTGCTTCACAATCATGGGCAAATCCAGCTTCAAGATATTTATAGCCTGTTAAACTTTTGTAGGCCTTCATTGGCTTTCTTGTTTATGAGTCAACAGCAGATATGTAATAATGTCGAATGCCGTTACTGTTGTGAAAAGATCTAGAGATATGTCCATTTCACAAGGAGTGAAAGTAAAAGGATCCATGCACTTTTTCACTCTCCTTTTGTCTCTATAGATCGATGCAGTGTCTTTGTTTACTCGTTCTAATGATAATAAATAAATCACTTTTAGTTAAAACAGCCATAATAACATTTCAAATCACAACTAAACAAAACTATTAGCAGTAGAAGCTAGTGCCAAACACAAACACCATTCATGTGTGCCTACAGCCGGCCATTTTTAAAGAGCCGTGGTCACGTGTTCTGGATAGCCTAATTGGTATTTATCGTGTGATTTTTCTGTTCTTTTTAATACTTTTCGCTCAGTTAGGTAGTTTTGCGACGTTTTTAGTTGTTGGGTTATTGTTATTTATTTGTTCTTGTGTTTTTCTGTCATTCGTAAAAGTTAGGGTAGTGTATAGCATTTTTTTGTGAGTCTCGACTTCGACATGACAATCATGACGGTTCAATTTGAGGTTATGTCGATGACGCAGCATGCATTTGTCAAAACGACATGTCAAGTCATCATGATCGGTAATGATTTGCCTGCCATCTATGTTAAAATTGAGTAAACTCTCTTGACGCAATAAAAATGTCATGAATCAAGCAGGCCGTACATCAACAGTTTTGGATGACAATTTCACAGCTATAAGTAATTCCACCAGGAGTTATATGCATCTTGGTTATTGTCAAAAATGCAGATGAATCAAGTAGGCAGGTGTCTTCAATTTGATCCCACAGATTTTCAGCTATAAGTGCACACACCATGGTTTCTAGACATCTTAGTTTCTATACATCGGGTCCATATATATTTTCAGAAAATCAAAATATCCGACTGATATTTCTTTAAAATGTACAAACACAAATACATAAATGAACAGAATCGAATAATGCTATACCGTATTTTGGCGACAATACAATTGTCAACTGTAAATATAGCGATTGTTTCCTATCAGAAATCACACTTCTATACCATAAAAATGCGAACTGTATTCTATACAACCAGTAAAAATATCTACCGGGAAAGTTCTCTACCAGTAATGCAGACTACTAATAAAATGACAGAATGATATTTCATCCAAATCGTATCATAGCAGAACAGGACTGCAGCAGATGCGCAATTACACCGATTCGAAATAATCTCAATCCGTACTTTTTCAGAATGTATTCTCGTAGACCGAGAGATCTTCAGAATCCATATGTCACGATTGTGCGCTGTCAGACATAGTAGTAGAAACCTGTAAAACGTCGTATTTGGGTTGCGCTGTTGCCAAATTGCAAAGTAACTTTTAGATGATTAATGTTTTTATTTTAAGTGAAGTTATAAATTATGATAGAAGTCGGGTGATGTGATGATCTGGTGATATAAAATCAAACGACTGAATCAAAAAACAAAAAATTAGGCTGAGTTAACACTAGCAGGTTCGCAATAATTTGTTTTTGAAAGAAGAATAAACCTCTCATAGTAGAGAACGTTTATTTTGAAATGACAGGCTTAGTTGATGATGAATTGTTCATGTGAATTTTATTACACATTCTTCGAATGTATATCTATTTGCTACCTTGAACCTTTTACTCTTGTCAAAATTCTTGTCTATGATCGAACCTTTCCGAACAAATTTGTAATAGGTACGTGTTGACTGTTGAAAACCCATAAGAAATTATTGATTTAATTTTTTTGCTTTTTTCTGTCTGAAATAATGACATTCGTGATTATTTTCAGTAAAGTGTCTGAGTTGGAACATCTTACCGAAAATACCTCTAAGGTAACTAAGGTAGGCTTTTTAAAGTTTGTTGAGGTTATGTTATGTTGTTTATTGATATGTAATGTATCACTCATTCTTTATTGTTTCAGATTTTGATTATAAAATGGCATCAAACCATGTTTTACTTTCATCTATAAATGAATTCCTTAACAATGACAATCAATTTTTTTAAAAAAGGGTGGAAATGCACTGGAATCTAATCATGTAGAACATATTTATGCAGTTTGTTGAAGACTTCATCACGATCAGAGGAGAAATGCACGCAAGCACGAAAGAGAAGTTATATCATGAAGTGAGTCGTATTTTGTGGAGGTTTTCTATTTTTTGATTTTTCACAGTATTTTTAGTTTAGATCACACTTAACAAGTTGGGAGATATCGTCTGTGCGGACCTGGAGGAATGAAATGACATCATAATTATATTGAGACACTGGCTCTTTTTGGACACTGCAAATATATCCGTGATTGACAAGGAATTTGACAAATGCAAAAAATGTTGGAGTAAAAACAGCTGAAGAACTATACAATCCCCAAAATCATATTCTGCCATTTATAGGGTGAGGAATAAGCGAAGAGGAAATGAAAAAATAAAAGGGATAGAAGATATGTGATTTGGACAATACTGTGGGTTTTACTTGGCTTCTGCAACCAGAAAGTGACTAGGAATTTTTTAACTGTGGCTTACCGATTATTGAAGTATTATCGAATGAATTCACTGAGGCTACTTAGCTATTCAGTGAGGAAGAACTTATAAAAAATATGGGATAGAGTTCCTTAAAACAACATTGAACCTGGATTTACAACCAACAAGCAACTATTTGGCTGACAAATTCTGGTCTTTTGGGAGCCAACCCTGATTGATTAGTAGGAGATAATTCCATTGTGGAGGTGAAATGTCCATATACATTTAGAAAGGATAATTTGTCACAGAAACTCAAGTTGATTACGAATATATAATTTATTACAGTGATAATAATGAAATAGTGTAAATACAAACCACAACTACTTCTGTTGGATCCAAGGAAACCTTTACGTTTTATAACGATCTAAATGTTACTTGTGTATATGCACAATGAAAGAAATGACTTTAATTGAATAGGACCCATGTGAACAGAAAAGTTTTATATGAATCAGTATTTGCCAAAATTTTTAAATAAAGTTATCCTAGCTTAAACTCATACTTCTGAATATGAAAAATTGCTTCCAAATTTATCAAGATAAAAGTGTAAAATGTATAATAAATATTTTAAATTATTTATTTTCACCCATGTACCTCTATACCTCATAAAATATTTAAATCTTTTAATTAATTGAAATACAGTTGGGTATAATTCATTTTACTTGCCATAACTAAATACATTTCACACCTAACTGAAATATAGTTGATTACTGAGATACGTAAAATTGAAGAATTATTTGCAAAATATTAAAACTTTTTATTCTTCAAATAGCTCTTTCTACATGGATTCTTCCTTTGACTATCCTTTGTGTCTTGTACACTCTGTAAACTGAGGAGTACTTCAAAATTGAGGAATATTTGAAGAAACCCCCTATGGAAGTAAATCTTGAATCAAAAGCCCTTAGCTAATATGAGGTCACCATAGGGCATTTGCTTCAAAATTTCAGTTTTCTACAATAGACCATCAGATAGTGACAGATTTGGGTGCCCCATTTTCGCATGCAAGCCTCGAATAGGGTTGAAAAGTACATTGATGTTGAGTAAAATGGAGGGAAATTTACGAGTGGCTCCTGGGGAGAACATATTATGGTAACTTCGATTTTCCAGAACAGAAATAAAAGAGCAGTATCTTGCCCACATTTTAACGTGAGCAGTGTTCACCTAATTAATATAACCTGGCTTCTGAATACCAAAGGCTTCAGTGTTGCAGGTAGCTAAAGGGTTAAAATGAGGGTGTACTATTGTGAGGGAAAATCGAGATTTTGACAGATTTTCCCACACAAGCCCAACGAAACTATGAAAACTTACATCGTCACTAGATCAAAAAACAATGGCTCGCGTGAAAATATAGGCAACATACTCCTTTTATTTCTGTTCTGGAAAATCGAATTTTCCATATGTTCTCCCCAGGAGCCACTCGTAAATTTCCCTCCATTTTACTCAACATCGATGTACTAGGGGCCAGTAGCCGAGTGGTTAAAGCGACATTGTTTTAGTCACTGGCTGCCGGTCGGCGGTGGTTCAAACCATGGCGGCTGCAGAATTTTTTCTGATGGCCCGAGAAAGTGCTAGGAATCGCACGTAAAAAGGTAAGACCTCGTTAATCCTTGGCTCGCACAAGTTTCGACTTATGAGGGCTGCCGTTCGTAAGAGGACGACAGCTGGTTAACGGAAAAAAAAACAAACAAAACTATTCGAGGCTTGTATGCGAAAATGGGGCACCTAAATCTGTCACTATCTGAGTCTACTATTTTTTTTTAAGTGGAAAAGTGCTGCAGGAAGACAAGCCATTCATTGTTTCAAACACTGCCAAAAACAAATTATAAGTAGTTATTCCTGTGTACATAATCATATGAGCATGATTGTTTTTAATTATAATAATTAATAGCTGAAAAACAAAGTGATTTTCTGACATATGACCTGACAAGTGACAATCTGCTTCCACCCACAGAACTCATACATCTTATGACAAGTATGAGTTCTGTGCTTCTACCACTTATGGTCACAGAACACATAACCTCGATTAGGTGTTCTGTGACTTTGTTTTTGACAGGAATATATTGCGACACAGAACTCTCAGTGTTTTCTGACTTGGAAGCGCAAAGAGAGTTAACTAACAGGAGCACAGGAGGGTTTTATAAGCTCTAGCCAATCTGAATCTTGTAGCATAAACGCGTCATAGTGACGTACTTGGACATGAGTACAGAGTCGAACTCGAACCAAGGAACAAAAGTGTCGCCTGTAATTCTCATATCCAAAGAGTACGGAGTGCGGTAGTCCGTCACTGTCTATAGAGAACAGCGGCCATGACATTTCAAATTTCGTCACAAATGTTCTTTCATCTCTTTGTATAAGTGCCCCCATTGTCTTATGGGGATTATGGTGGATTTATGCAGTAATCATAAGTATTAAGTCATAAGGAAGAATATTCGTCAATGATTGGTTGGTCCGTATATTCCAACCAATCATTGACGAATATTCTTCCTTATGACTTAAGACTTATGTCTTATGATTGCTGCATAAATCCACCATTAGACTCTTCTAGTTAAATAACGTAGTCTCCTTGGTGGAAGCGTAGAATATGACTAAAGTCTTGTTCATACCCTCGCGAATTTCGCAATTTTTCTGCGAATAAAATGGCTGCCGACATGCTTCTGCAACAACGATTGGTCCGTCATTTTGAAAACTTACAAAATTCGCCAAGGTTGCTACTGAGAAAAAGAATCGACTCGAATGTGTCATTAATATCATGAACAGCGAGAATGCATACCAAATACTATTCAATAATTAGACCTTACTTAAATTTGGAGTTGGAAGTTGTATTTGTGTTCTGTGGGTGGTAGATAATCAAGAAATTTCTCTTTTTATTTCCTGAGCTAAGATCATGAATACGTTTCGAATCTTTTTATGTATGACGTCATCGATTCAGTTAAGTCAGAATGAAAGTATTTGAATCATAGGGTGCGAACGATTCTGGAAACATAGGCGCTAGAAAAAGCATCGGGGGACCTTTTCTCAAATGTCTACTATCCTATGTCGCATACGACAAAATATGACCATTGCCTTTCTCGAATATGTATTGAAAAGAGATGGAGTTATTTTGTAGCATGCTCCGAGCAATCAAATATAATAGAGGGCTTTTCTGTCTCTTGAAAGCAACATACCCAACATTGTTTACAAACATTAGAGCCCGAATCATGTTAAAAAGGGCCTTGTCGTTTGCACTCAGTCATCAGGTTGGAATTCCCTATTATATTCACCCTTAAATTGCTTGTTTACGCCCGTTTATGACTTATTTATCGTCTGACAGACGTCTTCTCAAATCAAACCATGGGAGTCGCAGCAGGGTAATCATGGCATAAACCATACTTGATTGGTATTCCTAACGACCTTTTGAGTGGGATTATGAGTTTTTATCCCGATTTTGAGACAAAATTACACTATTTGTTGAACTAGCTGTGAAACAACTTTGTTACTAAATAAGTCGACTTTGAAAACGATTATACCTACCAATAATTAGGAAAAACCCTGTTGCAGTGTGTAGGTACACTAAAAAGTAAGCAAAATCAACTCTCCATAACCAAATTGAAATCGTAAGCCACTAGCTATTATAAACTCAATCTAATGGACACTGGAATGTTTTATTCATATATAGGGATTATCACGTGTAGGTAATCATCCGTTCATCAGAAGTTTTTATGGTCCCATTTGAATGAAATTCTGTAAGCATAATATCATATACAATGTCCGCCAAAATGTTGGAACCATATGGGAAACTTTTTAATTAATAGATTCTCAGAAAATTTCATTCCTCATAAAAATTGGTACATTCAATAGAGGACTTCGGATAAGGATGCAGTCATGCCACCACACAACTTCTAGCTTTGAAACTACTGTCACGTTTTTCGGCAACTTGTCGTCATGTCAGGGTTCCTATATAGGAACCCAGGAACCCCGTAATATGAATGAAATTGTTCATAATAAAATACAAAACCCTAGGTTCTTTAATTTTGTTTAGGGATCTTTCTTACAAAATGGCGCTAATTTCAAAATATATCATTTTCCTTAATTAAAAAAAAAATGCGTATTTCACTTTTCCTAGTTGCCAAATAATTCATCGATCTAGAAAAAATTCTGAGCTTGGTACATTTCATGGATAAACAAACCTTAGTACCTTTTTGATTAAAATGCTCTCGGCATTTCATTCAATAACTTAAGGTTACATCACAGAACTTGTATCAGGTTTGTGGGTACTGTACTCACAAATTCTTCTAAATGTTTTTCGATATAAAGTTGACGAAACTACTGATGTATCACGACAGGAACAAAAGTCCATATGTGTGAGATATATTGAGCCCAGAGATAACATATAGTATACTACGGGAAGATTTTCTAAGATTTGTCTCAGTACACTGAGTACTTCATGAAATTATTTGGCTGATACAATTCTTTCCACACTGAGTCGTTTAGGGGTTGTTTTTAAATCCCTTATCGAGCAAGGGCATGATAGTGCTTCTTCGATGAAAGGCTGTTTTAATGGTGTCCAAGCAGGTATCCGCCAAACTTATCCAGAAGCATTATACGTTCGTTATTGCAGCTCGCATTCGCTGAGTTTAGCGGCTTCGAGCCACTCTTGTCAAATTCAGCCAATCCGAAATTACTAGTGAATTTGTACTGAGTCTGAGAGTTGCTTGACCATGTTGTTTTCATTTCTACTTCCACTTTTTAAAATACTCCAGTTGCCTCTCTGTGATTTGGTGGCCGCTTTGCAACATGTTGATTTGATCATCTATGATATTCGAAAAAATGTCAAATCAAAATTCGCCAACATATTTATAAGAGTATTTTGGTTTGCTCAAATCCATAAATGAAGAAATAAAAATTCCACTAAGAGTGTTGCAACAGTACGTGTCACAGTGCAAACTATGGAACCGAAGATCCAGAAGAGTACTTTAGAATAACTGTTATGATTCTACTTCTAGATGATTTCATTGATCAACTCCAGTCAAAATTCCAGAAGCATAAATCTACTCTATCATCTTTATATATTTTGATTCCATCAGTTTGTTGTGAAAAACAGCCCAGTGTTGAAGAAGACAATTTCATGCTCTATAAACAGTTTTTGGAATGGGACTCACTGAAATAATTAGACCTATGGAAAATGATATGGCTAAAAGAACCTGTTTCATTTTGGCAACAATTACTTCTGTAACGCCTCAAAACCTATTTGAGGAATTCCACAGGTCAGGAGAGACTGAATGGATAGGCGTTGATGTCAATTCACCGAGACGTAAACATTGACAACGAGAAGAATATTGATTTGTTTGCAGCAAAAAAAATCTAGAGGCTCAATGTTATTCAATAATGTTGATCTGATGCTTCTATGTGTTTCCCATTAATGTATTTAATTTTGTTTGTTTTGTTTTTGAATAAATATGATTGCAAGCAGTGTCAAATATTATTTTAGGAATAAATCTGCAAAATTGTAACATGGTAATACCAAAGAGTAGGGGTGACCCCTACTCTTTGGTAATACCGAATATCCAATGTGATCTTTCCTGGGTAAATTACAAAATTGTGTTGAACATACAAAAACTATATACTAAAATCGATCAAACTTGGTCCGCAATATTCTTCTTAAGCTCAAGTCAACGGACGCCCCCTAATTTTTTTTTCTGGATACGGTTTTTAGGGTACATATTATATTTTGATCATAACAGTTGGTTAAAATGGATGAATTTGAATTTTTTCGTGGAAAAAATGTACACTGACAAAGAAATAACCCTACACATTACATAATACCTCTTTCAATAACAATGCTCTAGCTCTATAGTGTTGAATTTAGCGCCATTTTAAAAGAAAAAACCCTAAACAAAATTAAATTCCCTAGTGTTTTGTATGTTATGGAAAATCTCAATGTTTCCGCCGTTATGAATAATTTTAATCCTAGTAGGGGGTTCCTGAGGCTGCCAGGAACCCTGACATGACGAAAAGTTGCCGAAAAAAGTGCCACTCCTCTATTAGAAAGTACGCTTATATCGGTTATTGCCAGTGGCGAGCGGCTAAGCAGGAAACGGCCGATATTCTAAATTCACTACAGAGTAAAACTGACATTAATAGGTATGCAAAATATCGAATATTATTGAAAAAAGTTGTTTGCAATTGAATTATATTCCTAGTTATCCAGTCTGATCTACGAATTGGATATTTTAATTTTTCAAGGATCCTGGCTTTATTTCGTTATCTTTCCATTACTGTTTTTCTGACTCATATTCAAGATTTTGTTATATCAGATAATTAATGCTAATTGAGTAACTTACTACATACTCAAAAATTAGTGTGGATAATTCCCATTAAAAAATTGAGGCCAACTCTTTAGATAGTTCTCAAACTTAGTAATTGGTAAACTAAAATGGATAATTGCGAGAATATCATTCAATTGCAAATAACCTTTTATTACAATTTTTTTTTGATAATTTGCATATTAATGTTTACTCCATTGTGAATTTAGAATATCGGCCGTTTCCCGCTTAGCCGCACGCCACTGGCAACCGATTTGAGCGTACTTAATCTAATTGAATGCACCAATTTTTATGAGGAATGCAATTTTCTGAGAAAATTATTCAATCAGTTGTAGATAATTAAAAACTCAAAAACTTATTTTTTATTCAAAACTTTTCAACATAACCTCAAATTAACCATCAAAATGGTGAAAAACCAATTTTTCAGTATTTAATTTTTTCTCACGTATAAATTATTTAATTTGCATGAAAATTTGAAAGCACGTCTTTTTTGGTGTCGGATGGGCATGATTTCTTCGCAATTCAGAAGACGACTAGTTTTCGAGTTAGGTACATTTTTCGAAAAAAATACCCTTGTCTTCCACGAACAATTGTTCTGGTTGTTTTTTGTATTTCGAAGGTCCAAGATGTATAGAAACCATGGTGTTATCACTGATTCGCTTTTGTTTCAACAAAGTTGTTGAGACTGTAATTGCACTGATACCGTTGGCTTCATTGGTCGATGGATGGCGTAAAGTCGAAAATAACCGAGTTTCCAACATTCCGAAGTACTGAGTCATAATTATTTGATTAAAATTTGAATGTTTACAAATTATGGTAAATGAATATCACAACAAATAAAATTCAATGTTGAAAATTACATAACATGACACTTGTCCAAGCGTCATCATGAATCTGTAATTTTGCCGCCATCTGTGTGCTAAAGAGGTGAAACGGTATCAACGCAGTAAAAATATCACTAATCAAGTAGGCCGTACCTTAACACTTTTGTATGTCGGTTTCACAGCTATAAGAGATCACACCATGGTTTCTATGTATCTTGCGAAGGTCTATAAGTGATCATTTCAATTATTGAAATGTCTACTTTCAAATGGTCTATGTAACTTGGCGGTTTATTGATCGTTAATCCACTAAAAATTGAGAAAAGCCGGCAACAAGTCTCTCTGAATCATGATTTTCTCAATATTTTCAATGATTTTCTATAGTTGTGAAAAAGATTAAAAATGATATTATTAAATTAATTTAATGGTGTAATTATGCATTCTAATATTTTATTATGAATAAATAATTTAATATATACTACTTTTTGTTATAAAAATAATGAAGAAAGTCGAAAATAATTGAAAATATTGAGAAAATCATGATTCAGAGAGACTTTTTTCTCAATTTTAAGCGGTTTAACGATCAATAAACCACCTAGTTACATATATAGACCATTTTGAAGCAAACATTTCAACAATGAAAATGATAACTTATAGACCTTCGAAATACAAAAAAATTTCAAGACATTTGTTCGTGGAAGAAAGGAGTATTTTTTTCGAAATGTTTACCTAACTCGAAAACTAGTCGTCTTCTGAATTGCGAAAAAATCTTGCTAATTCGACACCAAAAAGACATATTCCTACAAATTTTCATGCAAAATGAATCATTTATTCGAAAGAAAAAAATTAAATACCGAAAAAAATGTTTTAGCCATGTTGACGGATAATTTGAGGTTATGTCGAAAAGTGTTTAATTCAAAAGTGTTCGGCGACTACTTTATTATTATCTACAACTTTGCCATTGAACATTTTCCGCTAAGAGGTGACTTGGATCAGTTGGCAAAGCACTGAGACTCTAAAATCCAAAGACAATATAAAATGGATAGACTGTCAGTTAGATAGGAATTAGCGAGATTAGGGTTTCTGCGCCACCCACCCGCGCAGAGAGAGAATATAAATGTTAGAGAGAGAACTTTGAAAGAAGTTAGCTACTCTTGAAGGATGACAAAGTATACCTATCTCTTTTTCTATTCGAAATCTAGAAAGAAATGATTGTCATCTGTGAGCTGTAAAAAAGAAGAAGAGTGACACTTGACATTGACACATGAAATATCATTAATGTGACGGCCATTTTGTCATTTTGATTGTTCAGTTTGTTGTTTGCTTTCAACTGAATGAGCTTGTGATTTATGTTTTATATTTTCATTGTGAACACTTTATTGGCATTATTAATCTAATATTTTTATTTTGATAATCATATTACGGTAAGTCTTTAAGTGATGTGTAATACTCAGTTTTAATAATATTATTCATATTCTAGGTTGTTATAGTCTATAGACTAATTAATTCCTTGCACGCAGACTTACTAGAGAAGGAAGCTTTTTTTTACATTTATAAAGAGGTAATGGTGTACTTGATAACGTATGAATAAAGTTTTAACTAAAATTAATTCTAGGTCACTAAGGATGTCTTTACCAGGCAACCACAAATATAAGTGTTCAGTGTGTCCAAATATATTTTACTGGCCAATTAGAGAAGAACAGTTTCAAAATAAGAAATTTTTCAAATTCCCTTTGGATTGTGAACAACGAAAAAGGTGGTGTGAAATATTGAACTTACCATATGCTACCAAAGAAATGCATTTATGTGAAGATCATTTTAATGATGATGCGTTTACAAGTACAATGAAAAATAGACTATGTAAATATGCGTTACCACTTGCCTGTAAGTCGAAACAAAAAATTAACATTATTTCAAATGTTATTTGTTGTGATGCATTTGTAGGAACTTCTAAAACACAAACATTAACAAGCATTTGTGAGGAAAGATGTGTTACCCCTGAGATGAAGACACGTAGAATAGGAATATTACATTCTATTAATGAAACGAGGGCAAAGAACTTGACACCTAGAAAGAGAAAGCTTTATCAGACTACCGTTAAACAAAACAAGCAGATTTCAAAATTGAAAAGCAACCTTAAAAATTCCAAAAAAAAGTTGAATTATGCTGTTAATCTTGCTCGAAAAACATTATTTTCGAATTTTAAAGCAGGTAAAGTAGATCCACTAGGTATTGAGTTTATTAAACATAGTTTGGAAAATTCAAAAAAAAATAAACCATGCTGGACGAAGCAGGATAAAGTTTTCTCTTTAGCACTGTATAAGAAGGGTCCCAAGGCTTATAAATTTTTAGGTAGATGCTTAACATTACCAAGTAAATCTACTATGAACAATATTTTAAGGGATGTTAAGTTTGAACCTGGTGTAAATGATAACATATTTCAGAAACTGTCAAGTAGAGTCAAATCTATGAAAGAAATCGATAGAAACTGTGTCCTTTTATTTGACGAAATTTCTTTGTCTAAACAGTTGGTACTCGACACAGTTAATGATAAAATTGTAGGATATGTGGATTTGGGGAATGCATTAGGCCGAAAAAAGGTAGTAGCCGATCATGCTCTTGTCTTTATGATTCATGGCATAAACAAAGCATGGAAACAACCTGTGGCTTACTATTTTACAGCCAGTCAAGTAAAGACCACTGATTTATTATTAATTTTGAATGAAGTCATTTCAGCCATTCAAAAAGTAGGTTTGAATGTTCTAGCAACTGTGTGTGATTTAGGTAGTACCTTTAGAGCTGCTTTAAAAATATTACGACATCGAAAATGCCCTAGTTCGTGCACATTTAGACATTCACCTTGCACAGGTGAAAGTTGTATTGTGGAAGAATCTAAAATGTGTCCAAAATCTAAGGGAAAGTTAAAAAAATTGAAAAACATAACACAATGCTGTGAAATTACTACTTCTGCACCACATTTTATTTTAAATAATCAAAAAATTTATACATTGTTTGACCCACCACATATGCTTAAATGTACCAGAAATGCTTTTTTTAAATATAATATATATTTTGATAAACATAAAATAGCCAGGTCCCAATACATTAAATCTGCTTTTCATTTAGACAGAAAAAAGAGGTTTCAAACAATGTATAAAATAAGAGAACAGGATTTTGATATAAGCCGAAACAACAAAAATAAAATGAAAGTGTCTAGAGCAGCTAAACTGATGAGTCACACAGTTGCTGCAACAATAGAGAGCATGATTGGAAGTGCTCCAGAACAGCTTCCTGCGGAAGCTATTTACACTGCTGAATTTGTTGAAGACATTGACAGTCTGTTTGACAGTTTAAATAGCCATACGCCCAAATTTAATTCCAAAGCTCTCAGAAGATGTTTGTCTTTGAAGTCCCGACATATTAAATTTTGGAAAGACATACTCCCAAAAATTAAAAGTTGGGAATTTCATAACATATATTCCGATGAAATTAAGAAAACTTTACCATTTAAAGTTTGCTGGATATTAACTATACATGGAGTAATGGAAGTTTTTAGTATTTGCCAGGAAATTGGTATGAAATTTTTAAGAACCAGATCACTATCAACAGATCCATTAGAAAATCTTTTTGCTTCCATTAGGCAATATTATGCAGCAAATACGAATCCAAACTGCTTCCAATTTATATCTGGACTAAAAACTTCCATACTGAACAATTTAATAGAGTCGAAAAATATTAATTCTAACTGTGAGGCTGATGAGAGTAGTATTTTAGAAAACATGGTGTCTTTTCTTGAATCCACTGATCATATAAGAAATAAAGTTTCGACTATTGAAGAGTTAAAGAACATAGTTGTGTGTTCGCCAATTTTGGAAGAAACTGAATTTGATACCCAGGCCATAACATATGTTGCGGGTTATCTGATTCGAAAATTAATTACATCAAAATTACTGGAGTGTGAAGAGTGTATAGCGAATTTGACAGTGACAGACTGGGAACCATGCCATACATTTACAATGTTAAAAGAGCATGATGATAAACAAAGGTTAAATTATGCAAACAAAAATTTAACTCTGTTTTTAGCACAAGTTTATGATATCATTTATTCAGCTCTGCCAGTTTATGGCCATGTTGAAAACATTATGCAAAAGTTAAAATGTACAATTGTAAATCATACAAATATTGACTGGTTTACTTGCAAAATGCACATTGATAAAATATTTTTGAAATTAATTAACATTTGTGTTCCATTTATTATAAGAAAATATTTAAATGACAATGCACCCAAACAAAAATTGGTTAAATAAGCTACTGCGCTTGCTGTTACAAAGACGAAGCAATAACTGTAATAATACATAGTTTCTTCATTCTCCTCTACAAATTTTACACACACACAGGTTTCAAAAAAACATGTTATAAAATTACTTACTTTTCAACTCCATCATTCTAAATGTATATGTTGTATGTATATTATATTAAGTTTCTATGTTCTCATTCCGAAACAAGTGTGTATACACTTATCGGACTCTACTTTATTTCACAAACGTGAAAAAAACTTGTATTTGCATTTATTTATGTGAATAAAGTATTATTATTATATAAATATGTATATATGAGTAATTTAAATAAACATATTTTGATAAAGTACCATTTTATTATCCTATTTAAATACTCCCAACCATAATCCCCATGTTCTGAAAATACTGTTCGTCTTTGGACCCAAAAACACACACAATATGATTGAGATGTGTATTACTTCCATAAATTTCAACCATGCTAGTAATCGAACAGTTTAAAGACTCTTTCAAAGAGATAAGGACATAATTTTTATGATTGATACCCTTACTTGGTGGCATCTATTAATAATAAAACAGAAGTAACAAAAATTTCACAATATATTATTAAAAACTTGAAAATATCAAGAATTGTTTTCGATTTTTTCAAGCTTTCATCAATATATTGTGGGAATTTTTGCTGCACCTTATTGATGAAAATAAGAAAACACACTATCCCCAACTGGTTTCAAATTAACCGCTTACTTTTAGTTTACCCACCCGCGTAGTGTGTCGCTAGTGTCTAAGGCGCCTGACGTCACCACTGATCTGACACTCTCTTCTTTTTTATTTCTCTATGCTAAAATCCTTTCAGGAAGTGGGTTCTTCGGTAGGGTGAGAAATGAAAGCAATGATGCAACACTCCAGTTTCTCCAGATTTTCTATTGAAAAACCATTTACAAAATTCTCGTTGTCAGCTATCGTGGCTGTCCCCTTGACAGTTCTCCCACGATCTCCGTTACAATCATCGCCAGAGGCGTACTTACTTAAAAACAGGCCCAAACCACTACATCACCCCCCAACTTAAACAATACTTAACTATAAAAGGATATGTTTTGTTTGAGTTACCCAGACATCAGTACTCAATACTAATGGAAGCAAACAATAGAAGTGGCAGTAACTTACATCTATTAAAAATAAAAATTGTAACTTAAAAAAAAAAAAATAATACTAACCGGAAGCCGAAATGTCCAACTCCTTCGGTACCTCCTTATAGGGTTTTAAATTGATGACATTTTGAGTAGATAACTCTTTACTACTCCCATCACCAATAACATAGGAATTGGGACCAGCCTTCCGCAGAATGTAAAAGGGACCCTCAAATAATAAGAAAAACTTCTTTATTGTTTTTTCCTCGGCTGAAGACTGGTAGTGAGTCCTAGCAAGAACCCTATCCCCGACTTCGAATTGTATGGGTTTTATTTTTTTATTGGCCTTTTCAGCGCGTCGTTTTGCTTTATTTTTAGAATTAGTGTAGGCAAATTCCCACACTTTTTCTAACGGAACATTGTTTTCAGATTCCGTTGGAAAATTAACGTATTTTTCAATGGGATTTGGTTGAGTGGCTCCTGTTTGGATATATGTCGCAGTATACCCCGTAGTCAAATTCACCACATTGTTCATACATCTCTCAACAAATTCCATCAAGTTTGGCCATTTTGTATGTTTTTCATTACAATAGGAACGCAACAACCTTCCAATTTCTTTATTATATCGTTCAGTAATATTACCGGATGGAAAATACACAGAAATGTGTTTTATTTTGATTCCGAGTTCACCAAGCGTTTTATTCCATAAATCGCTCGTGAACTGTGTAGCATTATCACTCAGTATACATTCTGGTTTCTGGACGTTTGGTATATAATCGTTAACAATTCTATTAAGTATCGTCTTAGACGTGGCGCGGCGTAAAGCATACAATTTAACAAATTTCGAGAACGCATCTACAATAACCAAAATTTGTGTAACACCCCCTCTCCCTTGTGGTAATGGTCCAATCATGTCCAAGCATACGAGCTCTCCAGGTTTTTTTACAATAATGGGATTCAATAATCCCCTACTTTTGGGCGAACATTTTGCTTTTTGGCACAAATCGCAAGCGGCTACTACCTGTCTAACATTTTTTAACATTTTGGGCCAGTAAAAAAAATTACGCATATAAAAATACGTCTTTGTTTTTCCAAAATGGCCCAAGCTGATATGATGCGATAAAATGATATCTTGACGCTGATTATTCGGAACGCACAACTTAAATCCTCGGCAGCAATTTTCTCCCCGTTTGAATAATATTCCCTCGTGTACAACAAACCACTAAATCTTACGATCCCTTTCTTGAAAGATATTTTTGTTCCCTTGAAAATTTTCAATCAATTCGATTCTCTTTCGAATCCACTCCTCCTTCCGTTGATCAGTTCGCAGAACCGCAAAATGTTTTTTCAACTCCAAGAAATCGTTTGATAATTTCAGCAAAGTAACATTAACATTATTTCCCCCTTCAGGAATCACCAATGTTTTATTGTTTACTGGAAAACGAGACAGCACATCGGCTACTACGTTTTCTGACCCCTTACAGTATTCAATACGGAAATCAAATTCCTGTATGAACAAGATCCATCGAGAAAGTCTTGAGGAACGCAGTTTGCATGTCAATAAAAAACTAAGAGCCTTGTGATCCGTTAAAATCACTAAATCACGTCCCAGAATGAGGTTACGCCACTGCCGCAAACAGTGAATGACGGCTAGAGCTTCTTTCTCCGTCGTGGTATACCTCAATTGACTTCCCTTGAGAGTAGAACTTGTATAAGCTACCACCTGTTGCTCTCCCACTTTATCCATCTGATATAAACTACCCCCCAGCGCGTAGTCCGAGCTGTCACACTGAATGTAAAAAGTTTTATTCAAATCAGGATGAACCACCAAAACAGTCTTCAAATAAGCGTTTTTAATAGTACGCATAGCCTCGTTTTCCTCGGATCCCCATCGCCATTTTTGACCTTTCTTCAATAATTTCAAAAGAGGTACTGTGAGATCCGCGTAATTTTTGCAAAACCTCTGTTCATAATTGACAAGGCCTAAAAATCCTCTTAGTTCCCTCAAATTACGTGGAGTAGGAAACTTATCAATACACTCAATTCTCTTCTTATCGATTGAAATTCCATCAGCCGAAATCACGTGGCCTAAAAATGAAACTTCCCGACGAAGAAATTGAGATTTTCTAAGTTTTACCGTCAAACCCGTGCGATTGAGAGCAACGAATATTTTATCAAGATGTTCAAAATGACTTTGAATGGTATCAGAATGAACCAATAAATCATCGACATATATCGATGTAAAATCCCAAAATTCTTCCCCCAATACTTTATTCAAACACCTTATGAGGCTAGCCATAGCCGTACTTATTCCAAACGGAAGGCGCGCAAAAGTATATGTTTCGCTGTCATATATAAATCCAACATATTTAGTGTGGTCCTTTTTTATTGGAATCTGCCAATAGGCCGCAGTTAAGTCGATTGTACTCAGAAATTGATTCTTTTTGAATTTTAATAGAAGATCGCTTGTATTTGGCGGATTTATAAAATCCTTTTTCAATTTTTGATTAAGGAACCGAGCATCCAAACATACCCTTACGGATTTATCTTTTTTTTTTACACATACTAATGGTGAAACATATTCCGTTTTCTCTTTTTTTATTATACCCCATGATAACATCTCTGCAATTTGTGATGCCACTGCATTTCTATAAATGAATGGTATAGGATATGACGGTGCATTGAAAGCATTATAATCATTCAACTCCACCTCATGAACATAACAAGTCACCATTCCCGGACATTCCGAAAATACGTCACTATTTTTCTTCAGAATATTTAGCAATATTTGTTTCTGAGGCACATCAGCGCAGGCCTGACCTGCGGCTGTCTCGAATTCTGCATCTGTATATTTATGCTTAATATCAGGTGATGCACTATTCTCTTCATTATTTTGATCAAAATGAGATATGTAACCATCTACTTTACCGTCTTTAAACAGATTTATATGCAAATTGGAGTTTAATTTATAAACAATTGTCGTGGAACGTAACTCTGTTCCATCTGAAAAATAAAGAAGTGATTTCTCGAAATCGATAAGTGCCTTACACTTAAAAAGCCAATTCGATCCCAGCAAAATATCGCAATTCAAATTAGGGACCACCAAACAAACTATATCCATATTACAACCCGCAATCGTGACCGGTAATAAAATTTGATTTTTGATGCGTTGAGTCTTACCACCAACAGCAACTGCTATAGATAGATTGGTCACAGGTAATATAGGAAGGTGCAGCAGTGCACATTTTAAACTGTCTAAAAAACCCTCGGAAACAGCACATATATCTGACCCGCTATCGAGTAGTGTTTCGAACTTTTGTTCCCCTATATGTACTGTAATAGTGGGTGAGATCATTTCGTTTTCTTCCGTTTCGCTATCTGAATCGGTCAACAGGTCTTCTGTGTCCTTATTGAACGAAGTTATGTAGCGTACGTTAGCATTTTGATTATAATTTGAAGAATTTTGAGTGAAGTTATCATTTTGATTTCTAGTGATAGGAGCGCCTGAATCCCGTGAAGATCCAATATTCGAATATCCCCTGCGAGAATTGTTAGTGCTATATCTAGTAGAAATTTGTGGATCATACCTCGATTCATTTTTATACGTTTCATCAATTTTTCGAAGATATTCTTCAACTTCTTCTATCTTAGAAAAACCATTCGTTATTATTCCCCGTTGTATTTCCGCAGGAAAATGTTTAGTAATCATACCTATCAAGTTTTCGTCCGATATTTTCTCATTCAAAAATGTGGACTGACGTACCAAATTTAAAAAATATTCCGATCTGTTGCCAGATTCGAATCTACCATAACATAAATCCAAGAACAAATCGCGTTGTTTTTCTAGGCTCCAAAATCTATCCTTGAAAGCTTTCTTAAAATCTTCATAAGTGACAAAACTATTTTCTTTAATCGACACCCAGTCTGCTGCCGTCCCTTTGAGACATGTTAGTGCTAGGCCCCTTTTACATTCATTTGGAACACCAGCTTCCCTTAATATATTATTCAGTTTATTCAAAAACATCATTGGGTGTGTTTTAGAATTTGGGTAAAAAGTCAAATTGCTACCCCCCAATTCCCTCCAATTCGTTAAATATAAACGATCATTATTATTTGTGCTTGTGATTGAACCTGAGACATTTTGTCGAGAAGACGAAGGAGTGGATGTTTCGTGCTCCACAGCCTTAGTTCGTCGGTCAATATTATCGACATTAAGAGCCAAATTTGATACAGTTTGTTGGAGCTCAGTCATCCCTAAAGTTAACTTTTGTAACATGTTTTCAAGATCTAAACTAACATCAATGTCACTACTTCTATTTTTCTTGTTCTTTCGTGAACTCATTTTTGCATAAAAAAAATCACTAGGAAGGTATACCAATATGAAATAATTCAAAAAATGTTTGACAGTAAACGAATACCGTTATCAGTTCAACAGTTCGAGTAAAAATAGGAATGCAGTTTTTTTTTTTTTTTTTTTTCAGCAAAAGTCACAACTGAACCGCTGTCAGTTCGCACCAAAATGAAATTGGAAAGTTCTCACCAATTTTCCCTCGACGAATTCATAAACATATCAATCTCTAAGATGTGGGTTTCTTTCATACTCTGCTCACTGGATTAGTCGCTCACAAAATCGATCAAAACTGTCGCGTGCTTCTCAATGAATCGTCCTCGCCGGTTTGTGTAAGGTTTCGCAGGTGAATTCTTAAAGGAGGTATGCACTGCTTCCAGGACTCTCCGGTAACTCAGTACTAACAATTTCACCCCCAGCCGCTAGTTGGGCGCCAAAATGACTTGGATCAGTTGGCAAAGCACTGAGACTCTAAAATCCTTTCAGGAAGTGGGTTCTTCGGTAGGGTGAGAAATGAAAGCAATGATGCAACACTCCAGTTTCTCCAGATTTTCTATTGAAAAACCATTTACAAAATTCTCGTTGTCAGCTATCGTGGCTGTCCCCTTGACAGTTCTCCCACGATCTCCGTTACAATCATCGCCAGAGGCGTACTTACTTAAAAACAGGCCCAAACCACTACAGAGGTCACGTTTCGCCGCAAATCTTAAAAACCGTTTTCAACCACTAAACTGCATTCCCATTTCGTGTTTAATTTTTTTTTCTTCAAAGTTGGAACCCCAATCAACATTCTCCACCTGGTCCTTTTGCCTGTTATTTTTTTTCTTATTTTAAAGCGTTTAGAATTCGTTTTGGCACCAGCCTATCATAGAAAAATGAAGATGAGCCCTGTTTGGATAGTAATAAATTTCGAGTTAGGGGAGATGCAGGAAATTTTATGACATACATAAATAAATAAGTAACTTTAAGTAATCTTTGTCTTGCCTTCAAGGTACTAACTTTGAGTGCATTCGTTTTGATTTCGAGAGATCCATAAATCCTTTTCTGATAAGTGTGTGACAACGAAACTGTTTTCAAAGGTTTTCTCTCGGAATCAAATCGAAAAATACTCTATTTTCACTTAAATAAATAGGTATAGGCTAAGATGTCTGTATAGGCTTTCCTATCTGTATAAAAAAATTGCAGGTTTAGTGCAGGATTTATAGCCTCAAAGAGAAGTGCAAGCCATATGGATGTTTTCCGAGGTATTCTATTGATATATTGTGCCTGGTTATTCCTGGTTATGCCTGGTTAAAGATTGTGCAGTCTTGTTGAAGAAATTGTTTCCCTGTAACTAATTATATTTTTTGTTTGGTTTGCCTAATACTTAATTTCCATGGATCCTGCTTGGATAACTTAATTCATAACACACCTACCTATTATACCTATCGTCAGTTTCAGTAAGTTTCTCTTTCTAATGAGAAAATATACATATACCTATGAATAAACAGAACAAACCCATATACAAGAATACTTTTAAAAACAAAAATAGTAAATGTAAATACCTACCAAACATTTTCGTGTCTTTTTTGTAAATTAGTTGTTTATGTGAGACAGCAAAACATTACAAAATTATAACCTCACAAGTGATATTTGAATAAACGCTCAAAATACAGCCTAATTCAAATATCTCAATGATTTTTCTTAAATTGAATTACCTATATTAAATATCATATTCTAAGTTCATAACAAACTTATTATTCACATATGAATGCTCAACAGCTCGACCTGCTCGACTAACAACTTATTCCGTTATAAATGAACAATTCTTCAAATTACTTTTTAATTGCAAGCACCGGCAACACTGTTCGAGCAGTGTTCGGAAATCCCATCGGTCTAGCAATGTGCAGTATGTCAATGTACGGTCTGCTACTTTGGCGGTATATCTTTATATCGGACTGAGAATGTGCGTTCTGTGTTGGGTGTAATATGGATATCTGCCGGTATTTTGAATTAATGGTTTAATGAAACATCAATCGGAGAATATGTTAATATGAAAAATTACGTGTTTTCGCAATTCATATTCGGATTCTATACATGTAGGTGTAAATGCAAATAAAGGAATGTACAATCGATATTTTCCATTCTGCTAATGTCCAGTCGGATAAAAAACTGTCTGATGAGGTGCAATATTGAGTTTTGTGGTGGGGAAAAGTGCGTTATACCAAATTCATTTTCTGATCAAGACGTAATATGATAAAGTAAAATCGGACAGTTTGTTTATATGTTTTATTTCGTTCTGATAATATGTGTGTTCCCCTATACATCTTGGTTAGATTTCTCATGGAGGCCGCCATGTTTGTTTTGTGGTTCTTGGCAGTGGCGGAGGAATCGAGATTGAGTTGATTATAACATATAAAACTGATACAAAGACGCGCTGCACTGCACTGGCGTGTTTACAAACCATAAATTGGGAAACTAATGATACGTACATGCAGATGAATGTCTCTCTCGCACCCATACAAGTAAGCAATGAAGTAATTCTCTGCTAGATTGCACGTGCCTCCTTTCTTCATCTCTTATCACTTTTTACGGGTGCGCAGAGGAACTAAGAGCATTCCAGCATTGTATATATATAAGTAAGATTGTTAGTCAATGCCTGTGTAATAGAGGACTTCGGATAAGGATTCAGTCATGCCACCACACAACTTTTGGCTTTAAAACTACTGGCACGTTTTTTGGCAAGTTTTCTTCATGTCAGGGTTCCTGGCAGCCTCAGGAACCCCGTAATATGATTGAAATTGTTCATAACGACGGGAATATTGAGATTTTCCATAAAATACAAAACCCTAGGGACTTTAATTTTATTTAGGAATTTTTCTCACAAAATGGCGCTAACTTCAAAATATATCATTTTCCTGAATTTAAAAAAAATTGCGTATTTCACATTTCCTAGTTGACAAATAGTTGATCGATCTAGAAAATATTCTGAGTGGTAACTTCCACGGACAAACAAACCTTATTACCTTTCTGATTAAAATGCTCTTGGCCTGAATACTTTGAGGTTACACATCACAGAATTTGTATTTTGTGTCAGTTTTGTGGGTATGTGTTACATTTTAATCTTAATTTTAATCATAACTGTTAAAATGGTTGAATATCATTTCTACTTTTGAACTTTTTCATGGAACGAATGTGCACTGACAAAGAAATAACCCTACACTCAGTGCCGCATTTGCCAGCTATCAATTATCATGCTGCCAAGTACCAGTTAGCAAATTAGCCAGTAAGCAAATGCTACGGGCCCCGCGCCTAGGGGGGCTCGCGCCTGTGCGCAAAGTAAAAAAAAAACTATCAAGTAAGATATGTTTTTTATACCACCTACAGAAAATGAATAAAGTTAGAAATGGGAATAATAATTATAGCGTGGAATGAAATTCTAGAACACTTGCAAGCGACTAACGCTTCGTTGCAGTCGTCCGATCAAGATCTTAACACGAGATAGGTACGCTCTTTATAAATCATTACAAGGCTACTTCCAAGCAATACGATCCAAATTTTCAGATAAAGAGGCAATCGACTTCAAGAAAACCCAAGCAAAATACAAAGTACGACCTTTTCAGCAGCAGCTCTACTCACAGACCTCATAATGAAGGCTCTACCACACTCGAAGAAGTTGTAGAACATCAAACACCTAGACAACATTTTTAAATTCATGTTTTTATTGTTGTAATTGTCTGCATTAGCTAAATGCATGGAAGCTTACCATCAAGTGACTAGTGTATTTGGAATACTTTGGCAGAAAAGATCTAAAAAGAACTATCGTCAATTATTTCCTAGATGATGTTGAAGACAGTCTGGGCAATGAACTGGTGCAGTTTGCGAAGCTGCTGAAAACAGATGTGGCTGCTGATATTGACAGCAGAAAGAAAAAGCACGAGGCTCAGGAACTTCAAGTTTAAACTGTTGATATAAAATTCATTGGAATCGTGTTTCCCAAATGTTGGAATAGTGTTTCGCATTCACTTGATTTTGATAATCACCAACTACAGCGGAGAATGTTCTTTTTCAACATTAAAGCGTTTTAACAATGTGTTAGGGAGCACAATGGGACAAGAACATCAAACGACCTCAATATAATGAACATAGAAAGTGATTAACTTAGAAATATTGATTTGACGAGTGTTATCTCCAAATTTGCTCGAATTAAATCACGGAAAGTATTTTTGTAAATGTGCTGTTTTATTTTATATTCTAAACTTTAATACTTAATGCAAATCAAGTTCATTCTAACTCATAAAAATTTTTTTTTAGACAGTGGTATTTTATATCCAAAAGTCCCATGTTCACATTTGCTACGGACCACACGGTGGCTTTATCCGGCACTTCCTAGACTACACAATACCTCTGTCAATAACAAAACTCTAGCTCTAGTTTTGAATTTAGCGCCATTTTTAAAGAAAAATCCCTAAACAAAATTAAAGTCCCCAGTGTTTTGTATTTTATGGAAAATCTCAATATTTCCGTCGTTATGAACAATTTCAATCATATTACGGGGTTCCTGAGGGTGCCAGGAACCCTGCCATGAAGAAAAAATGCCGAAAAACGTGCCAGTAGTTTTAAATCCAAAAGTTGTGTGGTGGCATCACTGAATCCTTATCCGAAGTCCTCTATTGGTGTTGGACGCAAACGCGAGTGTCATCTAGCGTGATTAGTTACAAATATGAAGATTTGACGTCATTTTAATGCAGGTTCCTTCAATAAACCCTGATTTCAATGTTGTCGTAGTGTTTCAATCAAGTTACGACATGACTTGGAGGCCAGATCACTGAAGTTACGACATGACTTGGATGCGAGCTCACTATCGCCATCTATACATGTCGCATCCATTTTGATCCAATTATAATCCCATAAGGTTGACTAACTATCTTCTATATAAACAATGATTCCAGTCATCATATTATAATCATATCGTAGTTAATAGATATATGATTATGATAATTTCATTTCAGTGGTGACACGAGACCGGGAGCCGCTTTCCATAGAAGACTTCGGATAAGGATTCAGTGATGCCACCACACAACTTTTGGCTTTAAAACTACTGGCACGTTTTTCGGCATTTTTTCTTCATGACAGGGTTCCTGGCACCCTCAGGAACCCCGTAATATGATTGAAATTGTTCATAACGACGGAAATATTGAGATTTTTCATAAAATACAAAACACTAGGGACTTTAATTTTGTTTAGGGATTTTTCTTTCAAAATGGCGCTAAATTCAAAACTAGAGCTAGAGTTTTGTTATTGAAAGAGGTATTGTGTAGTCTAGGAAGTGCCGGATAAAGCCACCGTGGGGTCCGTAGCAAATGTGAACAAAAGAGGCCCTTGATTTGCATTAAGTATTAAAGTATAGAATATAAAATAAAACAGCACATTTACAAAAAGACCTTCCGTGATTTAATCCGAGCAAATTTGGAGATAACACTCCTCAAATCAATATTTCTAAGTTAATTACTTTCTATGTTCATTATATTGAGGTCGTTTGATGTTCTTGTCTCATTGTGCTCCTTAACACATTTTTAAAACGCTTCAACGTTGGAAAAGAACATTCTCCGCTGTAGTTGGTGATTGTCAAAATCAAGTGAATGCGAAACACTATTCCAACATTTGGGAAATACGATTCCAATGAATTTTATGTCCACAGTTTATAAACTTGAAGTTCCTGAGCAGCCACATCTGTTTTCAGCAGCTTCGCAAACTGCACCAGTTCATTGCCCAGACTGTCTTCCACATCGTCTAGGAAATAATTGACGATAGTTCTTTTTAAAATCTTTTCTGCCGAAGTATTCCAAATACACTAGTCACTTGATGGTAAGCTTCCATGCATTTAGCTAATGCAGACAATTACAACAATAAAAACATGAATTTCAAAACGTTGTCTAGGTGTTTGATGTTCTACAACTTCTTCGAGTGTAGTAGAGCCTTCTTTTATGAGGTCTGTGAGTAGAGCTGCTGCTGAAATGGTTGTACTTTGTATTTTGCTTGGGTTTTCTTGAAGTTGATTGCTGATATTCTTCACAACCAATTAGAGCTTTGGCCTGCTCTATATCTGAAAATTTGGATTGTATTGCTTGGAAGTAGCCTTGTAATGATTTATAAAGAGCGTACCTATCTCGTGTCAAGATCTTGATCGGACGACTGCAACGAAGCGTTAGTCGCTTGCAAGTGTTCTAGAATTTCATTCCACGCTATAGTTATTATTCCCATTTCTAACTTTATTCATTTTCTGTAGGTGGTACAGAAAACATATCTTACTTGAGAGTTTTTTTTTTAACTTTGCGCACAGGCGCGATGCCCCCCAGGCGCGGGGCCCGTAGCATTTGCTTACTGGCTAATTTGCTAACTGGTACTTGGTAGCATGGAGCATGCTAGCTGGCAAATGCGGCACTTAGTGTAGGGTTATTTCTTTGTCAGTGCACATTTGTTCCATGAAAAAGTTCAAAAGTAGAAATGATATTCAACCATTTTAACAGTTATGATGATTACAATGTAACACATACCCACAAAACTGACACAAAAAATACATATTCTGTGATGTAACCTCAAAGTATTCAGGCCAAGAGCATTTTAATCAGAAAGGTAATAAGGTTTGTTTGTCCGTGAAAGTTACCACTCAGAATATTTTCTAGATCGATCAACTAGGAAAATGATATATTTTGAAATTAGCGCCATTTTGTGAGAAAAATCCCTAAAAAAAATGAAAGTCCCTAGGGTTTTGTATTTTATGAAAAATCTAAATATTCCCGCCGTTATGAACAATTTCAATCATATGACGGGGTTCTTTAGGCTGCCAGGAACCCTGACATGAAGAAAACTTGCCGAAAAACGTGCCAGTAGTTTTAATGCCAAAAGTTGTGTGGTGGCATGACTGAATCCTTATCCGAAGTCTTCTATAGAGTAGAGGTGAACAACTATCGATAATTTGTGATTACGATTAATCGATAGCAGCAATATAAAACTATCGGTGTATTTATTCTTCTCTTCTTCTTCTTCCTTTAATTATTTATTTTCGGGTTTCTCCATCGCCATAACCTTGAAGGTTTAAGGTTATGTCTATGGTTTTCTCAGATGTCATTGAATTGATGTCAAGTCAAAATACTAACCACACAATCGGAAGTTTTATTTTTTATTTTCAAACTTCAAACATTTTATTTCGAAAAAACGTAAGAACAATTCAGAATTCAGAACTGTAAAAATAAAACTGTAAATCTATCTATTTTACAAATCTCTAATCACTTGTATAGCAAGCTATAATTACAATTTATAAATAATATTGAGTCGAAATTTTTAGCTGACAATCTACTCCTTTTAGCACTCAATGTGAGTCCAGCTTTCGAAAACAGTCTCTCTGAAGGGACAGAGGTGGCTGGAACGCACATATATTTGAAAGCAAGTTTCCTTAGTATGTCATCATTTGATTTCTTCCAGTATTCAAGTGGATTTTCTGTTAGTTTAATTGTTTCAGTTTCCATGTATTGTCTAACACAAACTATTGCCTTAGAACTCGAATTACTTTTAAGTATTTCAGTGCTCTTCTCCAGAAAACTAAATAAAGACTTAATCTTCTTCAAATTTTCATCACTTTGCACGCTAGGTTCTGTCGGTTCTGAAGACGGCCCAGGTTCATTAGAACTGGAAGTAACATTTTCTTCTTTATCTGAAGCGATTTTTATCAGAGCTTGGGCCATCTTTTGTATTTGGGCGTGGACTCTTGAAGCATTTTCACTTCTTCTAAAGCCTTCTTTTTTAAATCTGGGGTCCAAAATTGTACTTAATGATGGTACAGACATTTTCTCATAATACGATAACCTTCTATCAGCAGAGTTTATTAGATTTTCACATAAATCACGTGCTACTGTGTCTTTCAACTCATCTTTAGATTTATTCAAATTATGAAATATTCCTTTGATTATGGGAATTATCAAAGAGATGGTAACATAATTTTCACTAATTTGTTGCGTTGCATTCTCAAATGGTTCCAAGGTTTTTACCACTTCATATAAAATTGTTCGCTCATTATTATTCAAAATATCAGGGCCGTCTTGTTGATTCAACAATGTTAGTGTAAGTGTATCCCCAATTTCCAGTATACGTTTTATCATATAATAAATACTGTTCCATCAAGTAACAATGTCTTGAAGTAACTTCAACTGCTTCTCATTTCGTTTTTCTTGTTCTTTTCTTAGAATGTCTGTAGCTTTTGCACTACGTTTGAAATATGTTACAATACTTTTACATTTACCTATAATTTCTTGTAAATCTCTTGTATTTTTCAAACCATCTTCAACAACCAGGTTGATTGTGTGTGCAAAACACCCAATATGAGGAATGTTCAAAATATTGCAAGTATTTTTCATGTTGGAGGCATTATCTGAAACGATACAAGTAACTTTCGGCTTCAAATTCCATTTTCCAAGTATTTCCTGGAAAAAAAAAGATAATGAATTATCTCATTTCTTCATTTCTGTTTACTTACTTCAATGATCTTGGATAGATTCTCACCAGTGTGACTATGTTCTAGATGTTTGGTTTCTAAAACACAAGAATACAACTCATATTCTGATATGAAATGAACAGTTACTGTCATATAAGATAAGGTTGTGAATGAGAATGTCCATATGTCAGTGGTGAGAGCCACAGTATCCACTTCTTACAGAATTTCGGTTAGTTTTTTTTTCAGAGCCTCAAGAAGGTCAGGCAAAAGTTTTCTTTTGATTGTGGTCGTAGAGGGTAATTTGTATCTCGGGTCCAATTTTTCACAAAACTTCCTGAATACAAAATCATTCACGATGTTGAAAGGCTGCAAGTCTGTGGCTATCATCAATGTCAAATATAGATCCAACTCTTTTTATCTCCTATCATCATCCTGATACTGGTCCTGTATACATTTTAACACAAATTTTTTGATCTTCTTCTGTTTCAATTTTTTAGCTGGCATTGGAGTGCTACCATCAGGATCAACAAGTGTTTCAGAATCATCCGATGAATTTGTCGAATTTGAACTCCTGGTTTTCATATTACTATTAGTAATACGGTGAGCTCGTTTTAAATGATCTCTCATATTGGAAGTATTGCCGGATAACTTGTAAATCTTCCTACATTTGAGGCAAGTTGCAAATTGCCTTCCCGAATCATCTTTGCTAAAATATTTCCACACGAATGAAGATAATTTTACCATGTTAACTTCCAAGTTTCGAATAAAAAAAGTTCAGAATAAAATTGTATGATTATTATTGATCGAAATGGAATTAACAGAAAATAGAATTAAAAGTAAGCATAAAGTCATAGAACAGAGTAGAAACCGACCACCGTTTAAATTCCTAAATCTTTGTATTTCAATTGGCGGATTTTGACAAATGTCATTTTTCAACCAATAGGAAAATTTGATTTCAATTTCACAAAATGACAAATGACAGTTGTCAAATTTCACCGACCCTTCGATATTATCGATGAAACCTATCGATAGTATCGATGTTGGCAAACTATCGATACTATCGATAATCCTATCGATAGTTGTCTACCTCTACTATAGAGGACTTCGGATAAGGATTCAGTCATGCCACCACACAACTTTTGGCTTTAAAACTACTGGCACGTTTTTCGACAAGTTTTCTTCATGTCAGGGTTCCTGGCAGCCTCAGGAACCTCGTAATATGATTGAAATTGTTCATAACGACGGGAATTTTGAGATTTTCAATAAAATACAAAACCCTAGGGACTTTAATTTTTTTTAGGGATTTTTCTCACAAAATGGCGCTAATTTCAAAATATATCATTTTCGTGAATTTAAAAAAAATTGCGTATTTCACGTTTCCTAGTTGCCAAATAGTTGATCGATCTAGAAAATATTCTGAGTGGTAACTTTCACGGACCAACAAACCTTATTACCTTTCTGATTAAAATGCTCTTGGCCTAAATACTTTGAGGTTACATAACAGAATTTGTATTTTGTTTCAGTTTTGTGGGTTTGTGGGTATGTGTTACATTTTAATCATAACCGTAAATGGTTGAATATCATTTCTACTTTTGAACTTTTTCATGGAACGAATGTGCACTGACAAAGAAATAACAAATAACCCTACACTCAGTGCCGCATTTGCCAGCTAGCATGCTACCAAGTACCAGTGAGCAAATTAGCCACTTAGCCAGTAAGCAAATGCTACGGGCCCCGCGCCTGGGGGGCCTCGAGCCTGTGCACAAAGTAAAAAAAAAACTATTAAGTAAGATATGTTTTTTATACCACCTACAGAAAATGAATAAAGTTAGAAATGGGAATAATAACTATAGCGTGGAATGAAATTCTACAACACTTGCAATCGACTAACGCTTCGTTGTAGTCGTCCGATCAAGATCTTAACACGAGATAGGTACGCTCTTTATGAATCATTACAAGGCTACTTCCAAGCAATACGATCCAAATTTTCAGATATAAAGGCAAAAGCCAAAGCCCTAATTGGGTGAGAAGAATATCAGCAATCGACTTCAAGAAAACCCAAGCAAATTACAAAGTACGACCATTTCAGCAGCAGCTCTACTCACAGACCTCATAAAAGAAGGCTCTACTATACTCGAAGAAGTTGTAGAACATCAAACACCTGGACAACGTTTTGAAATTCATGTTTTTATTGTTGTAATTGTCTGCATTAGCTAAATGCATGGAAGCTTACCATCAAGTGACTAGTGTATTTGGAATGCTTCAGCAGAAAAGATCTTAAGAAGAACTATCGTCAATTATTTCCTAGACCATGTGGAAGACAGTCTGGGCAATGAACTGGTGCAGTTTGTGAAGCTGCTGAAAACAAGTGGCTGCTGATATTGACAGCAGAAAGAAAAAGCACGAGGCTCAAGAACTTCAAATTTATAAACTGTTGACATAAAATTCATTGGAATCGTGTTTCCCAAATGTTGGAATAGTGTTTCGCATTCACTTCATTTTGATAATCACCAACTACAGCGGAGAAATGTTCTTTTTCAACGTCAAAGCGTTTTAAAAATGTGTTAAGGAGCACAATGGGACAAGAACATCAAACAACCTCAATATAATGAACATAGAAAGTGATTAACTTAGAAATATTGATTTGACGAGTGTTAGCTCCAAATTTGCTCAGATTAAATCACGGAAAGTCTTTTTGAAAATGTGCTGTTTTATTTTATGTTCTATACTTTAATACTTAATGCAAATCAAGGGCCTCTTGTTCACATTTCCTAAGGACCCCACGGTGGCTTTATCCGGCACTTCCTAGACTACACAATACTTCTTTCAATAACAAAACTCTAGCTCTAGTTTTGAATTTAGCGCCATTTTGAAAGAAAAATCCCTAAACAAAATTAAAGTCCCTAGTATTTTGTATTTTATGGAAAATATCAATATTTCCGTCGTTATGAACAATTTCAATCATATTACGGGGTTCCTGAGGGTGCCAGGAACCCTGACATGAAGAAAAAATGACGAAAACGTGCCAGTAGTTTTAAAGCCAAAAGTTGTGTGGTGGTATCACTGAATCCTTATCCGAAGTCCTCTATTGACGATGTGTAGCTCCGGGTAAAATCGAGGAGCTCCTGAAGTGATCTCACAGACCACGAAAGAACACATTCCTATTAAAATAACATGTATTCCTGTCAGTCGAACTGGATCCTGGGGTGGGATTAAGGGCCGGTATTATAAAACTATTTTGACAGACAACTGGAAGTTAACTTGTGGAATGACGTCACATGTTACAGTTAACTTCAAAAGTTAGGAGTTAACTTTATCGGGAGGACGTTTTATCAGTTAAAGTTAACTTTGTAGAAAATGGTGGTTTTCGACAGTTCTTCTGTCAATAATTTAGCATAAAACTCAATTTGATTGTTTTTTTTCGCAATAAATGTTAGCAAACGATGTCCTGGTTATTTTCGAGGAACTTTTAAGTGGCGATGAAGCAGATTCTATGATTATTATTGAAGGCCCTCGGCGTCGACGTATATTTAGAAATCGGTTAAACCATTTTATCTTGTGGAACGAAATAGAATTTGAAAATAAATTAAAACGGATTTCGATCATCAAGATAGTCTGAATGCTTGTTAAAGGGGCACATAGAGAGGCAAATATTTGCAAAGACCAACTAATAAGTCAACATTTCTAATAGTTCCAATTACTTTGGAATTATAAGTATTTTCAATGTTAGAAATAATCTTCTACCGCCAGTAACACGTTAATTACACTCAGATTTAATGCAACATGTTTATTCTTGGTAGTTATTGGAGATTTTGGAGGATTCTCAAATCTATTGATAGCAATTTTATTATTTATTAAGGCGGATTTACCGGATTCATAATGCATAATTTAGTGCATATGCGTAATTTTAATTCACACCTAATCCATCAAAGTTCAATACAGGGACTCGATTGAAATGATTTACCCGTTTCACAATTTATAAAGATATCCCTGTGTTGAACTGTTATGGAGTATGCAGAAAAATTACGCATTTTAAATCAGGAAACGCCGCCTTAAAATTACGCATATGCATTGAATTATGCATTATGAATCCGGTAAATCCGCCTTTAGAAATTTAGATAATGTCACAGGAAAAAGTGCGAAACATTGTAGGTTACATATTTGCCTTCTTCTTTTTATTTCAGAAATGAGACTTTTATAAAACTGCCATTTTAAAGCTGAAGTTAACTTGACTGTTAAAATTAAAGTTAACTTCGAGAGATGTTTATAATACCGGCCCTAAGTGAGCCATAGAATTCTATGGTCGACACTTTAGTCTCTGTCACTCCCATGAATTCAACCTTATTTGATGAAAAGTAAGAGATTCGACTTCCGGCAGTGGTTGAGATCAGACGGCGGTCTTGTGTGGGAAGTCAGGTTAATGTGTGTGATGTCCGCAGTCTTAAAGACGTGCATTAAACAGATTATATAGAAGTGTTTTGTTAAATAAAAATTAAAAAGTGTAAAATATGGGATGCAGTATTGCCTAGAGCAAGACAACTGCATTCCCCTGATGAAACCTTGCTGTCTACGCCGGTTAAAGGCCGGATGGGAACGGATTTTCCGCAGCAGGGCTTGGTCAAATGCGCCTGATTGAAGGAAGCAACGACCAACCAAATACAGAGAGAGAGAGAGAGAGAGAGATGAAAAGTAAAATTATATGGCTCATGGAATCCCTCCCCTGAAGCGATTTCAGGGGTAGTTCAAAGGTAACAAGCTCTCAATTGGAAAGCGCCTCCTGTTAGGTATATATCATCGATCTGAGACTATTCTGAGTGATATGAATAAACTCTGTGATCACGTGGTACACATATTAACTACAAATATTGATAACACGCCATAAGACGAAATGTAATCAAATTGAAGCCAAAAATGTCTATCTTATGGTGGATTTATGCAGCAGTCATAAGTCATAAGTTTTAAGTCATAAGGAAGAATATTCGTCAGTGATTGGTTGGAATAAGCGGACCAACCAATCACTGACGAATATTCTTCCTTGTGACTTAAAACTTATGACTGCTGCATAAATCCACCATTATATACCTTTTCTCAAACGGGGGCTGGGAAACTATTGCGCTTGCCGAATTCTGAATCACGAGAAATGTCATACATTTTTAAGGTTATGCTTCTTTTGACATTTTTAACTGTCCCATATTGAAAATGGTCTCACATTTTTCTATAGGCGAGTTCGGTATTTTGATCTCAGAGTTGAGCAGATTTTAGTCACGTGGCCACAAATTAATCGGATCAATCGGTAATAAACGAACGAAACGGACGTTGGCTTGACTTTGACATGTTATTCACCGTAACCACATCCAAATTTGCATCGTTTTTTTCGTAAAGAATCTTCAAGTTTGAAATTTGAACGTTTTGAATATTGCAATAACGAATATACAAAAAATATTGCTGGTTTCTGTTTGGGAAAATCAAATCATTAATTTTAATGATGATGAACGTAACCTCACACTTTCAAATTAATCTTACTCGTCTGCCAAAATTCTCCGAGCAAACAGATCAATCTAAGACTGATCGGATTTGAATAACCGAACGATCAAGATTTACCTCCCCTACAATCGCTTGCAATAAACGAACGATCCAGACTATTCTGACCAGTCCGACGTAAAAACCGAACGTAAAAACCGAACGCGACTAATGTGGATAAATGAAGAATGAGAATTATGCAAGACGGTCAATCAAGATACATAGAAACCCTGGGGTGCAATTACGAACACTCGATCCGTAGTAAGTTTGACATATGTCAGATTTTATCAATTATAAAAACGAATACAATTCAAAATATATTGCAACTTGAGTCGATATCAATGCTCTATATGGTAGATATTATTCCATTATACCTCTATTCAAAGAAATTTCATAATTTCGACTTCGTTTCGAATCGGGAACAACCATCGTTCTAGCCTACGTATCGTTACAGCTCTCTTATCGAGTGTTCATAATCCCACCCCTGGTGTGATCTCTTATAGCTGTGAAACTGACATACAAAAGTGTTAAACTACGGCCTACTTGATTCGTGATATTTTTACTGCGTTGAACCGTTTCACCTCTTTAGCACACAGATGGCGGCAAAATTACAGATTCATGATGACGCTTGGACAAGTGTCATGTTATGTAATTTTCAACAATGAATTTTATTTGTTGTTTAACCATAATTTGTAAACATTCACATTTTAATCAAATAATTATGACTCAGTACTTCGGAATGTTGGAAACTCGGTTATTTTCGACTTATATACGCCATCCATCGATGAATGAAGCCAACGGTATCAGTGCAATTACAGTCTCAACAACTTTGTTGAAACAAAAGCGAATCAGTGATAACACCATGGTTTCTATACATCTTGCGGTCAATTAAACTAACGATTCATCTATCCATTTGTAACAAAATGTCTGTTACCTGCTACCAGAGTTCCATCAATCAATTTTCTGCCAAAAGCGGATAAAAACTTATTAAACTTGAAGAAATATGGATTGGGTATGTAACAAACAGTTGTTTGAAAAGGTAAATCTCGTTTCACATCGGCCTCATAACCGCCGAGAAAAATATAGTTTGCTGGTAGTGATCTATTTTTTGCCTCCTGAACACGAACTCGAAGTAAAACGCGGCGGTCTTAAATTCTTTCAGGCATGAATCTAGAAATGTAGAAATTTATAAAATATATTATAATTAGCACAATCTACACTTATAAACTTATCCATATTATGAGGTTATGTTGGAAAGATATATGCTTCTCATATCTTCGATAATAGGGAATATTCAAGTGATTTAAATTTACTTGATTTTTTTACCACATAAACTTTATTGTCACGAAATTACACCTAAACCATTAGTTTATCATTTAGTTTGTATTTAACTCCATAAAACTTCAATAAAAAAGTGCATAATAAGCGCGCGGAATTCAAATTTGCGAAACGCATCACCATTGGTCGAAACGAAGAATGACGTCACATTGCACGTTATGAAATTTATCTGTGTTGATATTCATACTGTGCTAGTCGTCTTTCATAGAAAATTTGTTTTTACTCATACATTTGTAGTGTTTTCCATTATGTGCTAACCCACTGATGCAATAATACTCTGCAATTCACTGAAACACCTTTATTCACGTAAACCCGTAATAACACCCAAATTAATCAATTTCCATATACATCCACTATCGGTGACCGCTAGTCACTCACTACCTTCCCGATCGCCTTGTCCCCGCTACATTCCTGATTCATCGTTTACTCATGACTCGACGAGATCGGTTCCCACACATTACATAGTTCGATTTTGGTCTTGAGACAATTGTAAATTATCAAGAGAAATGACTGAAAGCGGTTGTGTCAAAGCACAATCCGACAATACCGGAACTGATAAGTAGTAATAGTTTATCAAATGATATAGTTTTCCTTTTGTAATTTAGGTGAGGCAGGTATATACAAATCATTTATGCATAAAAAACTTGCTTCTGATCAATTCACTTCATGTTAACTATCGAAATACAGTGTACTCACATTGAAATATCTTCACAACAATGTAAATGTGGTATTGGAGATACTTCGCCTCTTTTCATAACCTTACACCATTGTTTACGTATTTTCGCATCTCTTGGAACAGAAAAAAATACTTTACTTGGTGGACTTATTATAATTGTGTTTTGGCATTCCGGTACTAAACAATACCTATATGATGGTTTTTTAGCATTTTCCATTATCGTAATAGCGATTAAAACTGCAAATTCCTAACCTAATTAATAACTGTCAATAGTGTCAATGGCCATAACTATAGAAAGGCTTGTTCATTGAAGACTGCTCTGGTTGATCGAGATCTCTTTCACACATGTTCATCTCTATCTGTACTTGTACTGCATTTGTCTTACTCTTTTATAAAATATCAACTTCAAGCAAGTAGTGCAATCAGAGTACGTCAAAACGAACGACACTGAAGAAGAACAACACTGATAGCGCTATGTGACGTCATCCACAGCGCGCGAAAATGGAGGCGTTCAAATAGGTTAAATTCAATCGGTATTTTATATATTATTTTAAAAATTAATTCCAAGACTTTCAACCGTTTTTATAATTTTTACTATGTTGTAACGAAGTAAAAAATTGATTAAACGAATAAATTATGCATATTCCCTATTGTTGCTGCCGAACCACGCACGCTAGAAAGAGCTGAAAAAACAAAATCGTGTCTGTAGGAAATATCTTCAGAGATGATAATTCCCAGTATTTGTCAGGATGTTTCTTTTTTAAAACATGCCTTTGAATATGAATCTCTGGCGCAAGCGCATTAATTCAGCAGCGTCCAATTCGAAAGTCGATGCTCATTTTTTTTGGCCTCACATAGGCTGTCCTTATTATCCATATTCGTAGTTAATAGATATATGGGTAGCGAAGTGGTCGTGGTGTAATGGTGTATTTATAAACTCAACTAAACTAAGAATTAAATTAACAACTTGGAATTAAGAAAGATGAATACACGGAAACCCTATCAGTGATTTATATACTTTCAACTGTCAATTAAATTAAGAATTATAGCAACTAAGAAGATGGTTATCTTTTATCTTTTCAACTAAGAATTAATTATCTTAGTTGAAAATGAAAGCAGGCATGCGCAAAATCGGCGAATTAATGTTTGAATATAAATTTGTTTATACTTTGCAGTGATTTGTTTACTTATAATTTCTTGCAAAAACAAAACAATGGATCATGAAGAAATGTTGACCATGATGGCTTTTCTTATAGCTGTAACCATCTTCCCCACATGACATAATTCTTAATTTCTTAGTTGACGTTTATAAACACCTTAGTTGCTAATTGTTCATTCCTAATTGATAATTTTAAATTCTTAGTTTAGTTGAGTTTATATATCCACCATAAGAGAGTTTAGCTTCCACCCAAACGGTCCGGGTTCGATCCCCGGTCGCGTGTCACTGAGCTAAAGTGGTTCGGATTCCACTTTTATTTAAACTGTAGGTCCCGGATCTCCCTTGCTCGAACAAGCTCTGCTTTTGAGGGGTTTTCTCCGAAAACCTGGGAGTTTCTTAAAAACAAATTTTACAAGTTTTTTTTTACAGCGGGATCTGCTTGCTCGGCTCGGAGTTTCAAACCGAACTCCAAAATCACCTACTGTTGAAGATTTGGGATTTTTACGGAAGCCCATTTTGCTCACAGACTGTGTGTGTTCTGTGATTTTGCTCTTCCATTCCGAATGCAATGTGGATTTGTGTTTGAATATAAATATTTTCTACGTGACTCTTTGATTTGTCCTTCGGCTAGTTCCTCAAATCAACACACTCTGAGTCTAGTCGCTGCCCACAGATCAGAAGCATAAAATTGTAAATCTTTCAATTTAAACTTAGTGTCGTTCATTTTAAGACGTGCTCTGATTGTTCTACTTGCTCGAAGTTGATTTTTCAAAAGAGAAAGACAAATGAAGTACAAGTGTCAGAGAGAGATGAACATATGTGAAAGTGATCTCGATCCAAGGAGACTAAAATTATTTAACAAGGAGAGTTTAATCCCCATAAGACAATGGGGACACTAGTAGAAAGAGATGCAAGAACATTTGTGACGAAATGTGACGTAGTTGGAAGTGTCATGGCCACAGTTCTCTATAGACAGTGACGAACTAGCTCTTGGTATATATTATAGGCCGATTCAGATACATGGGTGCCCATGCAGGGTTTTTGACCCTGCATGAGAAATGCATGCCTGTCGACGTTCACACCTATGCCTGCCGGCTTGCGTCAAAAACGCGGGGTGAGCATTCACATGATCTAGTGATTTCCCAGCATAGATGCGTTTTTGATGAAATATCCCTAGCTTTCCGTTTTTGGCAATAATGAACTTGGCGAAGTAATGAAGATTTAAAAGGTTAATAAACAAAGTGTTAATTTTACACCTGTATCCTGAATTCCTGAACTAAAAATAATTTATTTATAAATTCTTCTATTGTTCAGAATTCCAAAGGCATTTGGAATTAACAACTACCCTTCAAGCCCTACTGAAGCTGCAGGTGAAAATAGTTTTACCAACTTGTTTCGATAAGGAAATGGTTTCATGACATTTTTGATAATATTTATTAACAAGAGCTGCTTACGATGGTCACGTATTATGGAAGTGGATTAGTTTTGCATGGTAATGATATTGGTTCAGGAACTTCAACTATGGGCTTCTACAGAAAACGCACCATCTGAAATTCTCCCATTTGTGCTCTCATCAAAATACAAAAATATATAGTTTAGTTTAAGAAATAAGTTGAGATACTACTGCTACTATATACTACTAGCAGGTGCTTGAAACATGATGTTTTCCATCAATTGCTCCCAGTGCTTCAGGAAATTGCCAATTCTGCATATGGTTATCTACTATTAATCCACTCTTCTGTTTCATTCAGAGACTGACAATGGAAAAAAGATGGATAATCACTTGTTTTGGACGATATATTACTAAATGTGATTGAGAAATGTATTGAATACTAATATACTTTTAAACATAATACTTGATTACATTGCAGTTCGGTTGATACAATGATACTTTTAAATTGTAATCCTTTTCTGCAATATTTTCAGGATGTATTCCATGTTTTCATATTTGTAAAGAAAAAGATGGAATATCCAGGGAAACTGTATGAAAATGCAAAAAGAAAAATTATACAAATCTTTCAAAAACCATTCTTTAGAGTATTTATTATACATTGCATCGGATACCTCTGGAATCATTACAGAGATTGTGGACTGACCGACTCTGAAAGAACTCTAGGTAATGGTGGGTTATATAAGCCTATTCACAAGCTGAAATATAGTGCATCTGAATGAAGGATTTTTTTTCTATCAGCAACTCTACTCGTTAAAGTACCTAACTTTTGAAATGTTCATTCATTCTGATAGAATTTTTGAAACTTTCAGTATCATCTTCCAGATCATCCATCAAGTTTAAAATTTCTTATATCCTTTCAATCGTGGTCTAACCCACTATCTGTTGCGGATGAACTTCACACCAAGGACTGTATTCGTACTTATTTGAAACCTTATGAAGAAAAGCCCAACTACTTTTCATTCAACTATATTTCCCAATTGTACAGACCAAACTTATTCTGACAACAATTATTTATCTGTCACGTTGACATTACATTACATACTAGATTAAAACACATTTTCGTAACATATCCTACATACTTGATTAGAACACCTTTTCGTAACATACCCCCACCTTGAAAGGATTTCTTTCAACCCAAACACAAATTAAACATTATAAAATAAAAAAATTGGCAAATCAGTTAATTATCTGGCCATCCATTATCGTCTATAAGCAAAAGACAGATCTTTGAAATTGCACGTTTTATTTCACCACGAGTAGTTTTAATTCTTGCCACTCGCGATTTTTTATCAGGTCCGAAATATACAGCGACTATGCGACCAAGTCGCCACTGCATTGGAGGTAGATTATCCTCACGAACTATCACTAGCTGTCCAACCTTCAAATTTGCAGACTCAGAACTCCATTTGTTCCGATGTTGTAGCTCCATGATATATTCTTTAGACCACCTGGTCCAGAAATGTTGTGATAACATTTGTATGTGCTGGAACTTGGACAGGCGATTTTCTGGTATATCCTTCAGATTTGGATCTGGTATAGAAGTGAGCCGTTTACCAATAAGGAAATGAGCAAGGGTTAACACATCCTTATCATCAGGGGAACAGGAAAGAGGGACCAAAGGACGGGAGTTTAAAACCGCCTCCACTTGTGTGAGCAGGGTGTAGAACTGTTCAAACGTTAAACATGAATTATTCATAACCCGTTTCAAATGAAATTTACACGACTTTACCCCCGCTTCCCATAACCCACCAAAATTTGGAGAATTAGCAGGAATAAACTTCCAGTTTATACCTTCATCTGAACATAGTGATTCTAAAGACTCACTCTCATTTTTAAGAAATCTTCCCAAAGAGTCTAGTTCTTTAGTAGCTCCAATAAACGTTATCTGAGTATATATTGTGGTAGGTTTACCCCGTCTGGATACAAATCTCCTTAGGGTTGCAATGAAAGCCTCAGATAACAAACTAGATACTAATTCTAGATGTATTGCTCTAGTAGAGAAACACACAAACAGGTATACATAACACTTGGATATCTTTGAACCACGACCAGGTTTATCTTTAATTTGAAATGGGCCGGCATAGTCTACACCAGTAGTAAAAAATGGAGGCATAGCCCGGACTCTCATTTCTGGAAGAATACCCATAACCTGGTTTATACCTTTTGGATTCACTTTGAAGCATTTAACACATTTGAACATAACCTTTCGTGCCAAATTCCTTCCTCCTATCGGCCAATAATTGTCCCTTATTGAGCTCAGCAAAAGTTGCGGACCAGCATGAAAAAGCCCCTGATGCTCAGCTTCGAATAACAATCGGGTAAGGTGATGTTTTGACGATAAGAGTATCGGATGTTTCTTTGCATAGTCTAACTCAGATAATTGAAGTCTACCCCCTACCCTCAGGAAACCAGACTCATCAATGAAAGGACTCAATCGGCTAATTTCTTTACATTTAATTTGCTTTCGACCTTTCAAATCAAATAATTTCTGAGAAAAATATTCTTTTTGAGACCATTTGACCAACCATTGCAAAGAGCATTCCAATTCAGCTGCTGTAAAGCAGTGACTTCTACGATTAGTAGGGTACTTACAATTATGTATGAACCTCAAGCAATAAGCTGTAGTTCTTTTGAGTTTATTGAAGTTAGAAAACCTCTCAAAAGAGAATAAAAATCACCTTTTCTTACTTGACCAATCATTACTTTCTTTTTTATATCAGGCATTTCATCCAATTGGTGAAATTTTGACTCTGGCCATGAATCTTGAGGAGAAGAAAGCCACCATGGCCCCCACCACCACATTTCATTATCACTAATCTTATCAGGGAAAACACCACGTGACAATACATCCGCAGTGTTTTCTTCTGATCTAACATGAAACCATTCTTCAGAATTGCTCAAATTTTGAATTTGTGAAATTCTGTTTTCAACGAATGTTTGCAGAACACTCGGTGATACCGAAATCCAGTTGAGTACAACAGTAGAATCTGTCCAAAACATAGTAGATGAAAACTCAATATTCATTGATTCTTTGATTTTCCTAACTAATATCACAAGTACTAGAGCTCCACATAGCTCCAATCGGGGAACAGTCAAAGTTTTCAAAGGTGATACTTTGACCTTGGCACATACCAGTTCTACTTTGATCTCCCCACTCCCACCAATAGTACGGAGATATACACAACCACCATAAGCATCAAGGGAGGAATCACAAAAGCCATGGATTTCAACCACAACACGTCTCCTATCCATTACATGCCTTGGAATTTCCAAATTGTTCAACATAGAGAATTTCTCACGCAATCGGTACCACTCTGTATGTAGTTCAGCTGGGAGAGTTTCGTCCCAGTTGAGTTTGAGAGACCACAATTTCTGAAGCATTATTTTCACTAGAATAACACATGGCCCCAATAACCCAAGAGGGTCAAATATCTTCGAAATGTCAGATAATACTGACCGTTTTGTTATTAAAATATTTGAAGAAAATTCAATATTATACTTCAGAACATCAACTCCGAATGACCAATATAAACTCAATGTTTTGTTAGTATCTTTCTCAGCGAAATGAAATTTATCTTCGCCAGATTTGAGTGAACGCATTTGTTGTAATACTTCTGAATCATTTGAGATCCATTTCCTCAGTTCAAAACATCCAGATGAGAGAATTGAAGATACTTGTTTACATAAAGATACAGCATCTTGAGTATTGTCTGCACCAGACAACATATGTCATCCACATAGAAGTCGTGTAATATAACCTCTGATGCTCTTGGAAACTCATCTAAATTGTCTATCGCAAGTTGTTTTAGACACCTTATTGCCAAAAAAGGTGCTGACTTTGTACCATAGCTCACAGTATTCAGAGTATATTCAGCAATTTCTTTGTCAGGATCGGACCTCCAAAAGATTTTCTGAAGAGACCGTTGATCTTCTTGAACTAACACCATACGATACATTTTTGCTATATCTGAACAAACCACTACAGGATATTTTCTAAACCTTAAAAGAATTGATACCAAATCATCCTGTATGTTTGCTCCCCTATACTGGATGTCATTGAATGATAAAGCCGTGTCTGTAGGAGCAGATCCATTGAAAACTACTCGTAGCTTTGTTGTGAGGCTTGTTTCATTCAATACCCCATGATGAGGAAAATAATATGACACTTCCCCACATTTAAAGTTCGGTTTAACCCAAGACATATGTCCCAAGTCTTTATACTCTTCCATGAAATCAATATATAGGTTTCTAATTATTGGATTTTTTTTCAAACTTTTGTCCAATGCCAAAAATCTCTTCAATGCATATTCCCTTGAATCCCCCAACTTTGATGGAGAATCTAACAACGGTATTTGTACCATAAATCTACCATTTTCACAGCGAGTTGTTGTTTCCACAAATATCCTTTCACACATTTTATCGTCATCAGACATACTACAAATAAGAGATGGAGGTTCCTCCAAAGCCCAAAATTTGGACAATTGATCTTGTACATCAGTATTCAAATTACAATGAATTTTTTGATTCTGAACTGACAGGAGTGGCCCTGACACAATCCATCCCAAACGAGTTTTCTGAAGAATTGGCAGATTTTTACCCAAATTTACTTGCCCAATGCAAAGTAGATTATAAAAATTATCAGCCCCAAGCAACAAATCTATTTCACCTTGTTTATAAAAACCAGGATCAGCAAGAACCAAATGGTCTGGTATTTCCAGATGTGAAATATTCAAAGTATGACTGGGTATTGATTCACTTATTTCCGGCACGACCAAACATGAAATATTCTTTTCGAATGAATTGTGAAGAGATTGTATTTTCACATGACACCTTTTATTTATATTGGACACAACTTGGTTTATTCCCATTATGGATACATTGAAACTTTCCAATGGAATATTCAAATGTTCACACAAACGAACCGTAATGAGATTTGATTGTGACCCATTATCGAGAAGTGCCCGACAAATATGTGAAAAACCATCTGAATCCATTATTTTAACTAATGCCGTCGATAACAATACCTCACCTTGTTTTACAACACCATTTTCAATGAACATTGATCCAACCAATGAACTTTCACCCGATTGTTGTGAGGGTTGTGATGGTATAACCTGTACTTTGAGATACCTGAGCTACAGATGCATCTCTAGTATTCCCATCATTATTATTTGTTGGTTTTTTCTCGTAATGTAATAAGGTGTGGTGTTTATGACCACATCTTCTACACCCATTAGCTTCACATTCTCAACTAATATGTGCAGCTTTCTTTAAACAATTTAAACATAACCTCAGTTTCTTAGCTTGTTCGAAACGTGAATGTACGTTGAATCTCAAGAATTTTTCACAATTTGTGATAAAATGGTTGTTATTGCAAAAAGCACAAGAAACACTGCCAACCATAAACGATTTATTTGACCTGTCATTTGACTTACCATCATATCTACCTCTTTGTGTATTTTGTCCGCCTCTCTTACTATTTTCCAATGTCTCAAGTAATTCTGCCTTATTTTTCAAAAAGACTTTGAATTCATCCAAACTCGCTACCCTACCTTTCGGTTTTTCTTCTTCCCATTCTCTTTTTGAAATTGAATCCAATTTCCCACTTATGATAAAAATTATAATTACATCCCACGATTTGACTGATTGTCCCAAATTTTCCAAAGATCGTAAATGCTTTGTAAGTGCATCCAAAAGTTTTCTCATTTCTAAAGCAGATTCTTTAACCAACAATGGAATATCAAACAATGCTTTTAAATGATTGTTCACCAGTAATGGAGTATTATTATATCTTTCACAGAGTAAGTCCCAAGAAATCTTATAATTCACGGCTGAAAATTCCAATGAATGTATTACCTGTTTTGCGTCCCCCTCCAGAGCTCCACGCAAAAAGTGAAACTTCTCAATGTCACCAATAGACTCGTTTTTATGAATTAGAGACTCAAAAGTGTCCCTAAACTCTAACCAATTTTCCAATGCACCTGAAAACTTAGGAATTGGTATAGGGGGCAACTGGGGTTTTGACTTTAAGCCTACCAGAACCTTCATGGGTTTTTTCAATGAAGTACGTGATTTATTAGATGTAAATGAAAGTGCGTCATCGTTATCATCATGTTGAATTGAACTCTTTTTTCCAAAATATTTTTACAAACTGCCATAGTTTTATGATAAAGTATTTCAAAATCTGACCCAACTTGCAGTTGATTTTCTAAATCTTCTTCCTCGACCAATAATTCAATTGACTTTTGTAATTCATCAAATTCTGGTGGTAAACTGTACATTTTATTCATACGATCCCCCATTTCTATCAATATTACTTCATCAACCATTTCACTATCTTTTTGTAGTTGAACTACCTCATCAACAATTTTTTTAAAAACAGTAAGACGACTTTTCACACAACCGCGCCTTCTAACCAATAATTTCAAATCGTTTGCCATTGTTACTTTCTTGATAGAATATTTTGAAAATCAAATAATTAACCAGTATCTACCTACTCACACAGTGGAAGTGACTATTTAGGAAATGGGAATGAAAGGAAATACAACGACTCACTTATTTGCATGTACCAAATACCAATACCAATTTTACGACGCCACTGGATTTTGCCTCTCTGAACGCAGTGCACCAAGTCTCTTGTCTACGAAGATGCTGTTGTCCTACGGCACCAACTCCTTCCACTTGCAGGCTCTCGTTTCCGTAGCTAATCGTCGAAGTCTCTGCAGTTCAATACTAATACTACTACTCCAGCATATACTTCACCAATATGTCAGTTGACTTCTTTATTGTTGTGACAGTTTTAGGAACCAAATATAACTGACAAATCCAATATTTGCACAGAATACCATAAATGAACCAATATGTTGTTGTATTTTAGCTATATCCATCCACCTTTAGCTGCTTTTCAGTTTCAATCGAGTGCCAAGCCACATGCACATCGATACAAACCGCCGTTTCCACCAATTTTTCTATCCAATATCCGCTCGACGGGACCAAAATTTATGTTGCGGATGAACTTCACACCAAGGACTGTATTCGTACTTATTTGAAACCTTATGAAGAAAAGCCCAACTACTTTTCATTCAACTATATTTCCCAATTGTACAGACCAAACTTATTCTGACATAACAATTATTTATCTGTCACGTTGACATTACATTACATACTAGATTAAAACACATTTTCGTAACATATCCTACATACTTGATTAGAACACCTTTTCGTAACACTATCTTCCTTCATTTTTCATAAATAAAGATACAGCTCCTTAAGTGAAATGATTACATACTTCCAAATTACATATAATTTTTTTTTTCTAGGAGCTGAGAGGTACCCTTAAAATATGTTATAGGATAAAATAAGGTTTATATAAATAAATTGTTGTTAAAAAAAATTGTTAAAATTGTTATTTCCGTCAACCGATTGCACCCCTACGCGCAACCCTCGAAAGTCTTCGAGAGACTTGTGTGAGCTAGGGAAGACGCAGCCCTTACCTTTTAACGTGTGATGCCAAGCACGAGACCGATGACCATGCGAGGCTTTGAACCCTCGACCCTTCGCTCCAAAGGCGAACGCTCTACCCACACGGCCACCACGGATCAAGGATAAAAGATTTAACATTCAGTGAAATATAGTGCGGAATAAATTTGAAAAACTCAAATTTCATTCTTCCAGGATTGCCAACATTATCAAAGAACCAAATGAAATATGACCTTGTGATAGAAACGCACGTAGAAGGCACGTATGTGAATTGTCGTGCAGTTTTCAGGCACAAGCGTCAAAAACGCATATTGGTTTAAATCGCACGTGCTTCAAAAACCCTGCGTGGGCACCCATGTATCTAAATCGGCCTTTGAGAGTTACTGCTGTCAGTTTTGTTGCTTGGTTCGAGTTCGACTCTGTGTACGTCACTATGACGCGTTGATGCTACAAGATTCTGATTGGCTAGAGCTTAATAAACCCTCCTTGTTAGTTTAGTCTCTTTGATCTCGATCAACTAGAAGCAGTCTTTTATCACAGAGTACACCTGGTGTACACGTTGCTTTAATGAACGAGCCTTTTGTGTCAGAAAAAATCCGTCAATCCAAGATAAATAGAAAAGTTAGGTTATCTAAATGGCAAATGTACTGGGTAGAAAGTTTTCGTCTGTATCTATTAGGAGAATATGGAATGTAAAACAGTATTCTGCCTCAATTTTTTCATCTAAATCTATTTTACCTTACAAGTTAATTTCAAACGAATTGTATCCCAAGTTTAGAATTGTATCCCAACAATATGAACACGTAAAATATTATTCAGTTTCCCCGGGAGATAAAGATAAAAATGATACTAGCGCAGATACAGAGTATGTAAAATTAACTTTGTTCCAAAAGTTTAAACAAATGTATAGAGATTACTGGTATGTTCTGCTGCCGGTTCATGTCTTAACATCAATAGGTTGGTTTGGTGGTTTCTATTATATGGCCAAAAGGTAAAACTCTTGAATTTTTTGTTATTCTGTTCATGATACCTAAGTTCTAGTGGAATTGATATTGTTGCTTTACTGGAATCGTGGAATGTAAGTGAAAAAGTCATAAACCCGCTCAAAGATTCTAGTATGGGTTATTTAGCAGTATCTTATGCCTGTTACAAAATAGCAACACCTGCAAGATATACCGTTACGTTAGGAGGTACTACCATTTCTATTAATTATTTGAAGAAATGGGGATATATAAAACCAGTCCCGAGCAAGAAGAGAATGAAAGAAATATACCTTGAGAAGAAAGGTACTCTTACAAAGAGTATGAAGGAAACCAAAGAAGGAATTAAAGAAAAAAAAGACAATATAATTGAAACGCTACAAGAAACAAAAGAGGAAATAAAAGAAAAAAAAGATCACTTACTTCAAAGTGTTACTGAAACAAAAAAAAAACTTAAGGAACAGAAATCAGGAATTAAGGATGAATTCTCTAGTATAAAAGAGAAATCAACTTGAAGTATTTTCTCATGTATATACAACATTCAGAATGTATTTTTATTTATATTCATAAGTAGATTGTATTACAAGTGTTGAAATGGATTCATTTCATTGCAATAATTGTTTTATTATGAATGGAGAATTGTTGAGAGATTCACAACCAAACTAGAATAGATTGAATAACGGCAAATATCAACGTTTCATGAAAGCTGGAGAGCACTGCATCTCTTCTCATTTCACATGGTATGTTGAAGACAATAGTAATTGAAAATCAAATTAAAATAAATACTTCAGCTCCACTGAATAATTCCAATTTGCAAATATATCCTGGAAGATTTATTTCCAGAATTTGATCATTATTTTTTTATCCCATAATCAATATTCAACTTTCGGTGGTCTGAAAATGAGCACTATTTTGTCATACCTTAAAAAATGTATCAATAAAATTGAATATATCACTAAAGTCTGTTTTGATAATGGGATCAGTCAGATATGTATGTATTGTTCCTTTGAATGAAACCAAAACCAACTTCTTATTAAAAATTCAAAAGTCATGTTCTTTTGGGTGTTTTAACCTTCCAAATTTCCTCTACAAAATCAAACTTTTAATCAAAAGATTGTTACACTAAACAACCACTCCATCTGAAGTTTATAACTAAAAAAAAACACAAGGCAATCACAATAATCTTCTTTTATATGCATACAACTCTTCATGCCTATAATATTTATGAATCAAATCATACATATGATGAAAAAAATAAAGCAAATTATCATATTGTCCATTATAAGCCTCAATTTCATTACTATACAGTCCTTCAAACTGATTCAAACACTTCTCTGTGAAACAGTTTTTAATACCAGTATATCTCGGATTAAGTCCCCAACAATGTAAATGAATTTCGATTAGAAACTGATGAATAGCTTCAATTGTAGCCAAATACCATCTTGGACTGCCTTTTTGATGTCTCCAAAATTGAGATATCCTGTTTTGTATAACGACACATGGGATGCTCTTGATTCTTTCATCTTTGTAAATGCCTGGAAAGAACAGTTTAGTATTAGTCTTCTGGCCAAATACACACTGATATTTGCATGACTATCAAAACAAATCTGGCAGGTTAAACTTTGCTATTCGAAACAGATTTTTACCAGAACTGAGAATTTTTGGTTAACCAAATAAATTGCTGAATTCAGAACAAATAATAATTAAATACTTTTTTTGTAATAAATAACATAATTCAAAGCATTCTGAAGAAGAAAAAGATATGACCATTAGATATCAACATATTCAGTTTTAAAGCCTGTATTACCCAAAAATTGATGACAGTAATGTGCAGAATATACTGTAAATAGAGTACCACACCATTTTTTTCACTGAATTTTTATTTGAAATAGCATACCTCTGCTCTGATTCCATGTGCTGTCTATAAATATGGCTTTACTGATTGGTAACTGTTTGGAAGTTCTAATGAATTGATAATCTTGGGATTTCAGAATATTTTTCATCAATGTACTTCTATTGTGCCCTTTAGGTGTCTCATCCATAGGAGCATTCTGACTTTTCAAAATTGTATCATAGGAAAGATCACTAGAAACCAGCTGACTAACACTAATTGCCTGCTGACTGGGAAAGATTAAAACAACATTTTCATTTTTATAATCTGGAATATTTGGATAGGTGTAGATGGAGACATCTCCTCGTGCTAATACTGCTGCATGGCTAGCAGTGCTTTTACCATCTATTTCATGTTTGTGCTTTATTATGTCGATTTTAATGGGGACCTAAAAATCATTGATTAAGTAAACAAAAAAACTAGATTTTCACAAGTACAGTTGATATGTCAGTTGCTCTCAAACTTTATGAAAAATAACATATACCTATTTCAAAACTATTCAAAAATATATTCTCTACAAATCACAAATAATATGAGACAAATATTTAACAGAAAACAACTAGGGACTTGCCAGACCAACAACAACTATTATTGTAATGTTCCTTTATCAGAACAGTCCCTTCATAATTATATCTATCTATCCTAAATAAAAATAAACTATAACAAACTCCTAGCACTCACTTTTACAGAGGGTAACTTTCCTTCTAGCTGTACTATTGGCACATAACAAGAATAGCAATAAAATTTTCTGGACTTTCCACAATTTGGACAAGGTTGTCGGCCTTCCAGCATATTCAGTACAGAGTTATCATCTATGATCATCCCTTCAAAGGGGTTTTTATCTATAAAACTTTGTTGAGAATCCATTGATTTTGGATCAGACATTCCCAAGGAGACTAAAATTGGTGAGTCTCTTTGGAGATTGGACATTTCCTGTTATTAAAATAAATGCCACAGTGTTGCCAGAGGTCTTGATTGAAATTTCCCATCCAGCCAACCAAAAATGCCCGGTCAGTAAAATTTTCAATCCACAAATACACTAAAATTTAAATTCATTCACTAGTGTTCACTGTTTCATCAAAAGTTCTTAATAATATATTGTACACTGGTCCACATATTCTTTTCTTATGTTGGCACAATGCGGCACAATGTACTGATCGACAATGTTTGGCATGGCAACACTGCCATATGTCATGTATGAACTCATGCACAGAACTTAAACACAGAGTTCTGTGACCTCATGTGTGTCCACGGGCCACGGGACATCATTATAAAAATAAACCAGTTGTCACCTGTCAGCGCAGTCGTATTGTGTTGTTATTCTACTCCTTCTCTTCATCTAACATCTAACCACTAACCTCTCGACAATACATGGCGCTGCGAACATAAAAATTATTGAAATCGATATTCATCGTAAAAATTATAAAATATTTTGTGGTTTATCGGATTTTTGTTGAGAGTTAATAGTTCAATAGACATTGAAATGGATTTTAGAGGTGTACCGCCCATGAAGATGACTGGAAATTTGGCCGAAACGTGGAAAATTTGGAAGCAACGTTTTATGACTTACCTTCAAGCAACCGAAATAACGAAGAAAGAAGAAAAAACTCAGAGTGCTCAACTATTAACGCTGGTATGCGCATTTACAATACATTTACCTTCCAAGAAGATGAGGTAGATAAATTGACTCCTCTGTTGACCAAATATATGAAGCTCATTTCAATCCCAAAAGAAATTTGACGTACCTAAGGCATAAATTCCTTACTTATAAGCAATTAGAAGTAGAGTCTGTAGAGCAGTATATCACAGAGCTCAAAAATCTTGCACTATCTTGTGAGCTAGGCGAACTGAATGGCTGGCCAGGTAAAATGAGGGATGTACCGGAAAATGTCAGAAATTATTTTAAGTTCAGATCTGAACTGTCATATATTAATAATTTGATCTATAAAGGGCAAAAGTTGGTTGTACCTTCATCACGACAGGAAATTCTTAAAAAACTTCATTTAACTTCTCATTTAGGTGTCAAAAAGTGTGTTGATAAAGCTAACTTGTCGTTTTATTGGCCGTTTATGAATATGAATGATATGTTGTTGAGCTGTGAAACCTGTCAAAAATTCAGTAGAATTAATCAGTCCGAGCCATTGATACCCCATGATATCGCAAAGATTCCTTGGTATAAGGTAGCTTGTGATATTTTTCATCTGTGTGGAGAATCATTTTTAATTGTAGTGGATTACTATTCAAAATTTGTAGAGTTGGCATGTCTAGGAAGGGATCTCTGCTCAAGTGAAAATGTTATTTTGCATTTAAAATCTATCTTTTCTATATAGACATGGTATACCTAATATTTTATGTTCAGATGGAGGACCTGAGTTTGCTAGTCATAAATTTAAGATATTCTCAAATAACTGGAATTTTTCTCATCTAAAGTCATCTCCCAGGTATCCTCAATCTAACGGCTTTGTTGAAAGAACCATTCAGACAATTGAAAATATATTTTAAAAATGTAAACATGAAAACGGAGGTCCTTATTTAGCTATTTTAGACTACAGAAATACCTCACTAAATGGAGAATCCTCTCCAGCTAATATATTAATGAGTAGAACTCTTAGGGATTGTTTACCAAAGCCATTGAATATGACAACTTGTGAAAGTAGAGCTAGATATGACCAGTGTGTTAATAAGCGTAGGGACGTTCAAAAATATTATTTTGATAAAAAAGGGGTGAAAGGTCTGCCAGAGCTGAAGAAGGGCGATAATATTTGGTATAAATTAGACAAATCCAAGATATGGAATAAAGCAATTGTTTTAGGACAAGTGAGAATTCGCTCCTACAAAATCTTGACTGAAAGTGGATCAACTCTTGTGAGAAATCGCAAATTTTTGAAGAAAGTTATCAACAATGTTTCTTGTAAAAAATCTGAAGAAACCTCATTAGAAGACAATTTTCAATTTGAAAAAAATTGTCATTACAATTTTTTTAATAATCATGTTTACTTAGGACCGAGTAATAGTAATGATACAGAAAAAGATTGTTCTTTAGAATTTGAATCTCACAAAGAAGTGGATGACAGTTTCAAGTTCACCATTACTGCGAACAAACTAGATAATAGTAAATTTAGCGAAATAGACTCATCTCAAAGTGAGCTACAAAGCTCTGATAACATCGTTAACATTGATATCTCACCACGAAATGATTCAGAAAGATCTAGTACTTCTAGCATTACTATTATGAATTCTTCATCAAAGAAATACTTATAAAATACAAATTTTCTTCCATCCAATACAAAGTCTGGCAGGAAAATCAAAAAACCTCAAAAATATAATGAATATCTGTGTTTTAAATGACATTTACAAATTTTATCTTTATCTATAAGTGTTACATAATAAGTTTTAAGTTTTATTTTGGCTTCAATCTGGAAGATTGAGTTGTTTTGTAAATACTTTTTATTGTATACAGATAGCAGTTATATAGTTGTAACATAATGTATAAATGAGTGTTTGAAATTGTATACTTACAAGAAACATGAATTGTCGTATTTCTATAGCATCTTTACAAAAAGAAAAGAAAGGGATGTTAATATAACACCTCACATGTGTGTCCACGGGCCACGGGACATCTTCATAATAAACCAGTTGTCACATGAACGTCATAGTCGTATCGTGTTGTTATTCTACTCCTTCATCTAACCACTAACCTCTCGACAATACAGACAAGCGTAAGGATGCCTCCGAGAATTGGTTGCGCAGTAGACAAAACCCTGGAGTGGGGCAGGAGCTCAATCGCTCTGCCTTATTAAACAGTAGTCGATCTTTGTCGCACATCTACTCACGCTTTCTATCGTTTGCGCATCTCAGAGGCATCCTTACGCTTGTCGATCTGTACATGAAAGTGGTTCGACCTCAAGGAGACTAAAATTTAACAGGGGGTGTTTGATTCCCATAAGACAATGGGGACACTAGTAGAAAGAGATCGTTGAAATGAAATTATAATGTGATGACTGGAATGCTCGTCAGGCTGCGCGACTGGATTTCTCACGGAGGCCGCCATGTTTGTTTTGTGGTTCCTGTCAGTGGCGGAGGAATCGAGATTGAGTTGATTGTAACATATTAAACTGATACAAAGATGCGCTACACTGCACTGGCGTGTTTACAAACCATAAATTGGGAAACTAATAACACGTACGTGCAGATGAATGTCTCTCCCGCAGGGTCCATACATATTAGCAGAATGTAAAATATCCGACAGGTAATTCGTCAGAATGTAAATACTCAAATTAGCAAGAAATTAGTAAGAACCGTACTTTGGCGACCGGACAATTGTCAACTGTACATATGGCGATTGTATCCTGTCAGAAATTACATTTCTTTAATGATAAAATGAAGACTGCATTCTGTAGGAACGATAAAAATGTAAACCAGTAAAAATCTAAACTGGGACTGCAAAGAAATGGGAAATTATCAGAAAATGATTCCATCGAAACAGTATTACGACAGAAAATGAATACAGCAGAAGTGCATTTGAAAAGATTCGAATTTTATTGAATTCGTACTTTGTCAGACCGGATTGTGTAGACCGTGAATCCGTCAGATTGCGCGATTCAAAACTATGCGCCATCAGACAGAATAGCAAGCAACACATAATACATACCCTGGGCGTAGCGGTGTTGCCAAGCTGCACAGTTATGATTCCTCGAATCAAAGGAAAATGATTTTGTAATTGTATTACGTTAATAACCGCAGTTAACTGCATTGATTATTTCTTGAAAATTCCCACTGTGCTGAGAACCTGCTGGTCAAAGTGCTTTCAAAACTTCATTATCAAATCAATTCAATCAATCACAAATTTTATGCCAGTCCCTCACACGTTTCGAATCATATCAAAAATATTAACCAAATCATGATCAAATTATGCCAGTACTTCTACTAAAAACTTTCTCTGAAATTCACTCAGTTAAGATGTATATGATATAAACTTTTGTCAGTGCAACCAGTGTTCAAGAGTGAATTATTTTTGAAGAGAAGTATCAAATTGTTTCTATGGATCTATTTGAGAGTGGGAACTTTCAACTTTAACCCTTTCGATACGAGTGTCGCATGTATACGCATTACCGGGCGGATACGAGTGACGTATACTTTCAAACTATTCTGGACAGCTATACGAGTATCCTATGGATACGACGGATATATTACGTTAAAATAGAAGCTTTAAAATGTATTCCGGCAAACGCGCACTTTTGTAGCGGTGGCGGTAACATCAAAGAGTAGGGGTCATAGACAAGAGAGATCATTCCCAAAATGGCGCGAAAATGCGCCAATGTCCTTGAATTTTACTACGATGTTTATATTTGTCTGTCAAATATCAGAATAATGTGTTGCTATCAGGCTGCTTGATTTTTCCTGAAGTCCTACTATTTTCTAGTGATTTTTCACAAAAATTAACGTTTATTTCAAAGAAAATTGACTAAAATCCAAGTAGAATTAATATTAATATTTCCATGTCCTCATGGAAGGTAGAACTACTGGAAATGGCTCAAGTGCTCTGTTAAAGACTGCCCTAACAGATTCTATTCTAGCTCGCGTAGTTTGGAAAAGATACGATTTTTTTAATTTCCCGATCCGAAAGATGTTAAACGAGTTCTTCAACGGAAACTCGCTTGTGATGATGGAGATAAAATGGAGAAGAGAAAACAATTATATTCAAATAACATCATTAATCATAATTTAAGTCGAACTGCAATCCCTACGTTGAATTGGTTTCAAAAGTCAAGGGTTGACAAAGACAAATAGTCAGAAGTAACTACAAAAGTGGATCAATAAATGCAAAAATATCTTTCAACAGCTTCAGAGTGTCATACCCAAACATAAAACACTCTTTTTTCAGAAACACCAAGGAAAAGCTAGTTGAGTTATTTAGTAAAGTTAACACACAAAAAATTTTTGGAATCTCTGTCAGATATATTTTCCAATCCAAATCGATGGAAATAAGAGAAATTGAGAGTGGAAAGGCTAAACTGGAACGCTCATTTGAGGACATGTAAATGAAGGAAGAAATTTCCAAAGAATTATTTACTGCCAAAATTGTTAGTGAACTGAAGGTAGGAAACCAAAGGGCAGGAGGTTTGGTTTGAACGTGAGTGGGCCCGTATCAGGCCCTCCACTGCGGCCAAGGGCAGGAGGTATATGATACAAAGGAGGCGGACCAAAAGCTACTGGAAAAACAAGTGAACAACTTTATGAAAAATTTTAAAATATTGCATTTGAACACCCTTGTGCAGTGTGTTTCATCACCAGGGATCATGGAAATAAAACAATTAAAATTTTAGATATTTTTTTACTGTACTGTAGGTAGGTACTTCACTTGTAACAGAAATATAATTTATTGTTAATGGTATATGGTAAAAACTAGTTTTGTAAAACAAAGATGTTATTCTTCAATAAAATTTTAAAAAATAATGCCTTTTTCCTAAGACATCAGAACCAGAAGTGCACATTCTTGAAGTCTATCGAATGTCAATGTTCGATTACTGCTAAGACAGAGCGAATAAAGTAGACAATGAATTCACTTCATGACTATAAATACCTGGTTAATTGAGGTAAAAGTGTGTATAGGTAGCTCATGCAGTGAGCCTTTGGGTTTTTCATCAAACTCCACCGTAGCCAAACAGGTTACTCTTACTTGTAATAACATGATCATGGGATACACTTCTATAGTTTGAAATAGCTACAAAAGTTATCAGGTCCTTCTTAACCCTATGGTTTATTCATAAAGATTAGTGAGACAATAAAAAATTTGAAGAATTTTGTCGTAAATAAGTCACCGATTAATTTACATTTAATTACTTGGTTCTGTGTTTAGGTTCAAGCAAACTCGGCTTTTATAAAAACTATGTTGTACATTTAACCACAAATCAGTGTTTCTCTGATCTGTGATTTAACATTGACAGTAAATGACAACACTCCTAAAAATCTTCCCTGTTTAGATTAGCACGCACTTATGTAATATCAAACTTGTCCCAGGTCATGTAACCTCTACTGTTCAATTTCGTAGGGTACAAGCAACCCTTTGAAACAATTCATCTCTGCATATAATGTAAATAAAAAATTTAAACAATTATATTCGATGAGTAAACAAACACAAGCTGTATAGGTACAAATGCAGTGGCCAGCACATACAAATAAAAAGTGAAATAACTGAAGATGCTCTCCGCCTCAATTAATGCATAAAACCTTCAACATAGTTACTATTAGTTACATAATATATAATATTACAATATCTTATCAAAAACTATTTTTTATTAAAAATGTCTGTCAAATAATAGCGGTTATGTTTATAACATAACCTCCAATCTCGTTATTTCTGCTCTTCTTCTTCATTAGGTTCTTAATGTCTTGTGACGTTGACGAAGATGTCACACGACCTGTTTCCCGGCTCGTGATTGGTGACACCAGAATCCAACCAGATTTTGAATTTTATGAATGAAATGGAATTGACAGTTGATTCAAGGATTCCGATACGATTTTACTATTTCATTCATGAATACCTCATGTGATCTCTCTTGTCTATAGACCCCTACTCTTTGGTAACATCGCGACACGTGCTTCAGTTTTGTGCATTTTTTGGTACTGTCAATATGTCGCGGCAGTTTCTTACTCAAAAACAGTTGAAGGAAATTGCAGATAGACTTATTTTAGCTGATGATAGTGATGTGGAGATTGTATTCTCCAGTGGGGAAAGTGAAGACGAAGATTTTCCGCCCTAAGATGAAGTTTTTCCGGCAGATGACGAAGATTTTCAGCCAAATGATGAGAAAAGTGACTATGATGACAGAGACCAAATGGAAACTGATGAAGTAGCAGAACGTGATAAACCTGAACATTCAAAATTTTCATTCAACTGGACACACAATCCTGAATGAGGAATCGGAATCCAAAAAAAAAAATTCATAATTTTACAGTGGATAGAGCTCAATGCCCTGGTTCCGAATATATATATAACACTTATATATCTTTTTGAATCAGAGCCGTAAAAAAAAAAAATCTGATTTTGCGCGGGAAACACAGTTCATTCCTAAAAATGGCAAAGTGAATATAGCCACGCCAACTCCAACTTTTTCAAGGTTGGCAACAAAATTCCTTGAATAAATGGATTGTTGACATGTACAGAATGTTTTTCGATTTTTGACAGTTTCAAAATGTTTGGATTATTTATTCATTGAAAATGATGTGTATTTCGCGAAATTTGACTTGAAAACCGTGTTGAACGTTCACATGAATATTGTTTCGATTATTTCGAGAGAAATCATGAAGTATTCAGAAGTTTGTGTGTGTGTAAATAATACGTGCAGGGGCATTTCAAATAAAAATTCATAATCCATATGCAGTGATCATTTCAAGTATATTTCAATTGAATTAACAATATTACTTCATGTAGCTTGTTAGTCAAGCAGATTATTACATTTCTTTGTCATCCCTGATCATAGAAATATAATATTTCTATGTCCCTGATTTGAATGCAGCATATAAAAAAGCAAGGTTAAACTTAACATCCTGATAGATCATTTTGCAAATTGATTCATAAATAAAATGCTGTTCTTTACACAATTATTAGGTAGCATGAAGATGAAACTATATTAAAGCCATTAGATTAAAATTGGAGGGAAGAAACAGTTTGAAAAACATCATTCAGAATGCTTCGAATATTATAGCATAGTTTCTTGTTAGGTACAATGGAAAATTAGGATAAAAACCATTTAGAATAGTTTTAAGAATGTTCAAGACTATTACTGCTTTTAAGATTCAATGAAATTATACTGGTAGTGAACATAACCTCTTGTTTTATTTCAAAATTATACAGTTTGATAACTTCATCAATTTTGTTACCTTAAACTAGTTTCTGTAAGTTTCGGCTGTTATGAGTGTTATTATAACTATAAATTCATTGTATAACTTAATACAAAACATAAATTTAGATTTTTGAGGCTATTACTTACCGATTCACAGAGGGTACATTATTATTTCACCAAGAATAGTCAATAATTTACACTGCGTCACATTCACATTAATATGCATTGCAAAACTCAAGAGAAGAAATCTGGGAGATGGTGGATAGACCTTGGATGCACAAAAAACAAACAAAAAGGAAGCTTGTCATTAGTTCATGAAACCCTAGTACAATTTAAACAATATTTCAGAATGTATCATAATGTATTATGTATTTGATGAGATATTGCAAAGTTCTGGTCATTTCACATTTCATTATGTTGGTATTTATTTCTGAGAAAAACTAACACCAGTTTTGTTGGGACAATGAATTGCCATGTGTACCTAAATACAACCAATATTGGTCAATTTTATTGTTTATTTACTAATAGATTTTACTGGACCTTCTGTTTCAATAAAATGATTTTTCATTTCAGTCAAAAGATGGGTAAAATCTATGAGAAATCGAATTGATGAATATTTGTTCAGGTTCTGATCAGGATAGAAAAAAGGAAACTGGAATAGTGAGAAACTGTTGCTGATGTAAGTTGCATTCCAAATTAACACTACCTAACAAATATAGAAAAATTACTGAGAACAGGAAGGCAAGGCAAGGTTCTATCTCAAATTTGCCATTAGTTTAAGTATATGACTGGGAGCTATAGTTCTCTTTTGTCCAGTTTTGAGACATTTGTGTGTTCGAATTTCTTCCTAACATTTCATCAGTCAAATAAATAGCAATTAGTAAATGTACCAGATTTCCTTTCAAAATGTTTGAGCAGTGATATAATTAAAATACAATCATGGAATGTTCAATTTCAAATAAATGTTTCACTCATTAAACTTGTTATATTCCTTTTAAAATATTAAATTTGACAAGAAATACTCGAGATTCTTCAAAAATTGTATCTAGCTCCCAAAGCATTTTGTATATTTTTCAATTTTTATTTCCCAAAATGAATAGATGTTCTGTTTCAGGTTGATGAGAATTTCCACGGATTGGCAAATTATTATTATATGAAAAAGTGTCACCACTTCACAAAAGGGTTTTTTCTTTAAATCTACTGTAAGAAAGAAATCAAATATTATAGATGGGAGTGGAAAATGTATAATAACTGAAATAAAAAATATATTTCTGAGTTTGTGTACATTTTACTTATTCAAAACGCTTTCATACATGGCTGGGAGATTTCTGAGAGGTTTGTAGTTTCAAGAGGCAGAGGTTAAGTTTTTTAGATAAATTTTAACTAAGCTCAATGTTTGGAATCACTATTTTTCATGAGTGAGGTTATTCTGGACTTTCATTGTCTAAAAAAACAAAGAAAAATTCAATTCTCTGCAATTTTTAATCACGACGTTTCAACTGTTAGAATCTACAGTCGTTATCAAGTGTATTACTTGATAACGACTGTAGATTTTAACAGTTGAAACGTGATTAAAAATTGCAGAGAATTGAATTTTTCTTTGTTCTTTTTTAGACAATGAAAGTCCATAATAACCTTACTCAAAGTGATACATTGCCAACCACTTTCAAACAAACTATTTTTCATTTTACATTGGAATTGAATAATTATTTTCTAAAAAGAATGTCAATTGTTAAGAAATGATTTAATAATCAAATCTTTTGACAAAATATCTATATTCCAATTTAAGAGGGATATTCTGATTTTGTGAGAAGCTTGAATGAACAGCAATCACATGAGAAGACATTTTCAACATCCTATTTTTAGGATTTTAAGCTTCCTGTCTTAAGATGAAAAAAAGGGAATTAAAAAAAAACTTTGATAGAATAGAAGGGCAAATGAAGAATTAGATATGCAAACTCAGAGTATGATAATTTATTGAAAAAACTAAATAATTTCTTCGAAACAAGTCCTATAAATGCTGTAACTTATCGAGATTAATTGATCTGCCTCCACTTGTATAGATTTTCTTAATCTTACATTTATTCATTTTCGAAATTTATCAAGAAAATAATTCCTCCACAAAATAAAACTCTCAGTCAATAATTTTTTTTAGGTTCTACGTGAATTGTAGGGAAAGACAATTATGAAATTGTTTAAATAAGAGACAAATTTTCACGATTTGAATGTTTTCAAAAAATTATCAAAATGCTACTTTCACTTGAACAACAGAATAAATGGAAATTAAAATCTGTCAAGAATCCTATCAAGAAATTTACCAGTATCAATACCCATCTGAGCTTTTTAAAATATTAACATTTTAGGATCAAAAGCAAATCTCGATAATACAAAAACACTTGCATTACATTTTGCGGTTTTAATCTCAACTCTGAAATAAATATAAGTACTTATTGAGATCAATGAATACATCCATTCAATCATTCCAAATAAAAACCCCAACATGAATAAATCTGATTTATCTTGTAAAAAAATGGTTCACAAATAGAAATCATCTTACAACAATAAATTGAATATAGGCTCAACTCAAACACTAGAGTACATTTTTTATAAAGTACGAGTCAAATATCTAAGTGAATATTATTCAACATTTAGACATAATGTTCAAGTTCCACTACCAACCTGTTGAAAGTTTCCATGCATTTTGATTTTTTATACAATACTAGCTTTTATTTTGAGTTTGTCCAGTGTTTGACATCACAGAGATTACAAATTTATATTCTACATCACAAGGTTGCTAGACCAATGAATAATTTGTAAACAGTTTAATTAAAACCCAGTTTTCTGAATGGACAGAGAGTTGAAATAAATAAACTTTTATCGAAAGCAATATGAGCTCATTTTAATCTCCATTCACAAAACAGGTTTTTATGTAAAAAAAAGATCAAGGTTTCTCTGTGTACTTTGAAATCCAGGAAACAATAATTGAAAACCAATCGTCCAATTCAAAGAGCCCACCTATGTGGTCTATGTATTATGTATACCTACATATTTATTACAAAATTCTACAGAAAGGCACTAGGCCACTGACTACATTTACAGTACAAATTAAAATCAATATTTACCTAAGATCATATTTGTGGTTACAGTCTTTTATAGCAATTACAAATTGTGTGGAGATTACTCAATTCAAAATGTACTTATGGTATAAGAAAATAACTTGTTGACAAAGTATCATTTCAAGGTGCAATATCAAAATGAACGCAAATGATGAATATATTACATACATAGAAAAATCAAAACATTTCAATAATCTTAATGTAAAATAAATACAATATACACAATATTCAATAATAAAAATCAGAAAATTATACTACAATGAAAAACAAAATTTTTACTCCTTCGAGAGAATTATATTAGATAGACTTCGGCAGAATTCCAAGAAAACATCTAGAATCTCTCAAATTGTCTTAGGGCTATATTTTCCTGATATATCGCAATTCAAATATGAGATTTGACAGTAGTTTATTAATAAAAGTATTGAGATATTTGAAGTGTCAGTGTCAAATGGATTTGAGCTAATAAAAACAGTACAATAGCATATTTATTATTTAGAACTCAAAATTTTACAGCTAGATCAAAAAAAAAAAACAATTACTTTTTCAATTATGCAAACTCTTTTTTATGACAAACAAATGTTGCCGAACTGGTCTAGATAAAGTCAAAATTTACAAAAATTCAGCAACTTTTCTGCTGCAAATTAAATTTTTCCATAATTTATTAAATAAAGACCCAAGAGGGCCTGTTTTTTTTCTGCAGCGTGATGGATTAGTAATAATTTGCAATGTTTTCTTGACGACTTTGGATTGCCACTTTTTATTTGTCTAAAAAACCTCAAATCTTTTTATTTATTTTAAATAATGTTCTGATTGTGAAAACCTTTTTGAAATATTTTTTTTCCTAATGAAAACTAATGCTCCTACTTTACTCTTGGTGCACTTATTCATCTCTCTCATATACCAAATAATACTGAGATTTCTTTGGTTGCATTTTCTGTTTTATGGTGGATTTATGCAGCAGTTTTAAGTCATACGAATGTTCGTCAATGATTGGTTGAAATAAATGGTTCAGCCAATCACTGACAAATATTCTTCCTTGTGACTTGAAGCTTATGACTGCTGCATAAATCCACCATAAGAGGATGAAGCAAAAAGGAAAATTAAAATATCTCTAATGAGATAACTTTTGAGAATATGATATCTTATTTAATTTCCTTCTGACAAAATTGAAAACTTTCTTTTGACTCCTTTACTATCCAACAATTGTCTTTGCTTTATTGAGCAGAGAAGTTTGAAATTGTTTCAAAGAAAAGTATTAAATCTGCTTAGACTGAACTTCTTATATGATTAGCCTGAAGAAATTCCAAGAATGAACCTGGTGCAAGATAGTCCTTCCAGCGTGTCTTCTTGAAGTTACCAGAAGATCATCTCTGCGGCAAAAAATCCAAGCCTCTTATCATTGAAAGTTTGCACCCCTCTCTGTAATTAAAAATCATAAATCAGCTACATTAAAATATAAATAGTGAAATAAATATTAATGAAGGGGTAATAAATATTTTATAAAACCTGGAAATTATATTTTCTTATACTCAAATGAGAAATATGGATTCTTATTGTGCTTGGATTAATTAGAATATTAATATTGTTTTGACTAACTGAACTGATAGGGTACGCTCTGCAATCAATTTTATATAAGTGAATAAAGTGCTATTATATTCTTGATAAAAGTAGCCAGATGACTGTGAAGCCACCTGAAGAGTTATATGTTAAATGTTGAGCAAAGCTGACTCTCTTAGATGGGTGACTAATGTACATCTACAAAAAATCAATTGGTTCTCAACTTTGTCTTTCCTAGGTCATGTCTTTCCAAGATAAGTGGCCATCGCGCTACAGTGATGCCCTTTCACCCAGACGACCTCGGATCAAAACAGCATCTGCCACCAAGCTAAGAGTGGTTCGGAATCTACTCTCACAAAAGCAGTAGGTTCTGAATGTCCCCTGTTTACACAAGATCTCATATGAGTTTCCAATGAAGATACATTAAATGAGTTTATTTTTTTTAGTTGCTTGTAAGGGCTCAGATAGTTAACAAAAAAGGTCAAATTAAGAGCAACATTGCATTTTTTTGTATCACTTCATTTCATAAGTAAGCACACTATTAGTTTCATATGTGAATTATGTTAATATCCCCCTTGAAACTAAGATAGGTATCCCTCAGGGAACAGTGCTTGGTCCACTTCTTTTCATCACTTACATCAACTCACTGCTAAACCTAAACATAAATGGCATCTCTATCTCTTATACAGATGACACAGTCCTACTTTTTATATAAGAAACCTGAGAAAATGTTAAAAATAAGGTGTCTCATGGATTAGATTTGGTAATAAAATTTTGGCTCGACAAAAATAAACTAACTTTAAATTCTGATAAAACATTTTATATTGCCTTTTCAATGACAGATTCAAAGAGACCACAATTTAATTCTATCACAATGAATGATCTCATAATAAACGAAACTAATTCCATAAAATATCTAGTTATCACTCTAGAATGGACAACTCATATTAAAGACTTAACTGACAAAATTAGAATATTGATTCATAAATTTTATATAATATGCAAAATTTTAACAAAAAAAACTTATTTTGCAAATCTACAAGTTCCTAGTCGAATCACTGCTAAATTATGGAATCATAGTATGGGGGGCCCTATGACGATGCAGTAACTCAACTAAATGTAGTACAAAACTACATACTAAGAATAATATTGTTCAAAAATAGACTATATTCTACAAGTAGTTTCTATAATGAATCGATTCTGAATGTCCGATGTCTATACTATCTTAGTAACTGCATCTTCTGTTTTAAATCTACAAATAAACATTTTGTGAACCATTGCTACCAAACTAGACAGTACACAAACAAACATATCGTAATACCATTTAGAAAATATGATGGAAACCAAAAGTTTGTATGAACTGTTGCACCAAAAATTTATAACATCTTACCAAATGAAATTGAAGTAATTAACTAAATACAAACACTTACTACTACAAGATTATTTTGTATTATTGCACACACAGGTGTTAATTCACCTAGGTGCATAACTGTAAAAATGTACTGGCAAACTTGTTGTTAACACATATGAATGTATCACATTTGTTATTTTTGAATAGAGAATTGAAAGAATTGAATTGAATCTTGAAGCTCAGAACAGAACAATCATTTGAAAACTCGTAGGTAATTCAAATATGAAAGTGTGAAAAAAAAATTCATGAATTCAATAAAACACATGATAATAGTTACAAATCACTAAAAGTTTTAACTCAAAGAGAGAAAAGCATGTCTCTGAAACAAATTGAAAATATATCTGAATTAAAAATGTTTTGCCCTACTGACTAAGTTTTCTACAAAATCTTTCAGCGTATTATACTGGAATTAAAAATAAATAATTAAAATATTGAACTAAATCAAAAATAATATTGTAGATTCTGTAAGGTGAATTGATTGAAAAGTTCAAATTGTGATTTTCACGAAACTTGTCTGGAAGTATTTTGAAAAAGAATTCACCTGAAAAACACTGGCAATTGGAGATTATGGAATAAACCATAATCAGTTTGAAGAGATGTTATTGTTATTTCCGTTAACCTGTTGCATCCCTACATGCAACCCTTATCCATGCACAAGACCGGTGACCATGGGATTCGAACCCACGATCCTACGCTGGAGAGGCAAACGGCTCTACCAGCTGACCACCACGGTCTATAACAGAAAAATCTTTGTGGCTTACAAATCGAAATTAAAATAATATTCAGTTCATTTTTGCAATAGGTTATTTGAGTTGTTATGTAATGAGATTCATCATCCTCTATTAACCATTATAGGAAATAGGAACTAAACAAATAATTTTCCACCAAAAAGGTGAAAAAACCAGAATTTTATACTTACGTAATATTTCTCTGTTCTGGATGAATATTTTATATGTGGCTGGACCAACAACCCCCATCACGTTTCTTTGATATCCCATAGCATATACGTCTTCATAAGTTTTCTGCCTCGAGCTGGAAAATAAATTAAATGATGTTTGAATCAAGAGATGAAAGGAAATTTGTAGCACACTCGCCCACAAAATATCATTTGAACTGATAGAAAGATAAAGACATTTGAATTAATTTGGTAAAATTGGTTTGTGTGATATTTCTGAGTGAATCTGTTTGTGTTTGATGGCTTAGGTACAGAATTTTATGGGAATTTCATAGGTTTTTTATTTAGGGTATTCAATAGAAACAAACGATTTTCCTACAAAATAAATTGAAAGCAATTGATAGTCTCCATTATTGTTCCTACCAGTTACCACCAAGAATATTCCATCTTATCTGCACAAAAAAATATTGTTTTTTCACATAATTATGAGCGTAATTTGATTATTAAGAATGAGGGATTGTAATGCACAAAAGATCAAAGTTTGGAATTAACTTTTCTAAAAATTCATCTAGAGAAACTAAATTTAAAAAAAAGCTGATTTGAAAGTACCCAGTTATGTCTGTCCCAGTAACATTAAAGTCATCCATTTTGATGCTCAGTAAGTCAGTATTACTGTCAACAATACTCTAAAAACTAACCACCAAGAGTCCATTGTCAAAAGAGCCACTTAGAAACTGTTTTCTGTTTTGTGCCAAGAGATATAGATTTATAATCTATATGCTACAGATCCGACTTGTTATAGGTAGGTATTCACATATTTAGAGTTCAGCTCCTGTGCTAGATTAAATGTCATTGAGAAAATAGCAAAGCATCTCATCGGTAATACCTCACTCATAATCACGCTTACTTTCCTGGAACCCTGCAGACAAGTTGAGACTCTTTAATTTTTTTCAAGGCCTGGAGACTTGTTGAACATTTCTTTTCTAGGACTAGTTATTTCAAGAACGACAAAGCTTAGAAACTTATATTATCTTGGCATGTATTCCACAAAGCTTACAATTCAAAACATATAAATTAGTCCAATCCTTTCCAACAATTCTTGGTTCACACAATACCTATTTCTGAATTTTAATTGAATTTTTTAGTGAGAAAAATGGTAGGAAACTCAAATATTTTGAAATGCTAGGACGTTTATAGAGCATTTCTGATTTGCCTTTTGTGTTAACTAATTTCAAAATTCCTCAGAGAACAACAAATTTGAGAAAGTTTAAATATTGACAAACGTGTTTTATAGGTTATGGATTGTTGAAATTGAGTTATTCAATAGGTCTCTAACTTTTAGGAATGGGAATAATATTTGTTATTGCTCGCTTATATTGGAAACTGGTGAAATACGCCTTTTGATTCTACTTACACGGTTTGATATCTTGATCAAGGCGAACACGAATTTAATCACATTCGGCGCTCTGCTCTAGAAACGTCCACTCACAAAAAATAGGTACCTATCTGGTGATTGACCTTCACAATCTGCATATCCTCAACCACTTGTATTGTACTTTCACAACATCAAAAATGTCTATTCGAAAACAAGGACTTTGAATAAAACCGCTGTGCTTGATCACAGCCTCAAACATAACAATAACAATAATTTTGTCATTTCTAGTTCTAGTGCAGAGTGCAGCTGCACCTAGAGCAACGACTGTAACGCGCAACTCATGTCGGAAGTCGGAAGACGTATTTTAATTTAATTTCAAATTTAAAGCGGGTAAATCTTCATGCAAAAAAATTATTTTAGATATTGGATGTTGTATATTATTGTTTGATACGAGGGATTGGGGGTATGCATTAAGTTTTGATTAAGGAAGAGAAATCCTAACTTGTTTTAGTAGTTTAAAAAGTTATTCAAATATCATTCTCTATCATTTTTATTTGCAAAGTCTGAACTCTACGTATTCGTACCTATTTAGGACGTACGTAAAACAATGTCATTGAAGGAAAATATTTTCCTTTTAATAAACAGCTAGGTATTTCTCTATCAATAAGTTGAAATCATCTTTCTGTCATACCTACCTACCTAGTGCCTAAATCTTGAGGCGGGATTTATAGGTAAATTGGCATTGGATTATTTATTATTTATATAATGCTCAGCTGCTGAATTTGAAATTAAACAACAGATATATAGAGAAACTCACCTGATGAGTATTTTTTTGTGTCCTTAATAATAGTCCAGAGTGTCTATTATGGAAATATCCGATTGATCTTGTGCGAATTTGTCATCTATTACTTCAATCATCATATAGACACTGAGAACTGATTTGTTTCACAATATTCACTATCACACACAAAAACTATTATGAAAATATAAAATAAACCAACTAATTTATAAGTTAGAGTGGATTTATGCAGCACAAATTTACACTAAACTCCAACTTGAACTAAACTTCAACTAAGGAAAAATTAAACTTTGGTTTGTATGGCATTTATGCGAAAAAATTAAGACAATTTACGCATTCTGTTTGGCATTTTTATTCCTATAAAGATTTTCATTTTTATCGTAAAACTATAATTGGTATTGGCGAATGAGGTCTATGAACATTCCATCTTCGATTGCCATTATTTTATATTTCTCCACCAATTCGATTTGTTTATTGTACCTTTATTCAAAATGATTTGGAATTGGAGGTTACAAAATTGAAACGTCATTTACGTTGTCTTTTCCATATCATTCCGCCGTTCAGCCCGCGGAATTCATAATATGTGCCAACAATTGCGTAGTAGTGTCAATAATTAACATTAACACTAGAAACATGAAAGTTGGTCAACTATTAATTTAAATTTAGTTTTAATTTCCCTGCATAAAATGAACTATGTCAAATGAGAGGTTTATCTTCTTTAGTTGAAGTTGAAGTGTAAATGTTAATTGTAGTTTAGTGTAAATTTGTGCTGCATAAATCCACTCTTAATCCATTGAAAATGCATTTCCTCTTTGACACTTTTGACAGCAGACAAACTTTGCAATTGACATGAAGTTCTACACGACCAGTGCAACCAACGTGAATTTCCCGCGAAAAAAAATATGAATTTTTATGAATGGCAACTTGTGACGTCACAAGTTGTGCGTAAACGAACTATAGTACAGCTTTTCTTCGGGAAAACGTCGTTTTTCGAATAAACGCTTTTACAGGTCGATTCAGCGTGTTGGGAACTACAATTCAACAAATTTTGGAGAAATTTAATTTTTCATTCCGATTCCGATTCCTCATTCGAACCTATCATTCATGGTTCATTCGAAGAGAACAATAGTGGTTGTCAGATCCCAGAAATAAATGGTGAGATATCCAAATTTATTTATTGTATTCGGATTTCAATATTTTTTATTCTTCCAGCATTGTCAAAACCACTGGATCTTTATGAATTATCAAGATTTTGTTCAGAGAATCGTAGACGAAAGTAATAGACAAATGTTGTACTTGAGCAATGCTGATGAAAATTTTACTAAGAAACACCGCAATCCTAAGCAAATTTTAATCAATGAATTTTATTCCTTTCTTGGTCTTACACTGCTTATGACTAGGTGCAACAAATTGAGAATTCATGAGTATTGGTCCACTGACCCATTGCTACAAACGCCTTATTTTGCGAGAGTGATGAAAAGGGATAGATTTTTCTTTATCATGAATAAGATTCTTCATTTTTGTGATAATTCAATACCTCCAAATAACGATAAGCTATATAAGATAAGATTCGTCGTAGACCACCTAAATACTAGATTTCGTGAAGTTTTTTTGCCTTTCCAAAATTTATGTTTGGATGAAAGTCTAGTTCTTTTCAGAGGTCGATTGTCATTTATGCAATACATAAAAAGTAAGAGACATCGCTTCGGTGTGAAATTATTCATGTTGTGCGATTCTACAACAAAATACTGCCTAAGTTTTATTGTTTATACTGGGTCTGGTACTGATCTGGATCCCTTGGAAAAAAAAACATTGAAATAATAGGGAAATCGGGACAGATTGTCCTTACGATGATGAAGTATTATTCAAGAAAAAATCACATGGATAATTGGTACAATAGTCCTGGATTGGCAAAATTATTACATGAAAATAAAACATACGTTTGTGGAATAGTGAATTAAAAAGAAAATGCATGCCAAAGATGTCAGACAAACTGGCTAGAGGTGAGATGACATTTCGAACTAGTGGTCCACATCTTGTTCTGAAATGGTGCGATAAAAAAGAAATTTATATGATAACAACAGCACATGACTATGGTATGTCCCGCAAGAAATGTAAATATGGGCCTGACGTGATGAAACCCAATTGCATCCTAGATTATAATAAAAATATGGGGAGAGTTGATCAAACGGATATGTTGATCAGTTCTATAGATTCAGGGCGTAAAACTGTCAAATGGTATAAAAAGTTATTTTTACACGTCCATGATATGGTTATCATAAATTCTCGTGCGCTTTATGATTTAGAACATAAGAAAACAAGTAGTATAGCTGACTTCCAACTGGAAATAACTCGACAGATTTTCCAGAAATACACCGAACCAGAAGCAACAACGTCTCTCCCTAGGCACAGGCAAACAGAAGACCCATTACGGCTTACAGCTAGACACTTCGTTAGAAAAATACCAAAACCAAACCCGACAGCGCAGTATGTTCTATGAAAACAAAAAACGTAAAGAAACTACCTATCAATGTGATATATCTAATTTAGGTATATGTGTGGTTCCATGTTTTGAACATACTAAAAAAACATTTTGAAAGTTCCATAAATGTTTTTTTCAATGTTTTTTAATTAAGTTTGTGAAAAAAATGTTATTTTCGTTATATTGTATAGGAATAAAGTATATTTTTTGGTGTTTTCTGGTTTCGAATACGAGTGTCGGACGTACACGACAAATGCAAAAACGTGCGTACAGGCGGTACACGTTATGAAATGCATCTACGTATAGAAAGGGTTAATAAAAAAAAACTCGTAGAATTTTATATAAAAATAAAATAAATTTTGATAAATTTAGTTGTTTCAGTTAAGTGTATGTTAAATTAAATATATGAATGAGCAAATAAAAAGTATTGAAAACAATCTATGTAAAAACGTATATTTGGTGCATATTTTTATGACTATCCTGAACATTTCATGAAAACTAAACAGTTTTGAATGAAATCAATATACATATAGGTACAGTTTTTTTAACAATTTTTATCATGAACAAACAGAATTGAGGGCAATTTTGCGTAGCGATTTTCCTAGTAAATAGAACAAACTTGTGTTCATACATATTTTCCTTTATTTATTAACCCACTCCAGTTTTTTATTTTAATTATTGACTCAAAGGAGATTCTGTGAGAATGAAAATAATTATTTGAAAATGAAATACACTACAATATGTGACCCAAACATTCTTACAAGAAGCTACATCACATGTTTTTTCAGACATGATCTGGAGTAAATTGACACGAAAGTAACACAATGGTAAAACTGCCCAAGGAAGTATGTCATCACTTATTATAGTCCAGTTGGCGGAGGCCACGAGAACAAGTAATTAGCAATCTCGCTGAACTTTTTTTTTTTTTAGTAGCATATTGGATTTAAAAAAAGTTCACTGGTCAATCAATTTCCAAAGTCAAAAAATATAATAAATATAATGAAAAATAAAAAATACTGACTTGTGGGGAAAGTTTTTTTTCTACCAAAAAGATTGATCGCACTTTTTTTGTCAGAGTTATACTTTGTCCGCAAAAAAATCATTAAGGAACTTATGCATACTACACACGGGATGCCTGGTCAGCCGCGTGAGGACCTATTTTTTAGAACCGGGCATATTACATTATAATCTGATACGTACTTACGAGATCTCAAATTGTAGTTATAAATATTCTATTTTCAAGTAGAAAATCTGAACTTTCTAATTCATTTTTATTAAAACATTGTATAGAAAAACGCGTATATATCTATATTAGAATCGAAAATTGACTGTTCAGATTATAAATTTTCTCAAAAATAATGATAATTCGGAAAAAAATTTCATTTCGGAAATTTTTTATTTAGGTGACCTAATTAACGAATAAAATTTTCCAGTCATTGATTTTTTCTCGTTATGAAATATGGCTCTTGTGATGATTTTGAAATTTTTCGAAATCTAAATTTCATAGCGATATAAATATATAGGCCTCTGCAAAAGTATTGAAAATAAACTTATTTGACTGAAACTATTTTCAAAATGTAGGTTAAAAAATACATGTCAAGAATCTTTAAACATAAATCAATTCAATTATAATATTTTTTTGTGTATATCAAGAAAATGGCATTTTTTTGTTCTAATTGTTATCTCTTCGTATTGTTGAAAATAAATTTCGATACTGTTATACCAAACAGATGAACACTGAACCAATAGAATGTATATAGTGGACAGGTAAGAAATGCAATAGAAACGGATGCAGGTATAAAATACGTTAGGCTGCTAATGTAGCAGCTGCTCCGGTTTTCGGGAGTTTCGGTGTGTGCGCGGTCGTTCATAACATCATATGATGTTATAGCAGAGACGAGTTCTGATGAATCTGATGCTAAAAACAATGACGATGATAACAAAATGTAGATGATTCCATGTAATTTTTTTCTAATTTTAATGAAAAAAAAAAACAAATGAAGACTTTTTAATTTAAATTAATTATTTTATACCCAGAGAAAAATAAAAAATCTTGAAATTTTTTTGGAAACCTTAGAAATAAAGTCCTTCTACAGAAATAATGTAATAGATATTCGAGTGGAATGTAATAATTTTGAATTTAAATCGTGAATTTTATCTCTTGTTTCTAGTACAAGATGGCTGATGGCGAATCAATTTTTTTGCGGACAAATATAACTCTGACAAAAAAAGAGCAGAATTTCTTCTTGGTAGAAAACTTCCCCTTCTAGATGGTGTTTTTTATTTTCCATTATATTTATCTCGGCCCAAAACATTCTAAGATTTTGAAAATAAAAATATGTTTAGACATTTTTTTGACTTTGGACCAGTGAACTTTTTTTTATATCAATCAGTATCTCTAAAATACTTATAAAAAAAACAAGCGAGATTGCTAATTACTTGTGCCCTATAACAAATTAGGATTCACCACGCACTAAACAGACGATTCAATTTTCACTTTTTCACGACGAACTAAAGATGTTTTTGGCAATAAAAAACATTAACTGGAAAGTTAAATGATTCACCAAACACAAACACTGAAGAAAACGACGAAAAAATGTTACTAACTGTATAAAAATTCACGAGCTCTTATGGTAGACGAACAGTTCTGGAGGCCAGGTGACGTCAAATGACGATGCATCCTCTCTGAAATTTGACAAATGTACGGAGATAGGAATTGAGCCATCCTTTGTAGTGCATAATCGTTGAGTCATTTTCACAGAAAATTGATTGTGGCGACACTGAATAGGAGTACCTACTGGAATCGTCCACTAACCTTATTCAACGATTATACACTACACAGGATGGCCCATTTCCTATGTCCGTTCATTGGTCAAATTTCAAAGCAGGTGCATCGTCATTTGACGTCACCTGGCCTCCAGAACTGTTCATCTGCCATAAAAGCCCATATATTTTTATACTTTTTCACAGCGGCTTTTCTTCCTGTTAGTAAAATTTTTCCGTCGTTTTCTTCACTGTTTGTATTTGGTGGATCATTTTCTCTATCTTACTCTATCTTTAAAAGGCATGAATCATAAGCGGTATTTCTCTTTGGGGTTACATAATAAATGAACATGTACATTTGCGAAGTTTAGTTGCTGCTCATTTACTTCTTCAATACTATTGTATTTATTGAGAAATTACTTAAAAGCTTTTATTATTGTCATCCCTCAGCTTGAGCTAATTTTATGATCTCCAAACTGAGATATCTCTAAAAGAACAACGATTCATGAATACCTATTAAATGTAAATTTCGATATATATATATATATATATATATATATATATAAATCCTTTCTGATGAGTGCGTTAGCACGAAACAGCTGTCAAAGGTTAGAGCTCTCGGAATTAAAACGAAATATACTCTATTTTCACTTAGATTCTGCTTGCGTTCCTCATAACGTATTAGAAACTTGATTGAACCTTGGGTTGGTCAGAACAACGAATTGTTGGCTGCCTGTCAATTTGTGAACAAACCTCTACTTTTGGATTCCTTGGTTCGTGTCAAATTAAGTTTCAACTAGTGACTGTAGATGTCATGAATAACTTACTGTTATAGTATGTGTTGCCTCACGGTATTAATTCTTGAGTGGATTCGTTTTGATTTCGAGAGCTCCATAAATCCTTTCTGATGAGTGCGTTAGCACGAAACAGCTGTCAAAGGTTAGAGCTCTCGGAATTAAAACGAAATATACTCTATTTTCACTTATATATATATATATATATATATATATATATATATGTATATATATATATATATATATATATATATATATATATATATATATATATATATATATATATATATATATATATACAATCTATACAAAGGTATAGTGAGTTCCTAAAGGATTGTTTTCGACTGTTTTACAGTCACTGGAACATTTATTGCTCCTTGAAACAAGTATTCAGCATATACCATTTCGCATCCGAAATGTCCTTCTGGAGCGCTCTCTAATCTGTTGCCGTGGTGGATCCTGTAAGCGATTGCAGTGTTCATCCCGGCGAACGATGACGGGCACCGGGCCCCCGCGTGTATACAACCGTGATAACCAGGACTGCACTGATGAGGGACTTCATCCCGAAACCGGTCTGCAGTTGGTTCCTTGTTTGAATCAGGCGGTGTCCTGCTGTCTGTCTCTGAGAGCTCTTGCAAAGTTGTTCCTTCAAAGTAAGGATCTTTGCACATATGTCTGACTGATATAATTCAATATCTGTCGAGGTATTAGCCAGAGAAGTAGTTGTTTTCTGTCGGACATATGCCATACAATCTATACAAAGGTATAGTGAGTTCCTAAAGGATTGTTTTCGACTGTTTTACAGTCACTGGAACATATATATATATATATATATATATATATATATATATATATATATATTAATGACGAATAGAAAACACTAAACATCTCTATACAGATGAGTTGATGGCGATAAACTACTTTATTGCATATACCAATAGCAGAGAAAAATAAAAATGTATATTTAGTTGCGAATTTGAAAATTTAATTTTTTCGTCAGGATACAGATACTAAAATTTTCCATTTGCAAGGCTAATGCCTTTTTGTAAAACAAAATTTTACTTATAAAAGAACAGCGAATACACACCACCATATTTCGAAAAATATTCAAGCAAATTCAAATATCCATCAATCATGAACACTATTATTGTTGCAGATCCATTGTGTATATGAGCGCTCAAAATAAGATAATCGTTTCAAAAAATAAAAACTTTCGACAAATTAACGCTTCAACTACTCTTGAATTGAAATAAATGAACAATTCCCCAATTTGCTTTCCATTTATAAGCACCGGCAACACTGTACGAAAAATCCGTCAGTCGCCAAATTCTCAGTCTGACAAAGTACGATTCTGCTGTTTTCACTTTCTGATAAAATACGATTCTGACCGAATTCAATCGGCTCATGTATCGGTCGGAGCAAGTCCTGTCCGTGTTAGTACAGTATAGATAATTGTGGGTCTGCTGAGTTGCTGGTTTTGTAAAACACGAATCGGAGGATGTATGAATTTGAAGTTTAACTTTTCTGTTAAAATTCACTTCTGATACAATAAGTTTCTGTGAAAAGCTCATTCTGATCATTTACATATTTGTCGAAATAACAATCCAGGAAAGTACAGTCGATATAATCATTGTTTATATAGAAGCATTGTCTAAAGAAGAATAGTCAAACAATCCCTGTGCAAAATGCATTGGATGGCCGTCACCTGAGACATCTATACTATTTTACTGGAAACATTGAAAATGTATCCAGTAATGTGGCGCCGTTATCGGATGGCACGCAAAACTATACTTCTGTCTCTTTTTAAAATAGAACGCCAGTTTTCATTCATTCATTCAGAAATGTGCAGAATATTGTCATTGGTGAGATGTTTAGCAGAATAAAAGACGAGTCAAAGTTTGCATTCGGATGTTTCGAATATCAGATGATGATCAGTGGTAATTTTATATTGCTGCAATTAAGCCTAATATAATAAAACACGTTATGTAGCAATATTCTTACTGAAGAATGATGCTTAAGTATATGTACAAAAAAATGTTCTATTACGATATTCTATCGCAGTTGATATGTTTTGAAAACACATAAAGAATATTCATTAGTGCTTGAAGGCACCCAATAAGTAGGTAAATAATAATATATCAGTATTATTTGTACAAGCTTTTGTTTAGTTTCACTCACACGTAACAGGTATGGTATCTTACTGTCTAGGTATAACGGGGTCAAAACTTCAGTGGAAATTTTGAGCCAATTTCACTGATCCAATCATCTTTAAATTTGGCAGGTGTCCATTAAATTCATTCAGGTTCGTTACGACATTCACAAGAGAAAAAAACAAGATAGCGAACAGTTTTTGTGATTTATTGTCCAACTATTCATAATGCGAATCTCGAGTAGTTTTGTATTTTTTCAAAATTCGAAATGGCGAATACGATTTTTGATTAGATTCTTTCAAAATTGGTACCTATACAAGGGCTTATTGTGTTGGAGACCAATACGAACATTCAAGATGGAGGACAAATTTTGTGATTCCGTCCATGATAGATCTAGAATTATTTGGGTAGGACAGTTCAAGGACAATTCAAGGAAAATTCAAGTGTTGGCGGACAGGTGTTCTTTAATTGATGGTTCGATGTTATCAACAATGTATATGGACATATAAGGAGAGTTTCAAAGGAGGTTGTCACCAGAAATCATTCATCTCCTACACGGACCTAAAATACATTTTTTGTTGTACAATATAGTTATTTGTGTATTTAGAGCGCGAGGAGCGCGGTAATCTTTGGAGAGCGGCAATGGCACTTTGTTTTCGAAATAAACATGTTTTTTTTCTTCAAACGCAGCTTTTAAACATAGAAACGATTGACAATTCAGTCAACATAGGCACCTAACATTACCCATGAGAAAATAAACACTCAATAGTTATCCCAAATGAATAAGCTAACCAAATATCCAATAATTCACATCTCTAACAAAACAAGATAACTTGCTTGAAAAAAAAAAGTATGTCGAGATCGAATCACAGGCCTTCAGCTTGATAGCAGCTACGCTCTCAACACCACCACAGTTCTTAAGAGTGTTATGAATTTATTGTCTATACTAAACATCATGCAAGAATAGGTTCGTTTTCAACGAAAGCTATGGAGATCGACCGTTTCTTCAATATTTTCGCACTAGAGCGAAAAAGCTGTCACAAAACATTTCTGAAAAAACATCAGCTTTGCGTTGAGATCTAAAAGCGTCAAAGGCTACCTACTTTGGTAAGCGGTTGTAGAAAAAAATATAGTTTAGACCATGCACGATCATCGGGGAGATGGAAATATTTATGGTTTTACGCAGTGTCCACATACAGTGCCTAAAGTGATACTTTTCAGGGCACGTAAGTGAAAAAATCAAATATGCGTAAAGTTATGTTTTACGCATCGTTCATATAATTCCAAAAGACAGTATTTTGCGTCAGATTTTACTCGAAAGTCATCAAATGAAAACTTCATAGAATAAAATATACTCAACAATTGCTACAATTTTCCAATATAATAATAGGCGTAGAAATAAAATTTTACATACATTTTCATAAAGAGCTTTTTTGTACTCACGTGTTTCCACGCTCATAAAAAAGTCCTAATTTACGAATTTTTGTATCATATATAAATAATCATTTCATCTTCTTTATATGAGTTTTCTGTGCGTATTGGTCATGAAGTCATAAAGTTTCATTTTTGATAAGGATATCCACTTATAGAGGTTATTTCGAACGATCGACTGAAACTTCAAATTTCGAAAAAAACCCTTATTAGGTTTTACAACTTTGACTTCATGGTAAATAAATAAACTTGAAAAAAAAACATTTTAGAGAAAAGTTTCTATTTAAATGTACTAAAAAGAAGAAAATTAATTTTAAAGTGAATAAACCCATCATTTTGTTACATTATAAAATTTTAAATGATATAAAAGCTTGTCGCGAGAAGTATATATGTAATTCTTATAGTATATAAAATTCAAAAATTACCTCAAGATTTATTCACACGAGAAGCTTTTATATCATTTGAAATTTTATAAAATGTAACAAAATTATGGGTTTTTCGCTTTAGTGCATTTAAATAAAATCTTTTATCTGAAAAGGTTTTTTAAGTTTATTTATTTTTTTAGTTTTCTGTGAATATGTTTCTTAGTCTGTTCATTTCAATCAATGCGCCATTGTTGCACGGTCGCTTGCCTGTTAATTTACCGTTGGAAATTTTTCCTAATTTCTACGTGTTCTCTAAATAGCTTTAGAGGGGGGCAGAGGGGTGAATTTTTTTAAAACCGTTTTGTTCAATGGCCAGATAATTTTCTCTATTTTTACGGATTTTTTTGATTTCTATACCGCGAGTTTTCCTATTTTTTTGTGACAGGAAAGGAGGGCGAACCACCCGATCTATTTTTGTTTTCATCATTATTTTCCATGTCCGAAACTGTTGAAATATTTTCCGAATTCCTTTGCGTTCTCTACCTAGGTTTTGAGGGGGGAAAGGGGAGGCGAAATTTTTTAAAACATAATTTTCGACGGTCAGATATTTTTCACTATTTTTACAGATTTTTCCGATTATAATTTCGCATTTTTTCCATTTTTTTTTTCGAGAAAAGAGGGAGGCGAGTACCCTCCTAATTTATTTTTTCTTGCTGTAATTTTTGACGTCCAAATCCGTCAAAAAAACGTCCGAAAACCTCGCGTTCTCTATCTAGCTTTCGGAGGACGGGGGGGGGGGGGGACAATTCCTTTATATAAACCATAACATTCGATTGTCAGATATTTTTCACGATTTTTACAGATTTTTCCGATTTTAATTTCACGAGTTAGTTTTCCAACTTTTCGAGAGAAGGGGGGCATCCCCCCTCCCTACTTATTTTTTTCGTTGTTATTTCTGACGTCCAAATCCGTCAATAAAACTTCCGAAACCCTACGCGTTCTCTATCTAACTTTCGGGGGGCAGGGGGGACAATTTCTTCGACATTAATGTTTTGTCATCGGAACTGAACCAACACGAAAAATTTCAATTCCATAGAATAAGAGGAAGTGGTTCTAATTCAGCTTGCAAGATTTGTACCCATCTAACACACACACAGAGCAAGTTAAATAAAAGCTTTCAATAAAAACAGAAAATAATATGGTAACTGTCGGAAATGGCATTGTCACCTTCATAACTTGAAACCAATCATCGGTTGTCATCAAGAACGTTGGACATCTTCCCCCAAACATTAGTCAAGAGAAATCAGCCTGAAAATATCTATGTGAATTCGAAAACTGACTGAGACCTAACAAGACAAAAACAATGAAATGCCAAACACCACGAAAGTTCGCTACTTTGCTCTCTCGTTTACATGCAAATTGCAAGTGGCAGGTGGAACGGACACTGAGCCAATCAAAAACACGAAATAATGTCCATTCATTATTCACTTTACGCGATTACTACGACACTTTCCATCTCATTCGTTTGTCTCCTTTTTGGGGGCAATCGTGCTGGCGCCATCTACTAATAAACCCCATCGTCATCCAATAATAATTCCATAAGGTTGACTGACTATACTTCTTTAGACAATGATAGAAGATAGTCAACCTTATGGGATTATAATTGGATCAAAATGGATGCGACATGTAGATGGCGATAGTGAGCTCGCATCCAAGTCATGTCGTAACTTCAGTGATCTGGTCTCCAAGTCATGTCGTAACTTGATTAAAACAATGGAAAAGCATTAAAATCAGGGTTTTTTGAAGAAACCTGCATTAAAATGACGTCAAATATTCATGTTTTTAACTAATCACGCTAGATGACACTCGCGTTTGTGTCCAATACCTTTTCCACAGCCATTGACTAACTACAGTGTTTATAGAGAGAAGACTAACTATGTTATATTTAAACAATGATATAATTCATTCTGCCGGCGTCCAGTCTGACAAAGTACGGTTTGATGTTGTAATGTTTTACATTGTGCAGTTGGGAAAAGTATGGATCTGTTCATTTCATTTTCTGATCAAGTAGCTATCTGATGGAGTAAAGTTTGTCTGTTTCTTTATTTGATATTGTTCGTTCTGACAATATGGGTGTCCCCTCTCTTCGCACCCATACAAGTGAGCAATAAAGTATTTCTCTGCTAGATTGCATGTGCCTCCTATCATCTACTATAGTTATCACTTTATACGGGTGCGCAGTGGAACTAAGAGCATTCCAGTCATCATATAATTTCATTTCAGTGCTCTGTACTCGTATCCAAGTACGTCACTCGTTGATGCTACAAGTTTCTGATTGGCTAGAGCTTATTAAACCCTCCTTGTTAAATTTTAGTCTCCTTGGTTCGACCTTTCGCCACTTTTGTTTCTGTACCCATATTCAGTGTTGCCAGGATTGATTTTCTGGTTGAATTTACTGACATTTTCCAGGCCTTTTCTGATATGGTTGAGGGTCGGAATGGATCACTGAAATTAAATTATATGATGACTTTCATTTCAGTGGAATGGATACAATTTTTAATTAGAAAGATACCTAGATGTTTCCGGGGGGAACACACATATAACTCAAAAACCAAATAATATCGATTATCCATTTTGAATCTTACAGAACTGCCTAAAATTCTCAAACATAACACATGTCAAATATATTTGCTGAAAGCCTCTCAGATGAAATCAAGCTTTGGCAAAGATTAATATCCGACATACATTACAATACATCCAAAAAATAGTGACATGATTAAAATACTACATTTCTGACTCACCCATTTACAATCTTTCATTTTTGTACATTGTATGAGTACGAAAGTACCTTTATATACCTTCGTTTTTTTTGTATTCCTACCATAAATTACGAAGTTTCTTGAGAAAGTGTATACCTTGTTGTGTTGAGTACGACCCTGTTGAAAAAAACACTGCTCGTTGCTAGGAGATAATATGTATTTGAATAGAGATTGAGATTTGTTATTTTTACTGTCACTGTCACATTTTCAATTGGAATTGTATATTTCAATAAACGTGAAATTCTCAAAACTTTGCACACAATTACTTATCATGGTACTTCGAGTATGGATGGAACACGCATTTTGCTGAACGCCGGCCGCACAGGTTAGTGCCTTCCTTTCCTTCCCATCCTACACCTAGTACGACTTTTATTTGACATCTACGATATCGCTACTTTTGAAATTCATTTACTTTAGTTACTGTGAATACGTACTGATTGGTATTCCAATACTTGGTAGATTTAGCGTTTATATTTACTTATATTCATTCATATAAACATGTCGAACTTAAATAAAGTAAAACGCACATCTGTCAAAGGTTCATTGACAAGATTCATTAATCACTTCAACACAGTCAAGGACCTAGAAAACGTTAACATTGAAGATTTAAATCGTCGGTTGAACAAAGCCGAAGATCTTCTAGAAGAGTTCAATAACGCTCAGCTTGCAATTGAGGCTGAAGACCCTGATTTTGATACCAATTTTCCGACTATTCATTCGCCGGAACGTCAAAAATTTGAGAATGATTTCTTTGCAATTACCTCGGAAGTCAAAACATTCCTGTTTTCAAAGGATGTCAAAGAAAACGCTACTGAAACTAGTTCACACTATTCTAATAACAAATTGGTGAATGATTCGAATTTGATGAATGTTCGTTTACCACAAATAAATTTGCCAACTTTTGATGGTACTCTCAATCAATGGTTGTTTTTCAGAGACAGTTTCAAATCACTCATTCATGACAATTCGTCAATGTCAAATGTCCAAAAATTTCATTATTTACGTCTGTCCCTACAGGGATGTGCTGCAGACAAAGTGAAATCTCTGCCAATATGCAATGATAACTATGAAGTCGCATGGAAATTACTAATAGATCGTTTTGAAAATGAACAAGCTTTGATTAAAAGCCACGTTAAGGCTCTATTTGAAATTCCTACACTGAAAGATGAATCTTATCAAGGTTTGAGCATGGTTCTTGACGGCATTGAGAAAAATTTAAATGCTTTAAAAGTTTTGAAACGACCTACTGACCAATGGGATGATCTTATCATTTACCTTGTGACGACAAAATTTGACAGCACTACAAAGCGCGAGTGGGAATCTCGAGCTGATTCTAAAAGGATTCCGACTCTTGCAACTTTGTTGGAATTTTTGAAAGACCGTTGTCGGATTTTGTCATCATTGTATTCTGAATCTACAGAGGGATCTAAACATCACGCGACAAAATCATTTCAAAAACATTCAAGATCTTTCACAACGACTTCAAGCAAGATTATTTGCGTTTTTTGCAAAAATAGTCATAGCTTGTATTCATGCTTCGATTTCAATAAATTAACAACAACAGAGAGATTCAACACTGCGAAACGATTAGGACTTTGTATCAATTGTTTAGGTTCTAATCATCGTACTAAGGACTGTAAGTCGGCAGGCTGCAAAAGGTGCGGCAAAGTTCATCACAGTATGTTACATTTTGAAAATAACGAGAGAAGTGAGAATAATACTTCGGTTAGTGATGGTACATCGAATAGTACGGGCGTTTCAAATAGTACGAGTGTTTCAAATAGTACGGGTGTTTCAAATAGTACGGGTGCTTCAGGTATGGCTGGCAACAAGTCCAATTTACAACATTCCCTTTCCACTAGTATATCTACAACATCACAGGTTTTGCTCTCTACTGCAGTCATCACAGTTTATGATAAATGTAATAAACCGCACCATTGTAGAGTACTGCTGGATAGTGGTAGCCAAGTAAATTTTATTTCCGAAAAACTTTCCAATCTTCTTCATTTGAATAAGCATTCAATAAACATATCAGTAACGGGTGTGAATCAAATGCAAAACAAGGTTCAATTCTCCGTTTCACTCAAATTCAAATCAAATATCAATAACTTTGAAAAAACTATTTCTTGTATTGTTTTACCACATATCACTGATTATTTACCTTCTCTACCTTTGCATTTAACAGAACTGAACATTCCTAAGAAATTAACCTTGGCCGATCCTAATTTTGATAAACCGACTCCTATAGATTTACTCATTGGTGCTGATACATTTTGGGACCTTTTAAGTATTGGTCAGGTGAAATTAGGCAATGGGCTTCCTATACTACAAAAAACTAAACTGGGTTGGCTTGTATCTGGTCCCTTATACGTGAAAGGTAATAGTTTTAGAGCACACCATTGCACTGTTTCAACGAATAATAATAATTTAGAAACACAGATTGCTAAATTTTGGGAATTAGAGGAATACCCAAAAGATCAGTTTTTGTCTGACGAAGAAGATTATTGTTTAAAACACTTCAAGGATACCATATGTCAAAATAAGGATAGCCGTTTTGTTGTAACCATTCCATTTAAACAACATTCCTCTCTTCTTGGTGAATCTAAAGCTTTCGCCACTAATCGTTTTATGAATCTGGAAAGGAAACTCGAGAAAAATCCTGATTTGAAATCACAATACCATCAATTCATTGAAGAATATATTCAACTTGGTCACATGTCTCTGTCAAAAGATCAGAACGATAATTCAGGTTATTTTCTTCCACACCATTGTGTTGTGAAAGAAGACTCAACTACTACAAAGTTGCGAGTTGTTTTCGATGGCTCAGCCAAAACCACGTCAGGTGTTTCACTAAATGATATGATGATGGTAGGTCCCAATATCCAGGATAATCTGTTTTATATTCTGTTGAGATTCCGACGGCACAATTACGTTTTGAGCGCAGACATTGCTAAAATGTACCGTCAAGTGTTAGTACAGGAGGTACAATGCAATTTTCAGAAAATTTTATGGCGTTTCAATCCCAACAGTAACATTGATGTTTATGTCTTAAGAACTATAACTTATGGACTAGCATCGTCAGCATTCCTTGCAATCAGATCATTGAAAGAAATTGCACATCGGTATAGACACGAATTTCAAAAAATTTCTGATATTATTTTACATGACTTTTATGTCGATGATCTTCTCACCGGTGCTCAAACTATCGATGAAATTACTTACATAAAAGAGAATATTTCAAAACTTTTATTATCACACGGATTTTCATTAAGAAAATGGACTTCAAATGCCACAATCTTCTCTTCTGAAACTAATTCTAACGTAATGCATATAGGAGATAAAGAAGAAAGTAAAATACTTGGATTGTTCTGGAATCCAGTAAACGATTCTCTACAATATTCTATCAATACTACTAATAGTTACCTCAAAATAACCAAACGTCAAATTTTGTCATTGGCCTCTCAGATCTTTGATCCACTAGGATTACTTTCGCCTGTCACGATAAAGGCAAAGATTATTCTCCAAGAACTTTGGAAACTCAAGTTGTCGTGGAATGAGTCGCTCCCTAGTTACTTATATACTGTTTGGTCTGAATACCAATCACAATTACAATATCTGAATTCCATTAAAATACCTCGACAAACAACATGCCCCAATCCTGTATCCATACAGTTCCATGGCTTCTGTGATGCATCGCAGTCTGCCTACGGTGGTTGTGTTTACATTCGTTGTAACGATGTGTTAGGTAATTCCACAGCCAATTTACATTGTGCTAAAACACGTGTAGCACCGTTAAATTTTCTGACAATTCCTAGACTCGAGTTATCAGGGGCACTTTTGCTTGCTGAACTCATGGATAAAGTACTCTTGGGTAGTACTGATGCCAACAACATTTTTTATTGGTGTGACTCTACAATATGTATTTCGTGGATTAATACTCCTCCGCACATACTAAAAACATTTGTGGCTAATCGAGTTTCACAGATTCAGAACCTTTCAAAGCCTGAGTCATGGAAACATGTAAGCACTTTTGATAATCCTGCCGATTTACTGTCACGTGGATTAACTCCACTTGATTTAACAAAATCTGAATTTTGGTTTCATGGTCCTCTATGGCTAGTCAAACCTGAGTCCAATTGGCCTTCTCAAGAAACAGATACGAGTCTCATAACTACTGAATTTTCAGAACATCGTAACAAACCTGTTGCATTTGTCAATACGACTGATGACTATGTTTCATATATTTTCATCTTCATCAGTTCACGTTCATCTCTGATAAAATTACAGCGTATATTCGCCTACTATTTGAGATTTTTGAATAATATCAGACACAAAGATAAGCCTAAACTGCAAGGTTATTTAACAACAAACGAACTTGATGATTCACTTTATTTTCTTATTCAAATTGTACAGCGTCTCGAATTTCCTGACGAATATTATAAATTAACGCACTCCAAACCAGTACATAGAAAAAGTAAACTTCTAAACTTAAACCCTTTTTATGATGAAATTAAAAAAGTTATTCGTGTAGGTGGTCGATTAACCCAATCTGATTTTGATTTTTCGAAGAAGCATCCTGTAATTCTTCCTCGAAACAGCCACTTGGCTATAACGATTGTTCGTCAAGAACATATTAGACTTCTACATGCAGGACCTCAAGCTCTTCTGGCATCGGTTAGAGAAAGATTTTGGCCATTGTCCGGTCGTAATTTGGTGAGAAAAGTCGTGCACGACTGTGTACGATGCTTCAGATGTAAAGCTAAACCTCAAGAGTATATCATGGGCAATCTGCCTCCATCACGAATAACTCCGTCGCGTCCATTTTCCTTGTGTGGAGTAGATTATGCGGGACCTTTCCAACTCCGTGATAGAAAAGGCAGAAACTTCAAAATTATCAAGGCATATATTGCATTGTTTGTTTGTTTTGCCACTAAGGCTATACATTTAGAGGTCGTTAGTGAGCTCACATCAGAATGTTTTTTATCATGTCTGCGTCGTTTTATGGCTAGACGTGGTAAATGCAATGAAATTTATTCCGATAACGGTAGCACATTTGTAGGGGCGAATAGTGAACTCAAACGTTTTCTAGAATCCCTGGAAATTTCCATAACTGATCAACTATCAACTGAAGGTATTCAGTGGCATTTTATTACACCCCATGCTCCACATTTTGGGGGTATTTGGGAAGCTGGCGTAAAATCCACCAAGTATCATTTGAAACGTGTAATGGGTAACGCATCCTTGACTTTTGAGGAATTTACTACCATCTTGTGTCAAATAGAAGCTTGTCTTAATTCCCGTCCACTCTATCCTATGTCAACCGATCCCAATGATACAACTCCTCTAACTCCGGCACATTTTCTCATTGGAGAAAGTCTTACAACGATACCTGAACCCAATTTGTTAGACGTCAGAGAAAACCGACAACAAATAGTGCAGCACTTCTGGTCCAGATGGAACAAGGAATATGTATCGTATTTACAAACTCGAGTGAAATGGAAAATAAATCATCAGCAACTGATCAAAACTGGTTTCATGGTGCTCATCAAAGAAGACGGACTACCCCCTTTGAAGTGGAAGCTGGGTAGAATACTTCAAATTCACAAAGGTGCCGATGGTATCATACGTTCTGCAACCATCAAAACAGCTACAGGTGAACTGAAACGTCCAGTTGTGAAGATCTGCGTTTTACCAAATCAACCCTGATTTCATGTTGAAACCCTGCAGTGTTTCAAGGCCGGGGCTATTATGTTGTGTTGAGTACGACCCTGTTGAAAAAAACACTGCTCGTTGCTAGGAGATAATATGTATTTGAATAGAGATTGAGATTTGTTATTTTTACTGTCACTGTCACATTTTCAATTGGAATTGTATATTTCAATAAACGTGAAATTCTCAAAACTTTGCACACAATTACTTATCAATACCTAAATAACCAAAAAACATCCAGTTTTCACAAATATCTCTGAAATCTAAATATGAATTATGACCTCCACATGGCATGGTTGAAACAAGAAAATAAAGCCATTCACTTTAATGAAATAGCTGTTCTAAAGAGATTACCAATATTCTAACACTATCTTTTATATTTTATGGTCTAACCAATTTTCTCAAGATAAAAGTCCATATAGAATTTTTAATTTTGTTCGAAAGAAAAGGTTCCATTTTTGCAATTTTACAACTTTTCTTTTCTAGGAGCTTTTTTTTCAAAGACCATATTTTGGTCTTTGGTTCCAAAATGAATCTGAAAATTGATAAAATGGGTTGATAATCTGAACAATTCAGAAAAAATTTGTCAGTCCTAGTGAACACAAAAATATCAATACTTACACTGCACACACTTTACTTTATTTCTTGATCCCTAGAAACATTTCTGTTAAAAGAGGGATTACATTTTACATAAATTGTATAAGAGCAATACATATTTGATACAAACTGATGAAGAAATCAAACAATTATTAGAAAAGGAATGATGAGAGTAATTTGTGAAATGAGTAAATACCTTAAAGTCATATCAAAGCAAAAAGAAACCAAAGCAAAAACAGTCAAAGGTGAAGCATGGTTATATTATAGGAATTTTGTTAAGTATACATTTCTTAAATTCATTTTTGAATTTAGTTCTAGTCCTAATTTCTGTCACAATTTTCCACTAAACTATTCAATATTGATAGTCATTTCTTTCTCAAGGTTTCCTGTTTCAATCCTGAAAAAAAGTATGAATGAAAATATAATCTGTAATTGTCTTTAGTGAGGAAAATGGGACAAATGTATTCTTCAATCTACTAATTAACAATTTATAAACAAAATGATCTTGAACTCACCTCTGAGAGTACAATATAATTTATGACTTTTGTCGGTATTCTTGCAGGTTTTTACTGCACAATAAGTACTACACTTTCAAAAGAAAGGAATATTTTCATCAGTAAAAAAGTAAACAACATATTCCTAGGTTGAATCAGTGAAAGCGGGCTCATCAGAAGATCTTGGGCTTGGGACTTGGAACAATCTGCTTTTTTTTCTGTGAATCTGCTAAAACTATTTTTGAACATTTCCATTTTCCAATGACATAAAAATTGACTTTTGACATGTGTCACTAGTTCAAACATCGGAGCTAATTTTCGTGGTGTTTTTGGAACATTGGAGCTATTTAGACTCCACCCATTGGCCATACCCGTAAGAAGGCCAAAGCCTTCTAGGATTCAATGACACATTCGAGTCGATTCTTTCTCTCAGTAGCAACCTTGTCATCATAGCAAGAAAACTTTCACACCAATATATCTCAATTTTGTAGAAAGATTGCTGCCTATTAGTGCTTTATCGGTGGGAGATTATCATATTTCCTGCCGATATAAACTTGAGATATATTTTGAAGCAGGGACCCGGACCCAAATGAAATATCGGTTCCGGTTCGGGATCGGGTCCAAGGGAAATTGAAAACATCGGTTTCGATTCAGTTACGGTTCTCAGAATATTATTTCGGTTCGGTTCTGACAATTTTTTTCGGTCCAAACGGTTCTTTTCGGTCCGTTTCCTATATATGTATGGATTCAGTAATATATGCGGAAAATAGTATTTAACAGCTTTTTTTCTACTCCGATAACTATAATGGCATTTTTTTGAACTCATATAACAGCATCGTTATTTCCCCATTCTTTCAAATTATATGTACCTATATCCAAACAAAACTGCTTCAGCAATGGAAATGGATAAGACCAGTGACTCCAGTGCAAAGAGACAAAGAGTACACGTTTTGTAGGTACTCTTTACTACGGAAGCCCGGTCGGGCCATTCAGTCTTCAGAGTTCAGACATCCTCCGATTTCAGACATACTCTGAACACTGAAATGAAATTATAATATGATGATATTATAATTTCATTTCAGTGACTCTGAAGGGCAGATGCAGTTGTCACTTGTCAGTTGTCAAATAAATACATGGGGGGACAAACAAAGCCATTTCCCATAAGACTCTGTGTATCTTTTTACTTAATTTTCTGGAAAACGAGGCATTTAAAGACATTTTTATCGATAACATTGTGATTATTGGTTCATTGTCAATACTGTGAAGTAAGTGTATAGTCTGTAGAGGTGTTATTAACAGGAAATTTATAGTTTGAAGATACGTTGTCACATGATTCACATATCATAATAAGTTTCTTCTTTGGGTTTAATTAGGAAAACCATGAAGTTTTGTGCTGTTGTGGGCCATAGAAACCGATCATCGAATTGAAGACGTAACATTTTTCCGATTTTCTTCAATTCAGTTTAAATGGAGGCAGGTAGTAGTTGCAAGGAAAGAGAGACGGGCAAGTTGGATTGCAGCTCTTCATAGGGATGGTTTTACAGAATACAAAGCAAATAATTATTTTGTGTTCTACACATTTCATTACAGGTAATACAATGACAAAAGATTATGAACTATGTGTAGATGAATATTTTTATAGGTCAACTGTCTGATGGTCCCGAACATCCAGACTACGTTTCTTCTATAAATATGTGGTATAAAACAAATCTTGCTGTATCTGAGGAGGTGCGATTAACAAGGTATAAAAGATTGATGGACAGGAAATAAAAAGGTAACAGAAGTGGCACCCATCTCCATCAGACCTTGTTGTACATCCGCTTTCTTTTTATTCTGAGTAATTTATTACCGGGAGATATACAGCCGTATGCATAGTCAAGTCCAGCGACTCGCCAGAGTTTCGCCGCTCGCTACACAAGAACTATAATGCACAGTCGAGCTCCAAAAAAGTAGTACATCGCCAGCGTTTCGCCAAAATGTGACTTATCGCGTAGTTGTCACTTTTTTGGAGCTCGACTGTGCATTATAATCCTTGTGTAGCGAACGGCAAAACTCTGGAGAGTCGCTGGCGATTGATTATGAATACGGCTATTAGTGTTGGCTGATCATGTTTTTTTATGAGGTGATATATGGTTGGTCTGCATTGTGCCATGGTCAAAACACCTGAGTTTTTGAAATCTGGAAAACAGCTGGAACCATAAGAATTGGAACAAACAAGACACATTGCAACTGTGAGGAAGGTTAGAAATTGAAGGGATCACTCTCTAGTTAGGGTTTTCACAATATCTATCATTTGTCTAATAGGTATCATTGCTATCTTTTTTACAAATGCACATTGGCTACTTCATTTTAATTATACATATATTTTGTCTTCATGCATTGACTGAATGACAGACTGGAAATTGTAGACGAATAAAAGTCAAATGAACATTATTATTTGTATAACAATATGTATACTAAGTAAATGTACAATTCATAGTTAGAATTTTTGATCTTGTTTTAAATATACCTGAACTTCTGTGGTCAATCTGTTCATTTCAAATACTAGTTTAAGAAACTGTAGTAATGTCAACTTTTTCACCAGTCTGGAAAGAGAAGTAATAAGGCAACTCATAAAATATTATTGTACTTTTAATTATGTATTTTATTTACTTTTTCCAAATATAGAAATACATATATATGTGTGTGTTTGTTGAAATTTATATTTTTTTAGAAAATAACATTTGGTAGTACTAGATATATATTTTCCACTGTACATGTTATTAGGTTTTAAAATGTTTGTTGTAATGATTTGCAATGAATTAATGATTAAAGAGACGTGGACTGTAATTGATATGTCTAGCTTCTTTATTTTACAATAAATGTTTAAATTATGAACAGAAAGAAAATTGAGATGTTAAACAAAATTCAGTCTTGTTGCTGTTGAAAGATCAATGACGGCACTTTCAACATAGGTAGGGATCAGAACATGCCCCCGGCCTTGAAAGTCTCTGGTAAAGGGATTTCAACACGGAGATCGCCGAACTCTCCACCCTTTTAAGAACACACTGGCAATGGACATAATCGTGTTAACGCTCTTGAAATAATTCCGTCTGCAGTCTTGATGGACGCTACACGGCAAACACCATCCTTTCCTTGGATAAGCTCAACAACTCTGCCTAGGCGCCATTTCATAACAGGCAGATTATTTTCCTTGACTAGGACGAGTTGCCCAGATTTCAAATCACCCTGGCTCTGCTTCCATTTGGAGCGCTGCTGAAGTTTACTTATGTATTCGCGGCTCCATCTTTCCCAAAAATGTTGTTGAACCCTTTGAAGATGTTGAAAGTGAGAGAGCCTGCTCTCTGGGATCTTGTGAAGAAGTGGATCTGACACGCCTTGCATGGATCTCCCGATCAAGAAGTGAGCAGGGATGAGGGGTGTCAAATCATCAGGTTCAGAGGAAATAGGACTCAGAGGACGGGAGTTTAATACGGCTTCAATTTGTATAAGGAGGGTTTGAAAATCCTCGTAAGTAACAGGAATATTTCCTAAAACTCTCTTGAGGTGATGTTTCACACTCTTCACTCCGGCTTCCCATATACCTCCAAAGTGAGGGGAATTAGCCGGTATGAAGTACCAATTGATGCTCATAGTGAGGGCTTGCTCAGTGATATGAACAGAATTTTCCATAAGGAAATTATTTAAAACTTGTAGCTCATTACTGGAACCCACAAAAATGGTTCCATTGTCAGAAAATATATCAGATGGTTTGCCCCTGCGGGAAACAAACCGTCTCAACACCTGTATGAAGGCTTCTGTTGATAATGCAGATACTAAATCAATGTGCATAGCACGGGTCACGAAACATACAAATACACATATCCAAGCTTTCGAGGTTTTAGATCCTCTTCCTCGTCTATCTTTTATAATGAATGGTCCGGCATTATCAACACCGACTTTACTAAAAGGAGGAGAGGGTTCCAATCTGGATATTGGCAAATTTCCCATAATGGGCTGAACAGTTTATCTATTGTGCTTGGAACACCTTAAGCAGGATCGTACTATATTTTTTGAGATGTTTCTACCGGAAATAGGCCAAAATGTTTCGCGAATATTAGACAATAACAATTGTGGACCTCCATGAAGGAGTTCCTTGTGTTTATCTTCAAAAATAAGCCTTGTTAAATTATGTTTCGAACTCAATATCATTGGATGTTTTTTAGTGTAAGCGAAGTTTGAATAGGTTAATCTTCCCCCCACTCTGATAAGACCAGTTTGGTCCATAAATGGATTTAAACTCAATAGCTGGCTATCTGGTTTTAATGGTTTATTTTTATTTAGCCTACTATAATCGAAGGCAAATGATTCCATTTGAGATAATTTTATGAGCAGAAGAAAGGATTCGTCAACTTCAATAATTGTAGGGTTACCAACATTTCGATCCCTTTTAGATGCTCTACAGTTTTTTATAAACCTAGAAACGTATACCATTCACCTTTTAATTCTAGACAAATTTGAAAATCGATTAAAGGGAAAGGTTTGCATGTTCGAGGCAGTAAGTAATGTAACTTTACGCATTTCCGGCAGATTTTCTTTTGACAAGGTCAAATAGGGCCAATGAGGCTCCTCTCGATGGAGCCACGTCGGTCCGTGCCACCATAAATGACAGTTCAATATATTTTTTGGACTCATTCCCCTAGATACCAGGTCCGCGGGGTTGTCATTGGTAGGGACATGTCTCCAGACATATGATTTTGTCAATCTCTGAATTTCGGCGACGCGATTGTCTACAAATGGTTTCAATAAGCTCGGAGAAGTTTTAAGCCATCCCAAGACAATTGTTGAATCTGACCAACAATAGATATTGAATTTCACGTTTATCGAAGTTACTACTTTTGATACAAGCCGTGCTAAAAGCAACGCTGAGCACAGCTCTAAGCGTGGAATGTTCAATTTTGAAAGAGGGGCTACCTTAGATTTTGTAAATAACAAAGTAACCTCAACCTCATTATTGCGATTAAAGGATTTCACATAAACGCAACCCCCATACGCGTCTTGACTTGCGTCACTGAATCCATGCAATTCTAAGCCAACGTATTTATTACATACAACTTCTTTGAGTTTTTAAACTTAGCAAATCGATTTCAAATTCATGCCATTTTTCGCGAATAGTTCGGGGCACTTCTTCGTCCCACGTTGATCGTGCCTCCCACAATTTTTGCAAAATGATTTTTGCCACGATTATGCACGCGCTTAATAGGCCCAATGGGTCAAAAATGGTTGAGATTTGGGAAAGAATTATCCGCTTGGTTAATTTTGGATTTTTCTCATTTTTATTATAGTTGATAACATACTGCAATTCATCAGTGCCACTAATCCATGACAAACCTAAAGTTTTACACTGCTGAATATTTTCCGGGAGAAACTCTAATGGTTCAGTAGAATTTTGACTAGAACAATCCTCGATAACTGAACGCATGTTGGAACGCCATTTTCTCAGTACAAATCCTCCACCAAGAAGGATCTCATTTACGTTTTCACAAATATATTGTGCCTTTTCAAACGTATCGGCACCGGTGACCAAATCATCTACATACATATCATTTTTGATGATATGAGAAATTTCTGGTTGTGATTTCTCGTGAATATCAGCGAGTTCATGCAGACAACGTATCGCTAAATACGAGGCTGCTGTCATACCGTATACCAATCGATTTATCCGATTTATCAATAAAGGATCGGTTGGGTTTGACCTTCATACTATTTTTTGTAAACTTCTTTGATTTGGTTCGATCACAACTTGTCTGTACATCATTTTTACGTCACTTGTGATGATAATTGCATGAATTCTGAATCTAAGAATGATTGATAATAAATCGTCCTGTATTATCGGACCTTTCATTTGTAGGTCATTAAGACTAACACCTGTGGTCGTGGGCGTAGACGCGTTAAAAACGACACGTAATTTTGTCGTGATGCTGTTTTCGCGTAACACTCCATGATGCGGCATATAATACTCGACCTCATCAGTGTTAAATTCGGACTGTTCAGACATATGGCCCAACGCCTTATATTCCGTTAAAAAGTCCGTGTATAATTTTTTGAGTTTTTTATTACAATTGAGTCTTTTTTCCAACTGGTAAAATCGTTTTATTGCGAGATGGCGAGACTCGCCCAATTTTTTGACGTCGTCCTTTACCGGCAACGATACTATAAATCTGCCGCTCTCATCGCGACGAACCGTGTTCGTGAAGTGTTGTTCACATAGTTTCTTCACTGGACAAGGTTCTTTTTGCACAACCAATCTCTTCGACTTCCCAAAACTTAGTCAATTGATTCTCAATATCAATATTTTTAGTGAAATTACAAGTTGAACGATTGATTGAAACATTCAATGGTCCAGCGACGACCCAACCTAATTTAGTCTTTTGTAAAATAGGCCTTTGTGGTCCTAGGTTAATTTGTTTATTACCTAATAATTGCCAAAAATAATCAGATCCGATTAATATATCAATTTTTCCTGTGACGTGGAAGTTTGGATCCGCTAACTGAACATCCATCGGGATGTTAAGAACATTTTTGTTTATGTTATATGCGGGTAACGTGTCCGTTATATTTTCAATAATGAAACACACAATGTTGCATGAGAATGAATCATTAATCGATTGTAAACGTAGGTTGCATTTATGTTCAACATATGAAAGAGAATTATTCAATCCGGAAACGGCTAAGTTTGTTTTTATTTTTCGCAACTTTAGACTACCACTTAAATCTTTGGTGATAAAACTTGACATTGAGCCCGAATCTAAAAGAACTCTAGCTGTGTTTTTTATTCCCTCGCTATTACTAACGAACACGGAGGCTTATCCGGCGGCTCGAATGGACCATGTAGTGACTTGCAATTAATTTGTAATAAATCGCTAGTGTGGTAGGCGACGATTTCTTTGGATCGGTTACAAACTTCACCAAAGCAACCATGAACCACTCCTAAGTCGCCCACACTAGGAAATATTTTTATAAAATGGTAGCATGCTGCCACCAGGTCCGAATTGAGTTTTTAATCCGCTAAGACCATACGGATTTTAGACAGTGGATAGCTCTAAAAAAATAATGATAATACTTTTCAGCGCTACTGGTTTTCGTGTTTCACCATCATCTTAGAGGACAGTTGTTAATTTGCAGGTACGGCCACGGCTTCACAAATGCGTGGACTTTACATAAGGGTTGAAAAAGTAAATTATAGTCGACAAAGTTCCACGAAACATTTACTAAACAAAATGGTGGGAAATAATAAACGGTGAATAATAAAAATTGTATCAAATATAGACAGACAGTTTGAAATAATTAAACGCTTCAAATAAACCAATCCTAAGAATACAATGTACATTTAGTATCGGAACAATTCATAACTCCGTTAGTAATCAAAAATGAAAAAAAAAACAAACAAATAAAATCGGTAAATTGGATAGTCACCCTCTCATAAAAAAAAATAATATTAAGCTTGCTCTATTAGTGAGTACACTCACCAACATAAAATTCCAGTTGTTTTTGTCCATCGGAAACAACGAGACACTATTATAATTATTGTTATTAATAAAGATAGAAAAATGCCTCGAACATGTATTTTACTATTTAGATTGAATAACTGAACACCCACTTATCCCTATTTAAATATTATACCTTTCACGCCCCAAAATTAGAAAACAATTTTCTCTATTATTGTTAATATTATTAAACAAATAGAATACCCGAAACGTATATTTAATTACTTATTTTAGTTGAATAATTGAACACCCACTTATCCCTAAAAATGAACACCTACATCGTCGGCCCCATTATCGGGGGTGGCAAAAAGCCACCCTCACCGGGCGTTCGAAATCGAACCAACTCTTGTCACTAGCACTTCAACACCGACTGTCCAGCTCCAAAAGCTCGTTCTTCCGAAAAAACCGAGAGCATTCTTCATAACCTACCCTTTGTGCTATTTTTAGATCGTGGCTTATCTTCAGACAGAGAACCACTAGAAATTGTTTAGTCTAGCGCGCCGTTTAACACTCCTTCATGAATTTTTACGATAAACTTTAACCCGGAGAAGTGATATCTTGAATAAACTCAGAAAATTAAATAAGACTATTCTAATACTAATATAGGACCATCTTATACAGGGCACAACGTTATACATAAAACAGTGCACACTGTTACAAATTAATGATTAAAGAGACGTGGACTGTAATTGATATCTCTAGCTTCTTTATTTTACAATAAATGTTTAAATTATGAACAGAAAGAAAATTGAGATGTTAAACAAAATTCAGTCTTGTTGCTATTGTCAAAAAGTGAAAGATCAATGACGGCACTTTCAACATAGGTAGGGATCTGAACATTTGTAATACAGTGACCGGCAGAAAGTACGCATCATATGGGAATTTTTTTTATTAATAAATTTTGACAAATATTGATACTTGCAATCGCTTCTGCATCAAAAGAAACCCCAAAAGACGTTGTACAGTGCCGTTCGTCTTTTCGAGGTTGGCGGGAAATTTAAAAAAATTGAAAATTATTTCTCAAAACACACTTGTTTGTGAAAATATCGAGAAATGTTAATAAGAAAAGTTGTTCAGATTGACATTTTATAGCTATGTACAAGTTTTGAAAAAGATCTGAGATAAAAAAATAAAAATCAATTTTTTGCCACAAAAAAAAATTTTTTTGGAAACATACATTTTTGACGAAGAAACTCATTAGTAAAGCCAACACTAATATTTCAAATAATGTTTTGTGAAGATTCGCAAGCTATTCCTATTTTATTCGGAGAAAATTTGAAATCTGTGATTTTGCAGTGTGATCAGCTGCTTCATAAGAAGTCACTGAAATATCTACAGGACATTATAATTCCGATACTTTTTATTATTAATTAAGAACCAAGTATCTACACAATTTCAATTTGAAATTCTTAATATGTCCTGTAGATATTTCAGTGACTTCTTATGAAGCAGCTGATCACACTGCAAAATCACAGATTTCAAATTTTCTCCGAATAAAATAGGAATAGCTTGCGAATCTTCACAAAACATTATTTGAAATATTAGTGTTGGCTTTACTAATGAGTTTCTTCGTCAGAAATGTATGTTTCCAAAAAGATTTTTTTTTTGTGGCAAAAAATTGATTTTTATTTTTTTATCTCAGATCTTTTTCAAAACTTGTACATAGCTATAAAATGTCAATCTGAACAACTTTTCTCATTAACATTTCTCGATATTTTCACAAACAAGCGTGTTTTGAGAAATAATTTTCAAATTTTTTAAATTTCCCGCCAACCTCGAAAAGACGAACGGCACTGTACAACGTCTTTTGGGGTTTCTTTTGATGCAGAAGCGATTGCAAATATCAATATTTGTCAAAATTTATTAATAAAAAAAATTCCCATATGATGCGTACTTTCTGCCGGTCACTGTATATATTCTATATTCAATGTTAAGAATCAATAAATAAACAAAATATTTTCATCTCATCATTTTCTGGGGCAAGTTTTGCAAAACCATTTTCCCTTTGATAACCTCTTGATTTTGATGCACCTCCGATGGAACCTTTGAATTTTGCAAGATGCATTTTGGCAGCTGATCATCTTTGTTATTTCATCTAGTGTGTTGCAGTAACACTATAACTTGGTGCCTAAGGAAAAAGAGCTGGGTAATCTATGATTTGGAGTTTTATTCATGAAGTTTTTTGATAATACAGCAGCTAATATCTGTCTCTCTTCACATCGTATTGAAGTAAATCGGAACAAATGTTACGTCTTCATTTCGATTTGATCGGTTACTACAACCCACAACAGCACAATACTTCATGGTTTTCCTAATAAAACCTAATAAAGAAACCTATTATGAATTGTGAATCATGTGACAACGTATCTTTTAACTAAAAATTCGATGTTAATAACACCTCTACTTTAAAGAGAAACATTCTCAATTGAAAATTGAATCAATACATGACTCCTCTGGAAATGGAAAAACCCTACGATAAAATTGAAGTTACTTTTTTTAATATCTAACAGAAAACAACTACTTCCCTGGCAAAAGCCACGCTGGACATTGAACTACATCTGATAGATATTGAGAAAGACCCTATATAACTTGAGAGAAAAAATCTGAAAGTGAAAATTTACATTTTCATTCAGATAGTTGATTATTTATTAAATGTCCAGTTTCCATTGGAGACTTATCTATAAAGAGATGCAATTATTCACGCATCATTGGAATGAGCGATTTTCTGTGAGTGATACTTCTGAATAACATTCTCACTTATCTCATTTATAGATAAGAGTCTCCAATGGAAACTGGACATTTAATAAATAATCAACTATCTGAATGAAAATGCAAATTTTCACTTTCAGATTTTTTCTCTCAAGTTATATAGGGTCTTTCTCAATATCTATCAGATGTAGTTCAATGTCCAGCGTGGCTTTTGCCGGGGAAGTAGTTGTTTTCTGTTAGATATTACAAAAAGTAACTTCAATTTTATCGTAGGGTTTTTCCATTTCCAGAGGAGTCATGTATTGATTCAATTTTCAATTGAGAATGTTTCTCTTTAAAACATGAATCCCTTCCAAGAGAGGTTATCTTGTACGATGGAAAACAGCGACTAAATTCCAACTTTCAGTCGCAGATGATTCCACAACTGAATTTATGAACATCCTGTTCATATTTTCAATGAAATCAACCTCTACAGACTTATGCACTTACTTCACAGTATTCACAATGAACCAATAATCACAATACTATCGGTAAAAATGTCTTTAAATGCCGCGTTTTCCAGAAAATTAAGTAAAAAGATACACAGAGTCTTATGGGAAATGGCTTTGTCAGTTTGTCCCCCATCCCATGTACTTGTTTGACAAGTGACAACTGCATCTGCCCTTCAGAGCATGATACTATATATTTTATAGTATCATGCTTCAGAGTATGTCTGAATTCGGAGGATGTCTGAATTCGGTGTATGTCTGAATGGCCCGACCGGGCTTCCGTACTTTACTCCAGTCCAGTGAGCAGTGAGTGGCAGTGACCTTAATAGAGGACTTTGGATAAGGATTCAGTGATACCACCACACAACTTTTGGCTTTAAAACTACTGGCACGTTTTTCGGCATTTTTTCTTCATGTAAGGGTTCCTGGCACCCTCAGGAATCCCGTAATATGATTGAAATTGTTTATAACGACGGAAATATTGAGATTTTCCAAAAAATACAAAACACTAGGGACTTTAATTTTGTTTAGGGATTTTTCTTTCAAAATGGCGCTAAATTCAAAACTAGAGCTAGAGTTTTCTTATTGAAAGAGGTATTGTGTAGTCTAGGAAGTGCCGGATAAAGCCACCGTGGGGTCCGTAGCAAATGTGAATGAACAAGAGGCCCTTGATTTGCATTAAGTATTAAAGTATAGAATATAAAATAAAACAGCACATTTACAAAAAGACTTTCCGTGATTTAATCCAAGCAAATTTGGAGATAACACTCGTCAAATCAATATTTCTAAGTTAATCACTTTCTATGTTCATTATATTGAGGTCATTTGATGTTCTTGTCCCATTGTGCTCCTAACACAATTTTAAAACGCTTTAACGTTGAAAAAGAACATTCTCCGCTGTAGTTGGTGATTATCAAAATCAAGTGAATGCGAAACACTATTTCAACATTTGGGAAACACAATTCCAATGAATTTTATGTCAACAGTTTATATACTTGAAGTTCCTGAGCCTCTTGCTTTTTCTTTCTGCTGTCAATATCAGCAGCCACATCTGTTTTCAGCAGCTTCGCAAACTGCACCAGTTCATTGCCCAGACTGTCTTCCACATCGTCTAGGAAATAATTGATGATAGTTCTTTTTGAGATCTTTTCTGCCGAAGTATTCCAAATACACTAGTCACTTGATGGTAAGCTTCCATGCATTTAGCTTATGCAGACAATTACAACAATAAAAACCAGGTCCAGGTGTTTGATGTTCTACAACTTCTTCGGGTGTAGTAGAGACTTCTTTTATGAATTCTGTGAGTAGAGCTGCTGCTGAAATGGTCGTACTTTGTATTTTGCTTGGGTTTTCTTGAAATCGATTACTGATATCCTTCACAGCCAATTAGGGCTTTGGCTTTTGCCTCTATATCTGAAAATTTGGATTGTATTGCTTGGAAGTAGCCTTGTAATGATTTATAAAGAGCGTACCTATCTCGTGTTAGGATCTTGATTGGACAACTGCAACGAAGCGTTAGTCGCTTGCAAGTGTTCTAGAATTTCATTCCACACTATAGTTATTATTCCCATTTCTAACTTTATTCATTTTCTGTAGGATGTATAAAAAACATATCTTACTTGATAGTTTTTTTTTACTTTGCGCACAGGCGCGAGGCCCCCCAGGCGTGGGCCCCCCCAGGCGTGGGCCCCCCCAGGCGCGGGGCCCGTAGCATTTGCTTACGGGCTAATTTGCTAACTGTGTGGTTTATTTCTTTGTCAGTGCACATTCGTTCCATGAAAAAGTTCAAAAGTAAAAATGATATTCAACCATTTTAACAGTTATGATTAAAATGTAACACATACTGTCACCAGTATTGTTAAGAAGGAATTTTCTATTGTGCCGAAGTTAGTTACCCAAAGGTGCCTTTTGGTGCCACTTTTCATTTTCTTCTTATTTATATAATCACTTTACTGTTCTACCAACAGATGGCGGGATTACAATCGCTCTCAATTTCAAACTTCTTGAAATTTTTAATAAATAAATCATTGCTCAATACAAACTCGTTTAATACTGGGAAAAAATAATATAAATAAAGAGGTAATCGGAGTAATACTAAACTGAAACATATTCCGCACACAGAACTCGAAATTATGTCATAAGATATAATTTCGAGTTCTGTGATTCCGCACAATAAACAATAACCACAGTCTACATCCACAAGAGGGCAGCAGCTGAATACGAGTCACATGTCACTACTGACAGTACTGACATTACTCACAACAGTCATACAAACAAAAAACATTTAAAAAAAATAATAAACCATATCATACGTCCGAGCCACGGAGCACAGAAATACAGGATCTCGATAGAGGTTTATCTGTCCTTATGGCTGCTGTCGTCAATAAAATTATGCTCAAACGTCATAGTATGTCAGATAACGAAATAGTGCTTCTTTTTCACTCTATTTCAATAGTGCGTGCCATGGTGCTACTCTAGCGCTCAAAGTGCCGCTTTTGGCACAATTGTGCCACAAATTACAACACTGTCTGTCACATACCCAAGTAGACTAAAAACAAGGAGGGTTTAATAAGCTCTAGCCAATCAGAAACTTGTATCATCAACGCGTCATAGTGACGTACTTGGGTATGAGTACAGAGTCGAACTCGAATCAAGCAACAAAACTGTCAGCAGTAACTCTCATATACCAAGAGCTAGTCCATCACTGTCTATAGAGAACGGCGGCCATGACATGTATAACTACGTGACATTTCGTCACAAATGTTCTTTCATCTCTTTCTACTACTGTCCCCATTGTCTTACGGGAATCAAACACTCCTTGTTTTTAGTCTTCTTGAAACATACCCACAAAACTGAAACAAAATACAAATTCTGTGATGTAACCTCAAAGTATTCAGGCCAAGAGGATTTTGATCAGAAAGGTAATACGGTTTGTTTGTTCGTGAAAGTTCTAGATCAATCAACTATTTGGCAACTAGGAAACGTGAAATACGCAATTTTTTTTAAATTCAGGAAAATGATATATTTTGAAATTAGCGCCATTTTGTGAGAAAAATCCCTAAAAAAAATTAAAGTCCCCAGTGTTTTGTATTTTATGGAAAATCTCAATATTTCCGTCGTTATGAACAATTTCAATCATATTACGGGGTTCCTGAGGCTGCCAGGAACCCTGACATGAAGAAAAAATGCCGAAAAACGTGTCAGTAGTTTTAAAGTCAAAAGTTGTGTGGTGGCATCACTGAATCCTTATCCGAAGTCCTCTATTAATGCGCCAAAACCAAAAAGTACACCAACTAACTGTACTCTGTAGCCAAAACGTCCAAAACATGAAGCATAAATGAGAAAAATAAAATCTTTCCACAAAACAAGTCAGTTATGGTGGATTTATGCAGCAGTCATAAGTCATAAGTTTTAAGCCATAAGAAAGAATATTCGTCAGTGATTGGTTGGAATAGACGGACCAACCAATCATTGACGAATATTCTTCCTTATGACTTAAAACTTATGACTGCTGCATAAATCCACCATTAATGGTGGATTTATGCAGCAGTCATAAGTCATAAGTTTTAAGTCATAAGGAAGAATTATCGTCAATGATTGGTTGGAATAAACGGACCAACCAATCATTGACGAATATTCTTCCTTATGACTTAAAACTTATGTCTGCTGCATAATGGTGGATTTATGCAGCAATCATAAGTCATAAGTCTTAAGTCATAAGGAAGAATAATCGTCAATGATTGGTTGGTCCGTATATTCCAACCAATCATTGACGAATATTCTTCCTTATGACTTAAGACTTATGACTTATGATTGCTGCATAAATCCACCATAAATCCAAGGAGACTAAAATTTAACAAGGAGAGTTTAGGCTGTGTCAAGTCACCGGTCGGACAAGGCACGCGCGTTCAGTATGAAGTATGACGATGAGTCGGACCGATCAGATGATTGAAAATATTGGTCACATACGAACAGTTCTAGGCTGTGTCAAGTCACCGGTCGGACAAGGCACGCGCGTTCAGTATGAAGTATGACGATAAGTCGGACTGATCAGATGATTGAAAACATTTGTCACATACATACAGTTCTAATGAGGTCATCAAGTCAACCAAATGACCGCGCTGGTCGAATCATATTGGTCCGACCGGTGACTTGACTCAGGCCTAATTAGGTCGTCAAGTCAACCAAATGACCGCGCTGGTCTAATCATATTGGTCCGACCGGTGACTTGACACCGGTCGGACAAGGCACGCGCGTTCAGTATGAAGTATGACGATAAGTCGGACTGATCAGATGATTGAAAATATTGGTCAAATACATACAGTTCTAATGAGGTCGTCAAGTCAACCAAATGACCGCCCTGGTCGAATCATATTGGTCCGACCGGTGACTTGACTCAGGCCTAATTAGGTCGTCAAGTCAACCAAATGACCGCGCTGGTCTAATCATATTGGTCCGACCGGTGACTTGACACCGGTCGGACAAGGCACGCGCGTTCAGTGTGAAGTATGACGATGAGTCGGACCGATCAGATGATTGAAAATATTGGTCACATACGAACAGTTCTAATTAGGTCGTCAAGTCAACCAAATGACCGTGCTGGTCTAATCGTATTGGTCCGACCGGTGACTTGACACAGCCTTAATCCCCATAAGACAATGGGGACACTAGTAGAAAGAGTAAACCCTCCTTGTTAGTTTATGGTGGATTTATTCAGCAGTCATAAGAAAGAATATTCGTCAGTGATTGGTTGGAATTTACGGACCAACCAATCATTAACGAATATTCTTCCTTATGACACAATACTTATGACTGCTGCATAAATCCACCATTAGTCTGTTTGGCATAAATCCACTATAATTTGTTTTGCTGTGATTCTGCCTGTCACTTGTCATTCTATTGATATCGAAAGAAACGTACTTTCTGTGACATCCACAGAACTTAAACATAAGTTTAATCGAAGTTTAAGTTCTGTGGTGACATCTCACATTTCATCAATGATTGACTTTGGATCACAGAACTCATAATAATATATAAGATATATTATTATGAGTTCTGTGCTTCGGATAGAACCGAAATTAACCGAAAAAACCGTTATATTTTTTAAGGGTTTCGGTTCGGTACCACGAAATGATCGAATTTGAAATATGGGTTCGGTTTCGGTTCCGGTCCACGAAAAAATATCGGTTCCGTTACGGTTTTCGGTTCAAAACGGTTCCGGTACAGGTCCCTGTTTTGAAGTAGAGTTTTCTTTCATTGATCTCTATCTTGATACCATTAAGTTTTGTTCATACCCTCGCGAGTTTTGCAAGTTTTCAAAATGGCTGCCATTCATGCCGGACCAATCGTTGTTGCAGAAGCATGTCGGCAGCCATTTTATTCGCAGAAAAATTTCGAAATTCGCGAGGGTATGAACAAGACTTCAGTCATATTCTACGCTTCCACCAAGGAGACTAAACGTAATTTAACTATAGGAGAGTCTAATCCCCATAAGACAATGGGGGCACTGATAGAAAGAGATGAAAGAACATTTGTGACGAAATTTGACATGTCATGGCCGCTGTTCTCTATAGACAGTGACGGACTAGCGCACTCTTTGTATATGAGAGTTACAGTCGACACTTTTGTTCCTGGGTTCGACTCTGTACTCATGTCCAAGTACGTCACCATGACGCGTTTATGCTGATTGGCTAGAGCTTTTAAAATTCTCCTGTAAAGTTAACTCTTTGCGCTTCCAAGCCAGAAAACACTGAGAGTTCTGTGTCGCTATATATTCCTCTCAAAAACCAAGTCACAGAACACCTAACCGAGGTTAGGTGTTCTGTGAGCAAGTGGAGGAAGCGAAAGCAGATTGTCACTTGTCAAGTCATATGTCACTTATATCCAATATCCAGTGAACTCTATAATAACCAGCCTTAGATCATAATATATGCTTACGCTAGATACGGTATCATGTACTAATTGTTTGGTATTATGGTGGATTTATGCAGCAATCATAAGTCATAAGTCATAAGGAAGAATATTCGTCAATGATTGGTTGGAATATACGGACCAACCAATCATTGAGGAATATTCTTTCTTATGACTTAAGACTTATGACTTATGATTGCTGCATAAATCCACCATAAGAGGGGTACCGATAAGAGGGGGTGAAGAGGGCAATAGCGTACTACAGTACAGTGGCGTACGAGATATTTTGGTACAGTGCACAAAATATTTTGTGGTACAGTGTATATTGACAATACTGACGTACTTTTACAACACACATATTTCAATTTCTGTTTTCTAATGAATGATGGATTTCCATATCGGTTACAGTGAAATGAAAATTAATGTGAACCGAAAATATTTGGATTCTCGCAAACGCCAGTACCTACGATCTCACAGAATAGATATTTGAGAAGTCAATGAAATACTTACCATGGAAGACTATGAAATGATTGTGAATAGGAATAATCAGAGAGGATGGGTAATATAACAGCCTTAAGTATAAATTTTGTAGGCGTTAATGATTATATCCTGAAATATACATCAATTTGACATATTTGGAATATATTTTTATACATAATATATATAAAAGAAAAAGTTATTGGACATAGCCCTCGAGCAAACCGTAGGATGGGCAACACTAGGGCAACACTAGGCTGCAAGTTTCTGTTTTGACTCCGTTTGTTTCTGTTTTCACTTGCAGCCTAGTGTTGCCCATCCTACGGTTTGCTCGAGGGCTATGTCCAATAACTTTTTCTTTTATATATATTATGTATAAAAATATATTCCAAATATGTCAAATTGATGTATATTTCAGTGTAAAATTTTATTTCGTGGATTATTATCGTCTTGCCTTCTGTTTAATTGTATATTTGGTATTTATATTTAGTACCTAGTATTCATATATATATATATATATATATATATATATATATATATATATATATATATATATATATATATATATATATATATTTTACTCTTACTGATATTGGGGCTGTATATAATGTAGAATGAATTAATGTTTTTGAAATATGTTTCATAAAAATAAACAATTTTCATCAGCAAGTTTTTCATTTTTTTTAACTCAATCTGTACGACGCCACGGTACATTTTGACATATCTTGTGTATTGATATACTTACCAACTTTTCATTTTGGTTTTTGTTATGACGAGTTCATTATCGATGGGATTTTCAATTAGCCATAATAAAGACTGGTAAAAATATTTTCTCGTATTCAAGTTTACGTAACTATAGAGTTCTTGATTGGATTGACCTCATTGCCAGTTTTAATTAGGTATTGTTCCAAGGATAATTTGAAATCAATAAAGGCACTCCTTGATATGATAAAATTTGTGGAGAAAATTTGATCAAAACTTGAATGGAATGTTTTCAATGGACCCAATATCTTCTGGGTATTCCAAAAATATCAAGATGAACAGTACATAAATATAAGTCTAGTACTACTGGTTAAATTTGGCGTACTAAATGAATGATACATACAGGTATATATATATATATATATATATATATATAGAAAAAAGTAGAACTTAGAAACCACTGAATGATTTTCTGTTTGTGGGGTTGAAGTCAATTTTGAGGATGCCAGGGGGTAAGAATGAAACTCTTTGGTATTGCGTCACAACATAAGTCCTGAAGAAGGAAATAAACATTTCCGAAAGCTTGACGCAATACCTACCAAAGAGTTTCTTTCTTTCTCCCTGGCATCCTCACAATTGACTGCAACCCCACAAACAGAAATCGCTCAGTGGTTTCGAAGTTCTTTTTTCAACTGACCGGTCACGATCAACCCAAGGTTAAAGGTATACATGTACATGTTTCTTCATAAATTATTGCGGATATAATCATTAACGCCTACAAGATTTATACTTAAGGCTGTTATATTACCCATCCTCTCTGATTATTCCTATTCACAATCATTTCATAGTCTTCCATGGTAAGTATTTCATTGACTTCTCAAATATCTATTCTGTGAGATCGTAGGTACTGGCGTTTGCGAGAATCCAAATATTTTCGGTTCACATTAATTTTCATTTCACTGTAACCGATATGGAAATCCATCATTCATTAGAAAACAGAAATTGAAATATGTGTGTTGTAAAAGTACGTCAGTATTGTCAATATACACTGTACCACAAAATATTTTGTGCACTGTACCAAAATATCTCGTACGCCACTGTACTGTAGTACGCTATTGCCCTCTTCACCCCCTCTTATCGGTACCCCTCTTATGGTGGATTTATGCAGCAATCATAAGTCATAAGTCTTAAGTCATAAGAAAGAATATTCCTCAATGATTGGTTGGTCCGTATATTCCAACCAATCATTGACGAATATTCTTCCTTATGACTTATGACTTATGATTGCTGCATAAATCCACCATAATACCAAACAATTAGTACATGATACCGTATCTAGCGTAAGCATATATTATGATCTAAGGCTGGTTATTATAGAGTTCACTGGATATTGGATATAAGTGACATATGACTTGACAAGTGACAATCTGCTTTCGCTTCCTCCACTTGCTCACAGAACACCTAACCTCGGTTAGGTGTTCTGTGACTTGGTTTTTGAGAGGAATATATAGCGACACAGAACTCTCAGTGTTTTCTGGCTTGGAAGCGCAAAGAGTTAACTTTACAGGAGAATTTTAAAAGCTCTAGCCAATCAGCATAAACGCGTCATGGTGACGTACTTGGACATGAGTACAGAGTCGAACCCAGGAACAAAAGTGTCGACTGTAACTCTCATATACAAAGAGTGCGGAGCGCGCTAGTCCGTCACTGTCTATAGAGAACAGCGGCCATGACATGTCAAATTTCGTCACAAATGTTCTTTCATCTCTTTCTATCAGTGCCCCCATTGTCTTATGGGGATTAGACTCTCCTATAGTTAAATTACGTTTAGTCTCCTTGGTGGAAGCGTAGAATATGACTGAAGTCTTGTTCATACCCTCGCGAATTTCGCAATTTTTCTGCGAATAAAATGGCTGCCGACATGCTTCTGCAACAACGATTGGTCCGGCATGAATGGCAGCCATTTTGAAAACTTGCAAAACTCGCGAGGGTATGAACAAAACTTAATGGTATCAAGATAGAGATCAATGAAAGAAAACTCTACTTCAAAACAGGGACCTGTACCGGAACCGTTTTGAACCGAAAACCGTAACGGAACCGATATTTTTTCGTGGACCGGAACCGAAACCGAACCCATATTTCAAATTCGATCATTTCGTGGTACCGAACCGAAACCCTTAAAAAATATAACGGTTTTTTCGGTTAATTTCGGTTCTATCCGAAGCACAGAACTCATAATAATATATCTTATATATTATTATGAGTTCTGTGATCCAAAGTCAATCATTGATGAAATGTGAGATGTCACCACAGAACTTAAACTTCGATTAAACTTATGTTTAAGTTCTGTGGATGTCACAGAAAGTACGTTTCTTTCGATATCAATAGAATGACAAGTGACAGGCAGAATCACAGCAAAACAAATTATAGTGGATTTATGCCAAACAGACTAATGGTGGATTTATGCAGCAGTCATAAGTATTGTGTCATAAGGAAGAATATTCGTTAATGATTGGTTGGTCCGTAAATTCCAACCAATCACTGACGAATATTCTTTCTTATGACTGCTGAATAAATCCACCATAAACTAACAAGGAGGGTTTACTCTTTCTACTAGTGTCCCCATTGTCTTATGGGGATTAAGGCTGTGTCAAGTCACCGGTCGGACCAATACGATTAGACCAGCACGGTCATTTGGTTGACTTGACGACCTAATTAGAACTGTTCGTATGTGACCAATATTTTCAATCATCTGATCGGTCCGACTCATCGTCATACTTCACACTGAACGCGCGTGCCTTGTCCGACCGGTGTCAAGTCACCGGTCGGACCAATATGATTAGACCAGCGCGGTCATTTGGTTGACTTGACGACCTAATTAGGCCTGAGTCAAGTCACCGGTCGGACCAATATGATTCGACCAGGGCGGTCATTTGGTTGACTTGACGACCTCATTAGAACTGTATGTATTTGACCAATATTTTCAATCATCTGATCAGTCCGACTTATCGTCATACTTCATACTGAACGCGCGTGCCTTGTCCGACCGGTGTCAAGTCACCGGTCGGACCAATATGATTAGACCAGCGCGGTCATTTGGTTGACTTGACGACCTAATTAGGCCTGAGTCAAGTCACCGGTCGGACCAATATGATTCGACCAGCGCGGTCATTTGGTTGACTTGATGACCTCATTAGAACTGTATGTATGTGACAAATGTTTTCAATCATCTGATCAGTCCGACTTATCGTCATACTTCATACTGAACGCGCGTGCCTTGTCCGACCGGTGACTTGACACAGCCTAGAACTGTTCGTATGTGACCAATATTTTCAATCATCTGATCGGTCCGACTCATCGTCATACTTCATACTGAACGCGCGTGCCTTGTCCGACCGGTGACTTGACACAGCCTAAACTCTCCTTGTTAAATTTTAGTCTCCTTGGATTTATGGTGGATTTATGCAGCAATCATAAGTCATAAGTCTTAAGTCATAAGGAAGAATATTCGTCAATGATTGGTTGGAATATACGGACCAACCAATCATTGACGATTATTCTTCCTTATGACTTAAGACTTATGACTTATGATTGCTGCATAAATCCACCATTATGCAGCAGACATAAGTTTTAAGTCATAAGGAAGAATATTCGTCAATGATTGGTTGGTCCGTTTATTCCAACCAATCATTGACGATAATTCTTCCTTATGACTTAAAACTTATGACTTATGACTGCTGCATAAATCCACCATTAATGGTGGATTTATGCAGCAGTCATAAGTTTTAAGTCATAAGGAAGAATATTCGTCAATGATTGGTTGGTCCGTCTATTCCAACCAATCACTGACGAATATTCTTTCTTATGGCTTAAAACTTATGACTTATGACTGCTGCATAAATCCACCATAACTGACTTGTTTTGTGGAAAGATTTTATTTTTCTCATTTATGCTTCATGTTTTGGACGTTTTGGCTACAGAGTACAGTTAGTTGGTGTACTTTTTGGTTTTGGCGCATTAATAGAGGACTTCGGATAAGGATTCAGTGATGCCACCACACAACTTTTGACTTTAAAACTACTGACACGTTTTTCGGCATTTTTTCTTCATGTCAGGGTTCCTGGCAGCCTCAGGAACCCCGTAATATGATTGAAATTGTTCATAACGACGGAAATATTGAGATTTTCCATAAAATACAAAACACTGGGGACTTTAATTTTTTTTAGGGATTTTTCTCACAAAATGGCGCTAATTTCAAAATATATCATTTTCCTGAATTTAAAAAAAATTGCGTATTTCACGTTTCCTAGTTGCCAAATAGTTGATTGATCTAGAACTTTCACGAACAAACAAACCGTATTACCTTTCTGATCAAAATCCTCTTGGCCTGAATACTTTGAGGTTACATCACAGAATTTGTATTTTGTTTCAGTTTTGTGGGTATGTTTCAAGAAGACTAAAAACAAGGAGTGTTTGATTCCCGTAAGACAATGGGGACAGTAGTAGAAAGAGATGAAAGAACATTTGTGACGAAATGTCACGTAGTTATACATGTCATGGCCGCCGTTCTCTATAGACAGTGATGGACTAGCTCTTGGTATATGAGAGTTACTGCTGACAGTTTTGTTGCTTGATTCGAGTTCGACTCTGTACTCATACCCAAGTACGTCACTATGACGCGTTGATGATACAAGTTTCTGATTGGCTAGAGCTTATTAAACCCTCCTTGTTTTTAGTCTACTTGGGTATGTGACAGACAGTGTTGTAATTTGTGGCACAATTGTGCCAAAAGCGGCACTTTGAGCGCTAGAGTAGCACCATGGCACGCACTATTGAAATAGAGTGAAAAAGAAGCACTATTTCGTTATCTGACATACTATGACGTTTGAGCATAATTTTATTGACGACAGCAGCCATAAGGACAGATAAACCTCTATCGAGATCCTGTATTTCTGTGCTCCGTGGCTCGGACGTATGATATGGTTTATTATTTTTTTTAAATGTTTTTTGTTTGTATGACTGTTGTGAGTAATGTCAGTACTGTCAGTAGTGACATGTGACTCGTATTCAGCTGCTGCCCTCTTGTGGATGTAGACTGTGGTTATTGTTTATTGTGCGGAATCACAGAACTCGAAATTATATCTTATGACATAATTTCGAGTTCTGTGTGCGGAATATGTTTCAGTTTAGTATTACTCCGATTACCTCTTTATTTATATTATTTTTTCCCAGTATTAAACGAGTTTGTATTGAGCAATGATTTATTTATTAAAAATTTCAAGAAGTTTGAAATTGAGAGCGATTGTAATCCCGCCATCTGTTGGTAGAACAGTAAAGTGATTATATAAATAAGAAGAAAATGAAAAGTGGCACCAAAAGGCACCTTTGGGTAACTAACTTCGGCACAATAGAAAATTCCTTCTTAACAATACTGGTGACAGTATGTGTTACATTTTAATCATAACTGTTAAAATGGTTGAATATCATTTTTACTTTTGAACTTTTTCATGGAACGAATGTGCACTGACAAAGAAATAAACCTACACAGTTAGCAAATTAGCCCGTAAGCAAATGCTACGGGCCCCGCGCCTGGGGGGGCCCACGCCTGGGGGGGCCCACGCCTGGGGGGCCTCGCGCCTGTGCGCAAAGTAAAAAAAAACTATCAAGTAAGATATGTTTTTTATACATCCTACAGAAAATGAATAAAGTTAGAAATGGGAATAATAACTATAGTGTGGAATGAAATTCTAGAACACTTGCAAGCGACTAACGCTTCGTTGCAGTTGTCCAATCAAGATCCTAACACGAGATAGGTACGCTCTTTATAAATCATTACAAGGCTACTTCCAAGCAATACAATCCAAATTTTCAGATATAGAGGCAAAAGCCAAAGCCCTAATTGGCTGTGAAGGATATCAGTAATCGATTTCAAGAAAACCCAAGCAAAATACAAAGTACGACCATTTCAGCAGCAGCTCTACTCACAGAATTCATAAAAGAAGTCTCTACTACACCCGAAGAAGTTGTAGAACATCAAACACCTGGACCTGGTTTTTATTGTTGTAATTGTCTGCATAAGCTAAATGCATGGAAGCTTACCATCAAGTGACTAGTGTATTTGGAATACTTCTGCAGAAAAGATCTCAAAAAGAACTATCATCAATTATTTCCTAGACGATGTGGAAGACAGTCTGGGCAATGAACTGGTGCAGTTTGCGAAGCTGCTGAAAACAGATGTGGCTGCTGATATTGACAGCAGAAAGAAAAAGCAAGAGGCTCAGGAACTTCAAGTATATAAACTGTTGACATAAAATTCATTGGAATTGTGTTTCCCAAATGTTGAAATAGTGTTTCGCATTCACTTGATTTTGATAATCACCAACTACAGCGGAGAATGTTCTTTTTCAACGTTAAAGCGTTTTAAAATTGTGTTAGGAGCACAATGGGACAAGAACATCAAATGACCTCAATATAATGAACATAGAAAGTGATTAACTTAGAAATATTGATTTGACGAGTGTTATCTCCAAATTTGCTCGGATTAAATCACGGAAAGTCTTTTTGTAAATGTGCTGTTTTATTTTATATTCTATACTTTAATACTTAATGCAAATCAAGGGCCTCTTGTTCATTCACATTTGCTACGGACCCCACGGTGGCTTTATCCGGCACTTCCTAGACTACACAATACCTCTTTCAATAAGAAAACTCTAGCTCTAGTTTTGAATTTAGCGCCATTTTGAAAGAAAAATCCCTAAACAAAATTAAAGTCCCTAGTGTTTTGTATTTTTTGGAAAATCTCAATATTTCCGTCGTTATAAACAATTTCAATCATATTACGGGGTTCCTGAGGGTGCCAGGAACCCTTACATGAAGAAAAAATGCCGAAAAACGTGCCAGTAGTTTTAAAGCCAAAAGTTGTGTGGTGGTATCACTGAATCCTTATCCGAAGTCCTCTATTAAGGTCACTGCCACTCACTGCTCACTGGACTGGAGTAAAGTACGGAAGCCCGGTCGGGCCATTCAGACTTCAGACATACACCGAATTCAGACATCCTCCGAATTCAGACATACTCTGAAGCATGATACTATAAAATATATAGTATCATGCTCTGAAGGGCAGATGCAGTTGTCACTTGTCAAACAAGTACATGGGATGGGGGACAAACTGACAAAGCCATTTCCCATAAGACTCTGTGTATCTTTTTACTTAATTTTCTGGAAAACGAGGCATTTAAAGACATTTTTACCGATAGTATTGTGATTATTGGTTCATTGTGAATACTGTGAAGTAAGTGCATAAGTCTGTAGAGGTTGATTTCATTGAAAATATGAACAGGATGTTCATAAATTCAGTTGTGGAATCATCTGCGACTGAAAGTTGGAATTTAGTCGCTGTTTTCCATCGTACAAGATAACCTCTCTTGGAAGGGATTCATGTTTTAAAGAGAAACATTCTCAATTGAAAATTGAATCAATACATGACTCCTCTGGAAATGGAAAAACCCTACGATAAAATTGAAGTTACTTTTTGTAATATCTAACAGAAAACAACTACTTCCCCGGCAAAAGCCACGCTGAACATTGAACTACATCTGATAGATATTGAGAAAGACCATATAACTTGAGAGAAAAAATCTGAAAGTGAAAATTTGCATTTTCATTCAGATAGTTGATTATTTATTAAATGTCCAGTTTCCATTGGAGACTCTTATCTATAAATGAGATAAGTGAGAATGTTATTCAGAAGTATCACTCACAGAAAATCGCTCATTCCAATGATGCGTGAATAATTGCATCTCTTTATAGATAAGTCTCCAATGGAAACTGGACATTTAATAAATAATCAACTATCTGAATGAAAATGTAAATTTTCACTTTCAGATTTTTTCTCTCAAGTTATATAGGGTCTTTCTCAATATCTATCAGATGTAGTTCAATGTCCAGCGTGGCTTTTGCCAGGGAAGTAGTTGTTTTCTGTTAGATATTAAAAAAAGTAACTTCAATTTTATCGTAGGGTTTTTCCATTTCCAGAGGAGTCATGTATTGATTCAATTTTCAATTGAGAATGTTTCTCTTTAAAGTAGAGGTGTTATTAACATCGAATTTTTAGTTAAAAGATACGTTGTCACATGATTCACAATTCATAATAGGTTTCTTTATTAGGTTTTATTAGGAAAACCATGAAGTATTGTGCTGTTGTGGGTTGTAGTAACCGATCAAATCGAAATGAAGACGTAACATTTGTTCCGATTTACTTCAATACGATGTGAAGAGAGACAGATATTAGCTGCTGTATTATCAAAAAACTTCATGAATAAAACTCCAAATCATAGATTACCCAGCTCTTTTTCCTTAGGCACCAAGTTATAGTGTTACTGCAACACACTAGATGAAATAACAAAGATGATCAGCTGCCAAAATGCATCTTGCAAAATTCAAAGGTTCCATCGGAGGTGCATCAAAATCAAGAGGTTATCAAAGGGAAAATGGTTTTGCAAAACTTGCCCCAGAAAATGATGAGATGAAAATATTTTGTTTATTTATTGATTCTTAACATTGAATATAGAATATATACAGTGACCGGCAGAAAGTACGCATCATATGGGAATTTTTTTTATTAATAAATTTTGACAAATATTGATATTTGCAATCGCTTCTGCATCAAAAGAAACCCCAAAAGACGTTGTACAGTGCCGTTCGTCTTTTCGAGGTTGGCGGGAAATTTAAAAAATTTGAAAATTATTTCTCAAAACACGCTTGTTTGTGAAAATATCGAGAAATGTTAATGAGAAAAGTTGTTCAGATTGACATTTTATAGCTATGTACAAGTTTTGAAAAAGATCTGAGATAAAAAAATAAAAATCAATTTTTTGCCACAAAAAAAAAATCTTTTTGGAAACATACATTTCTGACGAAGAAACTCATTAGTAAAGCCAACACTAATATTTCAAATAATGTTTTGTGAAGATTCGCAAGCTATTCCTATTTTATTCGGAGAAAATTTGAAATCTGTGATTTTGCAGTGTGATCAGCTGCTTCATAAGAAGTCACTGAAATATCTACAGGACATATTAAGAATTTCAAATTGAAATTGTGTAGATACTTGGTTCTTAATTAATAATAAAAAGTATCGGAATTATAATGTCCTGTAGATATTTCAGTGACTTCTTATGAAGCAGCTGATCACACTGCAAAATCACAGATTTCAAATTTTCTCCGAATAAAATAGGAATAGCTTGCGAATCTTCACAAAACATTATTTGAAATATTAGTGTTGGCTTTACTAATGAGTTTCTTCGTCAAAAATGTATGTTTCCAAAAAGATTTTTTTTTTGTGGCATAAAATTGATTTTTATTTTTTTATCTCAGATCTTTTTCAAAACTTGTACATAGCTATAAAATGTCAATCTGAACAACTTTTCTTATTAACATTTCTCGATATTTTCACAAACAAGTGTGTTTTGAGAAATAATTTTCAATTTTTTTAAATTTCCCGCCAACCTCGAAAAGACGAACGGCACTGTACAACGTCTTTTGGGGTTTCTTTTGATGCAGAAGCGATTGCAAGTATCAATATTTGTCAAAATTTATTAATAAAAAAAATTCCCATATGATGCGTACTTTCTGCCGGTCACTGTATTACAAATGTTCAGATCCCTACCTATGTTGAAAGTGCCGTCATTGATCTTTCACTTTTTGACAATAGCAACAAGACTGAATTTTGTTTAACATCTCAATTTTCTTTCTGTTCATAATTTAAACATTTATTGTAAAATAAAGAAGCTAGAGATATCAATTACAGTCCACGTCTCTTTAATCATTAATTTGTAACAGTGTGCACTGTTTTATGTATAACGTTGTGCCCTGTATAAGATGGTCCTATATTAGTATTAGAATAGTCTTATTTAATTTTCTGAGTTTATTCAAGATATCACTTCTCCGGGTTAAAGTTTATCGTAAAAATTCATGAAGGAGTGTTAAACGGCGCGCTAGACTAAACAATTTCTAGTGGTTCTCTGTCTGAAGATAAGCCACGATCTAAAAATAGCACAAAGGGTAGGTTATGAAGAATGCTCTCGGTTTTTTCGGAAGAACGAGCTTTTGGAGCTGGACAGTCGGTGTTGAAGTGCTAGTGACAAGAGTTGGTTCGATTTCGAACGCCCGGTGAGGGTGGCTTTTTGCCACCCCCGATAATGGGGCCGACGATGTGGGTGTTCATTTTTAGGGATAAGTGGGTGTTCAATTATTCAACTAAAATAAGTAATTAAATATACGTTTGGGGTATTCTATTTGTTTAATAATATTAACAATAATAGAGAAAATTGTTTTCTAATTTTGGGGCGTGAAAGGTATAATATTTAAATAGGGATAAGTGGGTGTTCAGTTATTCAATCTAAATAGTAAAATACATGTTCGAGGCATTTTTCTATCTTTATTAATAACAATAATTATAATAGTGTCTCGTTGTTTCCGATGGACAAAAACAACTGGAATTTTATGTTGGTGAGTGTACTCACTAATAGAGCAAGCTTAATATTATTTTTTTTTATGAGAGGGTGACTATCCAATTTACCGATTTTATTTGTTTGTTTTTTTTTTCATTTTTGATTACTAACGGAGTTATGAATTGTTCCGATACTAAATGTACATTGTATTCTTAGGATTGGTTTATTTGAAGCGTTTAATTATTTCAAACTGTCTGTCTATATTTGATACAATTTTTATTATTCACCGTTTATTATTTCCCACCATTTTGTTTAGTAAATGTTTCGTGGAACTTTGTCGACTATAATTTACTTTTTCAACCCTTATGTAAAGTCCACGCATTTGTGAAGCCGTGGCCGTACCTGCAAATTAACAACTGTCCTCTAAGATGATGGTGAAACACGAAAACCAGTAGCGCTGAAAAGTATTATCATTATTTTTTTAGAGCTATCCACTGTCTAAAATCCGTATGGTCTTAGCGGATTAAAAACTCAATTCGGACCTGGTGGCAGCATGCTACCATTTTATAAAAATATTTCCTAGTGTGGGCGACTTAGGAGTGGTTCATGGTTGCTTTGGTGAAGTTTGTAACCGATCCAAAGAAATCGTCGCCTACCACACTAGCGATTTATTACAAATTCATTGCAAGTCACTACATGGTCCATTCGAGCCGCCGGATAAGCCTCCGTGTTCGTTAGTAATAGCGAGGGAATAAAAAACACAGCTAGAGTTCTTTTAGATTCGGGCTCAATGTCAAGTTTTATCACCAAAGATTTAAGTGGTAGTCTAAAGTTGCGAAAAATAAAAACAAACTTAGCCGTTTCCGGATTGAATAATTCTCTTTCATATGTTGAACATAAATGCAACCTACGTTTACAATCGATTAATGATTCATTCTCATGCAACATTGTGTGTTTCATTATTGAAAATATAACGGACACGTTACCCGCATATAACATAAACAAAAATGTTCTTAACATCCCGATGGATGTTCAATTAGCGGATCCAAACTTCCACGTCACAGGAAAAATTGATATATTAATCGGATCTGATTATTTTTGGCAATTATTAGGTAATAAACAAATTAACCTAGGACCACAAAGGCCTATTTTACAAAAGACTAAATTAGGTTGGGTCGTCGCTGGACCATTGAATGTTTCAATCAATCGTTCAACTTGTAATTTCACTAAAAATATTGATATTGAGAATCAATTGACTAAGTTTTGGGAAGTCGAAGAGATTGGTTGTGCAAAAAGAGCCATGTCCAGTGAAGAAACTATGTGAACAACACTTCACGAACACGGTTCGTCGCGATGAGAGCGGCAGATTTATAGTATCGTTGCCGGTAAAGGACGACGTCAAAAAATTGGGCGAGTCTCGCCATCTCGCAATAAAACGATTTTACCAGTTGGAAAAAAGACTCAATTGTAATAAAAAACTCAAAAAACATCAATTTGACATATTTGGAATATATTTTTATACATAATATATATAAAAGAAAAAGTTATTGGACATAGCCCTCGAGCAAACCGTAGGATGGGCAACACTAGGCTGCAAGTGAAAACAGAAACAAACGGAGTCAAAACAGAAAGCCAACCGTTCATTTGTGGGCTAATAACTTTTTCTTTTTTGTTTTTTCATACAGTTCCCCTCAATAATCCACGTTTATATATATATATATATATATATATATATATATATATATATATATATATATATATATATATATATATAATCCTAGAAATCACCGCTAAGTGAAAGATTATTGATCTATGTTTTAACTAAAAATGTTGAAAGGGTTGATAATATCAGTAAGTTTATTGTCCTTTAGAATAACAATATTTTTGATTTTATCTACCCTTCTTCTCAAGTCCAATTCATTATTGGAAAATGGATAGTTGAGAACATTTTGAGTAAATAGAGGAACACTTGGTTAGATTGAGATCCATAACATTCAGGTTTTACACCATCGTGAAATTTCATTAGGGTCTTTTGTAGCATAAGACAGTTTTCATTATTATTTATGATATATATTTTCAAATCATCAGCGAAGAGTAAGAAATGTGAATCACTTTTACTTCCATTGATATCATCCACAAACAGATTGAATAGCAAGGGGCCACAGTCTGGTACTCTAGAGTGGACTCCCAATTATATTAGAAATATACCTAGTTAATAATTTTCACCCACTGAAATCAACCAGTCAAAAAACTCCTCATCCGGATCAGAAAGTTACCAGTTATACCTTATACCGCCAATTTGGATGTCAATATCAATAACTCGTGAACTCAAGCCTTTCAGAAGTCAGCGTAGATGTACTTGTAACTCATTTCAAAGGCTTTTGATATATCATTCTGGTATAAACTGTTAATTTTCCCTGACTGAAACCACATTGCTGATCTATAATTACATTTTTACACTCGCAAGATAAAAATAATTTGTAACAAGGGAGTCAAATAATTTAGGTATACAAGACTGCAAGCATATATCAGGACAATCATAATGGCTCTGTGAGTACTGTAGGAGATAGATTCGCTTGAACACTGAATAATAAGAGGCCAATTTGCAGTTTCTGTCAATAAAAACTTTATTGTTTTGGTTTCATGAACCAAGATTTCCACTGACTAGTAGCACTCAAATTCGATTGCCCCTAATATTCAAGCTATAATCTCGTAACAAATTTCAGAATCCTTTTCAATATCTTATCAATTTTTGACTACTTCTTTCAAATTTCTGACCTTTTTCCGATATGATTTTACTGAGTGTTGATTTCTGAATTTTGCCTTGAGATGTACAAATTTGATAAAACGCATATTGAATCATTTCAATGATCATTTCTAACAAGTACGATCACATACAAGTAATCACTCAGTCTAAGCAACGACGGTAGATCAAGTCTGGGCGGCAGCACGCATACCATCACACGTTAAAAGGTAAGGGCTACATCCTCCCTAGCTCGCACAAGTCTCGCGAATACTTCTGAGGGCTGCACATAGGGGTGTAGCCGGTTGATGGAAATAACAATTTTAACAAGAGCAATTCACCTCTATAATTTTTATTCTAAGTATGTTTTCCGATTATGCTGTTTCAAATATGGGTCTGACAAAACTATATTTCTAGTATTCAGGAAATTTTCTAGAATCAAGATAAATATTGAATCATAATGTTACTACACAAAGTTAATTTTTCAGAAAACAGGCCGGTATGCCGTCAGGACCACAAAAAAAGACTATTTGCAAAATTCATTTACATATATTTACATCAACTCTACAGATTATTCAAATGTTAGTCTTTTTTAAGATAATGATTCACACAAATAATATTTTCCAAATCTCTTCATAAAGAGAAATGTTTCTTGGGACAAAGTACATTTCATTGATTTTTAAGCAGTATTGTTTTCGTTAACAAGCTTCTTACTCTATGTGTTACATTATCCTTCAACTGTTTATAGATTTGTAATTCATATGTCTTTCTCTTTTAAAAAATCCATCTTAGAGCAATAAGAGTACGTCTTAGCGAACGACACTACACACTTGCATATCACATAGCATAGTACATAACAGAGTTCAGCCAATCAAAATGCCAGTAGCGTCGGATATTCGCATTTTGATTGGCTGAACTTCGATATTTCTTTATGCTATGCGTTATGCTGCCATGCAAGTGTGTATGTGATAGAGCATTGAAGTCCGTTGCTCATGCATGGCACCATGCTCATGCACTAATGGTTTGCCCTCAAGTGACTTCACTTCATGGCGGTTTGATCAAATTTTTTGATGTCAACATCAAAGCCCGAGGCTCAAGCCACAGCTCAAAAAAAAATCCATCAGTTTCGGACGTGCGGTCAGGTTCCCGCTCCATTTCAAAAAAAGTTGTAAAAACTCGCCAAAATATAATTGAAAATATCTGAAGATAGGGAAAATCATCGAGTCGCCAAATAATTTCAGTAGCTTTACCTGTTTTTGTATGTATTTGTATCTAGTAGAGTGGAGTACGTTTCAAAAGTCCAAAATAAAATAAATATTGGGAACCATAGACCATATGGGCTAGCTGTGTTGAGAGCATTGACTGGATTTATTTATAAAATACATTTTGTACCTTTCAATAACTTTTTTTTTCTTGGTGTCTTGGCATCGACTGCTATGGTCATTAGCCACGTGTTCTGGATAGGCCTTGTTACTAACTCCATGCACCACCTTAGGAGCAGCACTGTTAATTGGGACTCAACAGTGAATCGTGCAGGACTCACCCCAGTGCAGCCACGAGATTTTAATAATTTAATTGATCAAATTAAATTAAAAAATCCCAGCCGCAACCAAGAAGACTAAAATTTAACAAGGAGGGTTTAATAAGCTCTAGCCAATCAGAATCTTGTAGCATCAACGCGTCATAGTGACGTACTTGGATATGAGTACAGAGTCGAACTCGAACCAAGTAACAAAACTGTCAGCAGTAACTCTCTTATACCAAGAGCTAGTCCGTCACTGTCTATAGAGAACGGCGGCCATGACACGTCCTACTACGTCACATTTCGTCACAAATGTTCTTTCATCTCTTTCTACTAGTGTCCCCATTGTCTTATGTGAATCAAACACTCCTTGTTAAATTTAAGTCTCCTTGAGCCGCAACTGGGGCTCGAACTTCGGACCTTTCGACCCAAAGTCGGACGCTTTAACCACTGCGCCACGCCCCGACATTTTTCAATTACTTACAGACTTACTAGCGTTATTGTGGCGAAAGGATGAACCACTCGTATGTAAATTACGAGCAACCCCAGAATTCTTCGAAAGACTTGTGCGACCTAGGAAAGAGGATGCCCTTATTTTTTAACATGTTATTCGTTACCAATAATCTCTGAATATTCAGAAATAATTATATTCGCCAAAATCACAAGAATATCACCGTTCGTGTTCTTTGGTTCTGACACAGTGTCCTGTGGACAAAATCATTCGTTCTCTTTCTAAGCGAGAACTTCCTTGTCAATGTGGAATGCTACAGTCGCTTCATTTGGTATTCCGTGTGCCTATACGATACTCTCGCTTTCATATTGCTTTCCAATCGGAAGAGTTCGTAATTTCTATCTAGTTCAGAAAACATCGATAAAATTTTGGGAATTTTTAATTTATCATGTTTGCTTTATGAACTTTTGTAACCATTAATCATTCAACTATTTTATAACCATAAAAAAATAAAAAATATAATGTGGATATTTTTCCTCAAAAATTTTAGTAAAAGAATTATGAATGGAGCTATGGATTAGTTATGGAAATCTATCTCAGGAACGAGCGAAACGGCGAACCTTTGGTACAAATATTCTGATGTTTGCCGTACATTACGTGGATTTTCCTTTTTAATCCTTTTACAAATTGATGAGAAATATTTGAGCAACCAATTCCTCAAAGAGATGAGCAGCTGTAATGTCATCAATGTCATCAATGTTTATATTACAGAATAAGATTTTGAAGGAAGAATGATTCAGTATAATTATTAACAATACGCATTTTACGAAGACATCTCACACAATCTTACAAGATCCCGGACCTCTGCCCTGCCTATAATTTTTATAATCGGTCTTGCCACGGAAGAGAACAAGAAATCAATGTGGGCTTCAACTATCGTTGAGGAATGTTATTTTTGGTCCAACTACATTTACAAGGGTACCTCAGAGGATTGATTCAAAATATCAATTTCATAGATCTAGCAAAACATCAGTTTAGATATATAAATAAATAGTTTCAACCTCAGTGACAGGGAATGAGGATACTGCAAATGGAATATTGTCATTTGTGGAGAGTACAATTTGATATTTTATATTTTTATCATAATAATGTGAAAGATATGGAATATCTCCCACAAGTGAGAAAAACTAGGTGTATGAAACAAAATGACTGCATAAATTCCATTAGCAGTAATCTAGTTTTCAGCTCTTTTCTGGATATTTTCATCATGAAATAAAGCCATTGTGGTCATGATGGTAGAGTGTTTGCTTCTCAATTATAAGGCCATGGACTCAAATTCTAGCATGGTCCCGTACATGATATCACATGTTGAAAGATTAGGGCCTTGTCTTCCCTAGCTCGAAGACTTGCTTGTAAGGGTGCATGTAGGAGGTTGAAGGAACGAACAAATTTTGAACAAATACATAACATGAATCAATGAAAAACAAATAGATATTTCTACTATTGAAACAAGAAATCAAAATAACAAATTCCATTTGTAATCCCTACTCATATTTTCACTTCAGGAAAATATTCAGAGGAAAAGTTGAGATTGCCAAAATAGGTGCATTCGATTCTATATATTTATTGTTTTTTGCAACTTCCAATATACTGTGAGAAAGGTTTGGCAACCATTCAAATCTCCAGTATTTCAACCCCTATAATGATCCCTAGTTGGTATTCATAAAGTTCCCTCTACCAATTACTCTTACGTACCATTCCTACACATCTAGAATCTAGAAGTATGAGACTGGTAACAGTTAATAGGAATTAGCAAATTTACTGAAACATTCCTAGTAATAATAAATGAATAAACTGCACTTATTATTCATTTTAATATTGATTGGATTTATGTAACAAGTCATGCATTGAATTATTGATTATTTGCTACTGTAATAATTGTTTATTTCCAAGTTATCTTTTTCACTCATTAATTTTTGTTTATCCCCATTGTATACCTATATTGTTTGGATAATTCTTATTTAGAAGTTTAAATTATTTAAAAGGCGTGCAACCGTTTACTAAATTAAACAAAAATACAGAAATGTAACAATTTATCGAGTTACTTCAAGCACCCAAAAATTTGGTTCAATGTTTTTTTTTTTTAATAGTGACGTTAGTAGACACAATCAAAGTCGGTTGTTTGAAATTCGAAATTTCCGGCATTAACCGATTAACCTCTTAAAATAACACTCTATCCCTTTCTAAACGAGAATTTCCTTGTCTTCTCGACACATTCTAGGCTATCGCTTCAAATAACGACAATCGTCCGAAGCGAGTGTAGCTAAAGTGCACACGGAATACCACTTTCTTCAACTGTAGCTATTGTAAAAGGGCCAAGATGGCGATTCAAATGCTGTCAAATATTTATTTGTCGCCTGGAAACTGTCGCTAACTGTATACACGGAATACCTTTTACGTCAAAACGTAGCGATATGTAGAATTCTATGGCTCACGTAGGGGTGCGATTACGAACACTCGATCCGTACTTAGTTTGACATATGTCAGATTTTAGCAATTATGAAAACCAATATAATTCAAAATATATTGCAACTTGAGTCGATATCAATGGTTTATATGGTAGATATAATTCCATTCTATCTCTATTCAAAGAAATTTCATAGTTTCGATTTCGTTTCGAATCAAGAACATACATCGTTCTAGCCTACGTATCGTAACAGCTCTCGTATCGAGTGTTCATAATCCCACCCGACCCGCCTGAAACGAAAAGTGAGGCAAATCGATTGTGTAGGCAACCCGCACATGTTAGGGATATCTGTCTCTTTCTATCTTATGGTGGTTAATTGAACGTTGGCGCATTATTTTAAAATTATTTGTATTTTTTACGTTTATTTTGGGGAAAACGTGTATTTTTCTGGTATAGTTAGTCAGGAAGGAAGTAATAATGTAAACAGTACCACGATCAAGAAAAATTTCAACAGTTCTTCCGCGGGGTTGGTAAAATAAAATGAAAACAAAATTAAAAATTCAATTTTTATTCAATATTACAATACATTATAGTTATCTAATGCTACTTATATGTAACAATTACTGAATAAAATTAGTTTTGTAATATTTTGTCTTACTGTGGCACTTTTTCCATGTAATTCTATATTTATCAATTAACTCTGATGACATTCGGCACTTCAAATATGTAGCAGTTACTTTTCAAATTATCTGAATTTCTTGACATTCTTCACCTACAAATTCCTGCATTACAGGGAGTTTACATTTAAAAATATCTATATTTACAGCAAACTTATTTATAACTGTATTCACAATTTTCTGTTTTAAATTAATTTTTGATTTCAATATGTTTTCACTTTCTAATAAAAGGCGAATTTACTTTTCCGCAAAATGTAAAATTTTGTACACATCTGAAGCATACAGAAGTCCTCCTCGAGTGAGTACATTGGTGAATGATTTATAAGCTTTAATAAAGGAAAAAAATTCCAAGTGATTTGATAGTACTTATATATGTTGAAAAGTTATTAAGTGGATTTCTATTCAAAGTTAATATGTCATTGGCTAACCCTATAGTACTCTCCATTGTTAATATAAAACCAAGAGCAAATGTTTTACGCATATGTTATAACAACGGAATGCCATCAAATTTTAAGGTTCAGAAATAGTCTTTTGTCTTCTAGCATATATCCTTAAAATAATGCAAATTTTCTGACCAAATAGGTGCTATACCCTTTCGCAAATGGATTGCTACAATTTAAAATATCAAAAATTCACACTAGAACAACATGAATATATACCTTCAAAAATATTGTAGGTATTGAACAAAAATAATCCACAAAATAACTGAATTTCTAATTAAAATAAATTTTATACACCAAACCATAACTTATTTGCATGATTATGACAGAGAAAGGTTACCCTAACTAATGCTGTCTTTGTTTCAATTGCCCCTGATACACTTTCTGCTATTAGAGATAACGGCTGGGTCCGTTCCAGGTACGTATAGTATAGAGTTCACTGCTTATATCAGATAAGTGACAGATTTAGGGGTTTTTAGACATCTTAGGTGCCCCATTTTCAAATAAGCCTCGATTAGGGTTGAAAAGTACATGATGTTGAGTAAAATGGAGAGAAATTTACGAGTGGCTCCTGGGGAGAACATTTGGAAAATTCGATTTTCCAGAACAGAAATAAAAGGAGTATGTTGCCTATATTTTCACGCGAGCTGTTTTTTGGTCTAGTGACGATATAAGTTTTCATAGTTTCGTTGGGCTTGTGTGGGAAAATCTGTCAAAATCTCGATTTTCCCTTATAGTATTACACCCTCATTTTAACCCTTTAGCCACCTGCAACACTGAAGCATTTGGTATTCCGAAGCCAGGTTCTATTAATTATTAATTAGGTGAACACACGTGAAAATATGGGCAACTCACTGCTCTTTTATTTCTGTTCTGGAAAATCGAATTTTCCATATCGTCCCCCTTATCACGTAGGGGCGTATCTGATTTCTGAATATTTCACAGGAGAGAGGAAAAACGAAAATTGATGACAATTTAATCACCCTATAGATACGCTATGAACATAAGTTCTATTTGTGACGGCATTATTAGAGATACAGTTACGCCACTTCGTGAGATAAAAAGTACATTGCAAGAAAGCCTAAATACGGCGTAACTCAATTTTGCACTTTTTTGTCACTTACGCCCCTACGTGATAAGGGGGACGATATGTTCTGCCAAGGAACCACTCGTAAATTTCCCTCCATTTTACTCAACATCAATGTACTTTTCAACCCTACTCGAGGCTTGTATGCAAAAATGGGGCACCTAAATCTGTCACTATCTTATGGTCTATTGTAGAAAACTGAAATTTTGAAGCAAATGCCTATGGTGACCTCATATTAGCTGATAAGGGCTTTTGATTCAAGATTTACTTCCATAAGGGGTTTCTTCAAATATTCCTCCATTTTGAAGTACCCCTCAGTTTACAGAGTGTACAAGACACAAAGGAAGAATCCATGTAGATGTAGAAAGAGCTATTCAAAGAATAAAAAGTTTTAATATTTTGCAAATAATTCTTCAATTTTAAGTATCTCAGTTATCAACTATTTTTCAGTTGGTGTGAAATATATTTAGTTATGGCAAGTAAAATGTTATAATTATACTCAATTGTATTTAAATTATTTTTTTTCTTTGGTGTTCTGGCATCGACTGCTATGATCATTAGCCACGTGTTCTGGATAGGCCTTGTTACTAACTCCATTGCGCCACCTTAGGAGCAGCACTGTTAATTGGAACGCAACAGTGAATCGTGCAGGACTCACCCCAGTCCAGCCACGAGATTTGAATAATTTAATCGGTCAAATTAAATTAAAAAATCCCAGCCGCAACTGGGGCTTGAACTCCGGACCTTTCGCCCTTATCAAAAGATTTACATTTTTTATGAGGTATAGAGGTACATGGGTGAAAATATATTATTTAAAATATTCATTACACATTTCACACTTTTATCTTGATAAATATGGAAGCAATTTTTCATATTCAGAAGTAGGAGTTTAAGCTAGGATAACTTTATTTAAAAATTTTGGCAAATACTGATTCATATAAAACTTTTCTGTTCACATGGGTCGTATTCAATAGTAACAAAAGTAATTTCTTTCATTGTGCATATACACAAGTAACATTTAGATCGTTATAAAACATAAAGGTTTCCTTGGATCCAACAGAAGTAGTTGTGGTTTGTATTAACACTATTTCATTATTATCATTGTAATAAATTATATATTCGTAATCAATCTTGAGTTTCTGTGACAAATTATCCTTTCTAAATGAATATGGACATTTAACCTCCACAATGGAATTATCTCCTACTAATTAATTCATCAGGGTTGGCTCCCAAAAGACCAGAATTTGTCAGCCAAATAGGTACTCGTTGGTTGTAAATCCAGGTTTAATGTTGTTTTACGGAACTCTATCCCATTTTTTTTATAAGTTCTTCCTCACTGAATAGCTTAGTAGCCTCAGTGAATTCATTCGATAATACTTCAATAATCGGTAAGCCACAGTTAAAAGATTCCTAGTCACTTTCTGGTTGCAGAAGCCAAGTAAAACCCACAGTATTGTCAAAATCACGTATCTTCTATCCCTTTTATTTTTTCATTTCCTCTTCGCTCATTCCTCGCCCTATGAATGGCAGAATATGATTTTGGGGATTGTATAGTTCTTCAGCTGTTTTTACTGCTACATTTTTTGCATTTGTCAAATTCTTTGTCTAATGGATATATTATTACAATGTCCAAACAGAGCCAGTGTCTCAATATGATTATGATGTCATTTCATTCCTCCAGGTCAGCACAACCTTCACAGACGATATCTCCCAAATTGTTATGTGTGATCTAAACTAAAAATACTGTGAAAAATCAAAAAATTGAAAACTTCCACAAAGTATGACTCACTTCAGCATGATATAACTTCTCTTTCGTGCTTGCGTGCATTTCTCCTCTGATTATGATGAAGTCTAAAGTCTACAACAAACTGCATAAATATGTTCTACATGATGAGATTCCAGTGCATTTCCACCCATTTAAAAAAAAAAATTATTGTCATTGTTAAGGAATTCATTTATAGATTAAAGTAAAACATGGTTTGATGCCATTTTATAATCAAAATCTAAAACAATAAATAATGAGTGATACATTACATATATAAATAAACAACATAACATAACAACTTTAAAAAGCTTACCTTAGACCTAGAGGTACTTTCGGTAAGATTTTTTCAACTCAGACACTTAACTGAAAATAATCACGAATGTCATTATTTCAGACAGAAAAAAGGAAAAAAAATCAAATCAATAATTTCTTATGGGTTTTCAACACGTACCTACCTATTACCAATTTGTTCTATACTGGGTGTGATGTCGACGCCATGTATATTGATTTGTATCTATTTTTTTAAATGTTTTTTGTTACTTTAGTTACTCAAGTCAGTTAAAAAAAAGAGTTTGTCAGAGAATTTTTGAATAAAAACGATATTTTCTGAAACGTTTATAACTAAAGAAAAACACGACTCAACATTGGTCCTTCTAGCTGATTCGAAACAGGCATGGAAAATATAGTAGGAGAACGTGAAGAAAGATTGAGAAGAAATGGTGCTGGTGTGAATAGAAGTTTGTCACATGACTATGAGTGGCTAGCTGGATTTGGTACAAGAAATATTAGTACCTCACCCACTATGATCAACATCAGCTCAACTGTTCAATCAACTAATACATCATCAAGACCAAACTCTCAATCAGTCACGATAGGAAATGTGAAATCCTGTGACAAGATAGTGATTGAGACAGGTTCAAAGTCAATGAAGTCCCTCGATTATCGCTTTGATCAGAATAATTCTCGTTCTGTTCATTCTTCAAAGAAATCTTCAACTTCAATGTATCTTCAGAAGAAGAGACTTGCTATTCAAACTGAAAAGGAAAAATGATGGAAGATCTAGAAATGAAGCAGAAAGAAGTAGACAATAGAATGAAGATATTACAAATGGAGCATGAACTGAAAGAAGCAGAAATAGAAGCAGAAGGGAACTCCGAATGTGCTAGCCAGAAATCTAGAAACGAATATTCACAGAGTGGAAGTGACAACAAAATCAAGTCTTCGATTGTTGAATGGGTCAATAATGTAGAATCTTTCGAACCTCCGGGTTGTGAAGTATTTCCTGACTCCAAAGGAAATGCTCGTGACGACATCCAGATGCTTTGCCAAACACGAACGTCATCAAAACTGTTGCTCCAGCAAGACAAGATTCATTGTTAGCGCGAAATATCATGGACAAAGACTTTCCTATGTTCGATGGAAATCCTGAAAACTGGCCTTTATTCTATCAACGGTTTCAACAAATTAGTCAAATGTGCAACTACAGTGCCGACGAAATATTGGTCAAATTGCAGAAGTGTCTACGAGGGGATGCCAAATCGGCGGTTGCAGGTCTGCTGTTGTCTCCCAGAAATACAGATTTGATTCTTGACACGTTGAAGAGGAGATTTGGAAGACCAGAATACATTATCGAGGTCATGATAGCCAAGATTAAAAATATTCCGCCAATAAGAGAAAACATCGATAAATTGATTAATTTTTCTAATGAAGTGTGTAACCTTGTGGCCACTATGGAAAGTTTGTTTGCTACAGACTATTTGAGGAACCCTCAACTGCAAAAAGACTTACTTTCTAAATTGCCCGACATGATGAAGCTCAGATGGGGAGAATTTATGATGAAAAATAAGGGAAAAGTATCCTTAAAAGATTTTGCTTCATGGATAGGTGAAATGGCCGAGGCAGCGTGTTATGTGAGCAATCCTCAAGTACCCTACAATGACTGTACAAACGAAGACAATAAAACACTAGACTTGGTTTTGAGCAATTCTCCAATGAGTGTGAACGAAGAAGTCCTACCCCTAGTCCCCATCGACCCTAAACACCCACCTTTAATTTGTGAAATTCCCGTAATTAAACACCTGCAATTCAAACATACACCATACAACTCAAATGGAATGCACAACTTCAAACAAGCCAATTTTCCTCTCCTAACAGAACTACTACGAGACGCAGACTGGACACTTTTAGGCTACTTTAACAACGTCAACGACCAAGTCAAATACTTCTACGAGACATTATACAACATTCTGGACATATGCGTCCCCAAATTTACCAACACACACAAGAGAAAAAACTACCCTCTATGGTTCACCACAGCAATAAAGAAAAAAATTAAAACAAAAAACTTCTTCAGGAAACGAAAGGCACTTTCAGCGTTCTATATGAATAATTACAGGAGAATTCGCTCCGAACTGAAAAATGATATAAATAAAGCCCAGGAAGAATATATTGTTGATGTCGAAAAAAGTATAATCAATGACCCACAAAGTTTTTGGAATTTCACCAAAAACAATAAACGAAACAGAAAAACTCCTTCGGAGTTTTTCATAAACGAAACACTTACCGATAACCCTCAAGAGATCTCTGAAGGGTTTGCAAATTTTTTTAACTCAGTCTATGATCAACATTCTTCTGGTTATGACTTTACTATCCTGAAACAATCGTCAAGCAATTTATCAGAACCCAGGTAATTTATGCTTTAGAATTACAGTAAATGACATGTTGAACGCTTTAAAAAAATTGAAAGCCAAGAAATCCTCGGGGCCTGATAATATACCGTGTTATTTGATAAAAGCATGTAGGGAGTATCTTATGTATCCACTGATGATCATATTTCAAAAGTCTCTCAGCAGCGGAATATTTCCAGATGATTTCAAATTAACAAAAACAACTCCAATATATAAAAAAGGCGACAAACAAAATATATCTAACTACCGACCGATAACAGTTCTAAATAGTATTGCAAAGCTCTTCGAATACATTCTACACGAAAAAATATTCAACCATGCAAAGAATAATATTTCACCTAATCAACATGGATTTTGCCGGGGCAGATCAATAGAAACCAACTTAGTTACGTTTGTCAACAAGGTAGAGAAGAGCGTGAGCAAGGGACACCAGGTGGATGTGGTATACACCGACTTCGCCAAGGCCTTCGACAAAGTAAACCATGATATATTGATAACGAAACTTTTTTGTTATGGTTTAGACGAGATGATTATACGGCTAATAATTTCGTATCTGAAAGAAAGATCACAATTTGTAAATTATATGGGTTACAAATCGAAGAGCTTTCAGGCGGGGTCGGGTGTACCGCAAGGGTCAAACCTGGGTCCCCTCTTATTCACAATCTTCATAAACGACTTAGCAGAGAAAGTATCATCGGATATTTTTTTATTCGCGGACGACTTTAAGCTTTTCAAACCAATCAGAAATATCAATGACTATCTCGACTTACAATTCGACATTGACAATATTATCAAATGGTCGAAAGATAATAAGTTGCATTTCAATTTAGAGAAATGTAGTGTCATGACATACTCCGCTCGTCAGAACACGATCGAATACATCTATAAAATGGATGATGAATATATTAGCCGCATTAATAGTTCAAAAGATCTAGGTGTCACCTTCACTAGTGACTTTAATTTCAAGAATCATATAGACATAATCTGTAACAAAGCATTGAAACTACTTGGATTCATAAAACGCAACTCAACCAGATTCAAAACTACCAACTCAATTAAAGTACTGTACAACGCTATGATAAGAAGTCATCTTGAATTTGCATCAATCATTTGGGATCCGCATAAACAAAACTCAAAAAAAAAAAATTGAAACGATACAAAACAAGTTCCTAAAATATCTGTACTACCGTAAGAACGGAGTAAGCCCAGGTTATGAATCTTTTCAACCGATAAGAGAAGAATTCGAGATAGGTCGTCTCGAGCACAGAAGAAAGGTCAACAAAATCTTATTTATCTTCAAACTATTGAATAATTTCATTGAAAGTTCATATCTGTTATCAGAAATTCAATTTTTCATCCCATTAAATTACCTACGTCCGCGCCCAATACTGTTTTCAGTAAGTGGAAATAAAAGTAACAAATTATTAGATCACATGCAAGCCCTATGTAACGAAGTCTCTGTTCAATCTTCATCTGGATTTTTTGGGGTGAGCCTTCACAAATTCAAAAGTGAGTTAATACGAGCAACCTTAACTTAAGAAACCTTTTAAATAGAGATATTGACTGGACTTATGAGTAGTGCTCTTTCATCATTCATTGAATTTATTTTTCATTTAGTATTACTTACTATTATTACTGTGTATTAACCTTGCCAATTTTCATGTTAAACTTATGTTACACTTATGTTAGTTTGTGAGTTAGTAGAGAACATATAATGAGGTGTAAACCTGTTTGTTTTCTGAAATAAATAAATAAATAAATACCCAGCAGTCACCCAGACTACAAATTCAACCCCAAGAGACCATATTTTCAGAAGAGACATGAAACTGTCCTCAATACAAAGGAAATTGGAAAAAAGTCCTCCAATGACAGAGAATCAACATGTTTTTATTGCGAGAAGAGTCATGTTGAAAAAATATGTCCTCAAATGACTTCTGATGACCTGGAAACCAGATGGAAAATCATAACTGACCAAAAATTGTGCTTTTCCTGCCTTCAAAAAGGTCATCATAAATTCAAGTGCAAGAATAAACGAGAATGTGGTACTGATGGTTGTAAATTTCATCACCATCCTCTTTTACATAAAGCTCGATCCTCGCAACAACTCGTCGATGTGGATCAAGCTTGTCTCCTAAACACAGAAAGTGAGACAGTTTGTGCGGTGAAACATGAAACCAAGAAGATCCTTCTCAGAATGCTTCCAGTATTAGTACACGGCCCAAGAGGACTACTGAGAGTATTGGCATTGTGCGACGAAGCCTCAACTGTTACATTGATGGATGATAGCATTGCAAAGAAACTTGGTCTACAAGGAGAACCTGATCCACTATGTATCCAGTGGACCAATGGACAAACTGCATGTCATGACAAATCAGAAAAAATAGATTTGGAAATATCTGGACTGCAATTCCACGAAATTTGCACGAAGAATGTTAGGACTGTAGATTCGCTTTTATTGCCTGAACAAACCGTCGACATGGAAGTTTGGGGACAGCATGAATATCTAAGGGGTCTTCCTATCCACAATATAAACAATGAAAGACCGATATGCTGTACTTGGTCAAGATCACGTCGGCCTGACGACTCCTAGACAATTTAGGAATGGTCCAGAAACGTGTCCCATTGCAACAAGATGTCAACTAGGGTGGCCTCTCCATGGTCCGACACCGAGTCCAGCTGAAAGTGGCAAAGTTCATACTTTTCACGTCTGTAATGTAAATAAAACAGAGGATGATCTGCACGAGATGATTAAGCAGTCATTTTCTATTGAAGCGTTTGGAGTATGCATCAATAAGCCACCGAAAGCAAGCAGAGATGATACGCCATGAGTATTATGGAATCAACTGCAAAACGTGTTGGTAATCGGTATGAAATAGGTCTTCTGTGGAAATTTGACGACTTCAGTTTTCCCGAAAGTAAACCGACGGCACTTCAGCGACTAAGATGTGTGGAAAGGAAACTTCAGAAAGATGAAATTTTGGCTGAGGACTATTGCAAGAAAATCAATAGTTACGTAGAGAAAGGATATGCCAAGAAACTATAACACCTGAAGAAGCTGGAATTGAGACCCCACGGACCTGGTACCTACCGCATTTTCCTGTCAAAAATCCTAGAAAACCCAAGAAGATGAGACTAGTCTCCGACGCGGCAGCAAAATGTAACGGCTATAGCTTGAACGATTTTCTATTATCGGGACCAGATTTTTCGCAGCCATTAGTTTCGGTATTGTGGAAATTTCGACAGAGAAAATATGGTATTTGTGGAGATGTTTCTGAAATGTTTCACTAGGTGCTAGTACGAAAGTCTGATCGAGAAGCCCAAAGATTCCTAATGGAGAGGATTAGATAAGACAAGAACACCTGATACGTACGAAATGCAGGTGATGACTTTTGGTGCCACATGCTCTCCTGTCTGCGCTCAATTTATTAAAAACTTAAACGCTAAAGAACAAGCATCTTCTGACAAAATTTTCAAAGCCATCACGCAAAAATTCTATGTTGATGATTATTTGGACTCAGTGAACACCGAAGAGGAAGCTGTATCCATGATTACCGAGGTATGCAGGGTGATGGAAGTTGGAGGATTTCAGATCGTCAACTGGGTATCCAATTCAACAGCTGTTAGGCGAGCACTACCCGAAAATTTGTTGGAAACCAAGATGCTCGATAGTGGAAAAGGATCGACACAACGAGTACTCGGTATATGGTGGGACTCGAATTTGGATCAAATATTAGTGAACTTCAATCAGACTTTGACAACTGACGAAAATGTCACATAAAGAAATGTCATGAAAAATGTTATGCCAATATTCGACCCGTTGGGATTGATTGCATTTTATGCAATTAGAGCTAAAATCATCATGCAAGATGTATGGAGGAGTGGAATTCAATGGGACGAGAAACTCACAAGCGATCTCGACAAGAAGTGGATTACTTGGACCATAGACTTGAAGGAGATAGCCAAAGTCCAAATTCCGCGATGTTATTCTCCCAGCATCCATCTCTCAAACAATATTCAACTACATTTATTTGCTGATGCGAGTGAAAAAGCCTTCGCCGCAGTAGCGTACCTGCGTATAGTCACAGGATCCCAAGTAAATGTTAGCTTAGTAGCAGCAAAGACAAAAGTTGCTCCGTTGAAGCCGTTATCAGTCCCCAGAATGGAGCTGCAAGCTGCAGTTATGGCGAGAAGGCTATCTTGTAGCACAATAGAACACCTAGAGGTAGATATACACAAAATTAACTATTGGACTGACTCGAAGTGTGTCCTGGATTGGATAAAGGCGGACGGAAGAAAATACCTGCAGTTTGTGGCACATCGTATAGGAGAGATACAAGAACTGACTAAGTCAAATGACTGGCGTTGGGTGTCATCGAAGGAAAACATTGCCGATGAAGCAACAAGACCAACTTCGACTACACCATATGAAAACTTATTCAAAAAATGGATTCATGGTCCAGAATTCTTGAGAAAATCAGAAGAATTTTGGCCTGTACAGAATGAAAAACGTCTTAATGAATACCATGATCCAGAACTGAAGAAAAGAGATGCATTTGTTGCAGTGGCCTTTCACAACGAAGAATATGATTATCTTCCTGCAATTGAACGGTTCTCTCAATGGATTCGTTTGATAAGAGCAACTTCGTGGCTTCTGAGGTTCTGCAAAACTTTGATAAGCAGAGTGAAAAAACAAAAAACTAATTTTGAAAAGTGTATTTCTCTAGAAGAATTCCAGAAGGCTGAACAATACTGGATCAAATATTCTCAGTGGCAAAGTTTTCGTGAAGACATCATTTTATTACGAAATAATGCACCACTGGAAGGAAAAAGCCGTCCAAAGCAATTGAATGCAGCTCTAGATGAAAACGGACTACTGATTCTCAAGGGAAGGACGAATTTGGTAAGCTGTATGAGTATGCAGACCAAGAAACCGTTTATACTGAGCCCACACAATGAATACACCAAACTACTTCTCCAACACTTTCTCGTAAAATTTCGTCATCAGGGAGTAGAAACAATTCTTAACGAGATACGACAGAAATTTTGGGTGATTGATGGACGAGCTGCAGTAAAATCTACTTTCACACACTGTTTCAAATGTAGAAATTCCAAGGCGAAGCCAGGCATACCGAAGATGGGACAACTGCCTGCTATACGTTTAACTCCTGACATTCGAGCTTTTGTGAATGTGGGAATGGATTATTTCGGCCCATTGAAAGTCACAGTTGGCAGAAGAACAGAAAAGAGGTGGGGTGTCTTATTTACATGTATGGCAGTGAGAGCCATTCACTTAGAAGTCGCTCATAGTGTATCAACTGATTCTGCGATTATGGCCATAAGACGGATGATGGCAAGAAGAGGAAAGCCATCAACAATATATTGTGACAACGGTACCAATTTCAGAGGTGCGTCAGAGGAACTGATGAAAGCATTGCTAGAGTTGGATAGTTCTACCATAACTGATACCATGGTTACGGAAGACATCAATTTCAGATTTTTGCCAGCTGCTTCACCTCACATGGAAGGTGCCTGGGAAAGGCTGATTGGTTCAGTAACAAAGAACCATCGGTGTTACCTTGTATGACCAGTCTCTGAAAGATGAAACATTGAAAACTCTGTTTGCTGAAGCAGAAAGCATTGTTAACTCTCGCCCTCTGACACATGTTTCTGTAGACCCTGCTGATCCAGAGGCTTTAACACCCAACCACTTCCTGATTGGATATGGAAACCGGAATGGATCTTCTTGTACTACAGAAATAAGTAGATATTCACGCAAATAATGGCGAATATCACAGATGCTCACCGACACTTTCTGGAAAAGATGGATACGTGAATATCTATCGAAACTTACCAAGAGATCCAAGTGGATCAACGACAACAAGAACATCGCCATAGGCGATATTGTATTGATAGTGGAAGATTCTGCTCCCCGAAACAGTTGGAAGATTGGGAAAGTGATTCCAGGACCAGATGGACGAATACGAGTGGCTGATGTGAAAACAAGAACCTCTACATATCGTCGCCCAGTTGCAAAATTATGTCGTCTGCCTATTGATGGTGAAGAAAACGAAGTTCTTTCACGGGGGGGGGGGGGTAGAAATGTGATGTATTTGTTATTTTTTAAAATGTTTTTTGTTACTTTAGTTAATCAAGTCAGTTGAAAGAGAGTTTGTCAAAGAATTTTGGAATAAAAACGATAGTTTCTGAAACGTTTAAAACTGAAGAAAAACACGTCTCAACACTGGGTTTGATTGATAAGTTTCATCTCTTGTGATGTTAGGGCCTAAGTAGTCTATTATACAAGGTAGCAAATAGAAATATATTCGAAGAATATGTAATAAAATTCACATGAACAATTCATCATCAACTTTCCCAACCATTTCGAAATAGGTAATCAACATTCTCTACTCTGAGACGTTCATTCTTCTTCAACTCATTCGAAATATTGATTATATGTATTCAATTTATCTGTTTTCAACTCAATTTTCACTGTTCACTTAAATTTCAATTTTGTAGTCTACGGGTAGTTTTTTGTATAATCTATCATTTTAAAGTGGTAACCTGAAACGCTGAAACTGTAGATCTTGACTTGAATAAATTCAAACTATGAATTTTCACCTGTATCCTGCTACTCAACGTTGATATAATATTATCGAATGATATAACAATTTTATTATTTATAAAAAAAATTATGGAGAACCTGCTACGTATTTTTTTATTATTTAATTCAGTAGTTTGATTATCATCACATCACCCGACTTCTATCTTATTAATATTATTATCATGAATTTTGAATTTTACATTAAAATCATATTGGAGAAGTTACTGTGCAACTTGGCAACGACGCAACCCATTTACGACGTTTTACAGGTTTCTACTGCTATGTTTGACAGTGACATGTACGTTCTGAAGATCTCCCGACCCATCTGGGGGACACCCATATTGTCAGAACGAACTATATCAAATAAATAAACTGACAAACTTTACTCCATCAGATAGCCACTTGATCAGAAAATGAAATGGACAGATCCATACTTATCCCAACTGCACAATGTAAAACATCACTACATCAAACCGTACTTCGTCAGACTGGACGCCAGCAGAATGAAAAATATCGACTGTACTTTCCTGAATTGTATTTCGACAAATAATGGTGGATTTATGCAGCAGTCATAAGTCATAAGTTTTAAGTCATAAGAAAGAATATTCGTCAGTGATTGGTTGGAATATGACTTATGACTGCTGCATAAATCCACCATAAGTAAATGATCAGAATGAGCTTTTCACAGAAACTTATTGTATCAGAATAGAAAAGTAAATCTTCAAATTCGTACATCCTCCGATTCATGTTTCACAAAACCAGCAACTCAGCAGACCAACAATTATCTATACTGTACTTACCGACTGGACTTGCTCCGACCGATACATGAGCCGATTGAATTCGGTCAGATTCGTAATTTATCAAAAAGTAAAAACAGCAGAATCGTACTTTGTCAGACTGAGAATTTGGCGACTGATGGATTTTTCGTACAGTGTTGCCGGTGCTTATAAATGGAAAGCAAATTGGGGAATTGTTCATTTATTTTAATTCAAGAATAATTGGAGCGTTAATTGGTCAAAAGTTTTTATTTTTTGAAACGATTATCTTGTTTTGAGCGCTCATACACACAATGGATCTGCAACAATAATAGTGTTTTCATGATTGATGAATATTTGAATTTGCTTGAATATTTTGAAATATGGTGGTGTTTGTTCGCTGTAATTTTATAAGTAAAATTTTATGTTACAAAAAGTCATTAACCTTGCAAATGAAAATGTTTAGTATCTGTATCCTGACGAAAAAATAAAATTTTCAAATTCGTAACTAAATGGACATTTTTATTTTGCTCTGCTATTGGTATATGCAATAAAGTAGTTTATCGCCATCAACTCATCTGCATAGAGATGTCTAGTGTTTTCCATTCGTCATTAAAATGTATATGTCGAAATTTACATTTAATAGGTATTCATGAATCGTTGTTCTTTTAGAGATATCTCAGTTTGGAGATCATAAAATTAGCTCAAGCTGAGGGATGACAATAATAAAAGCTGATAAGTAATTTCTCAATAAATACAATAGTATTGAAGAAGTAAATTAGCCGCAACTAAACTTCGCAAATGTACATGTTCATTTATTATGCTAAGGAGAAATACCGCTTATGATTCATATGCCATTTAAAGATAGTGTAATTCCATATAAATACCAATTTGCCTGTAATTCAATTGGTATAGTTAATAGAATATTTTTACAGGTAATCTTATTAGATCCAAAGAAACTCTTAGACTGCATAGATATTTTCCATATTCGTCATCAAAAAGATCAAAATGTTGTTGATAATCCTCATTGTAATGGTGGGTTTATGCAGCAGTCATAAGTCATAAGAAAGAGTATTCGTCGGTGATTGGTTGGAATAAACGGACCAACCAATCATTGACGAATATTCTTCCTTATGACTTAAAACTTATGAATGCTGCATAAATCCACCATAAAAGCCATTGGGTCAAATGATTTGTTCAAACTGCCTTGTTTGAAGTTTTATGAAACAAACCAATATGAATTACATCACTTCAAGATGGTTTGATCAACCTATTTAACCTTGAGCCACGGGCTTTATTTATCATCTTTTATTGGATTTGAATTCATTTGTATTCTATTTTTGTATTGAATGATACGTATCAATCATACCATCAAGAGCAAAAAACTCAACTTCAAAATCTATTTTATATTCACCCATAAATTATGTTATTCAATTTTGTTATCGTAAATGAATACAGGTACCTATTTATATAATGATTGGCAAATTTTGTAGGAGTTGAGTGGAACAAAAGCCTCTACTTGGTTGCAATGCCTCCAGTCACTATGTTGAATAAACAAGGTTGTGAATTCAAATTTCACAACTTGCATCTAATAGTGGTCCAATTTATAATATAATATAATTCGTACCATCATACCTACCTACCTTATCGTTTTACAAATTCATCATACCAACCTACTTCTTAGAATAAAAAACTAAATGGATTCAAGAATCAATAAACGATTTATTTTCTAATCACAAATCTGTTATAATGAAAATTCACAAAATTATTTTATCATAGAATCACAAAGGAAAATTTGTATGAAAATTTCACACCTCACTTTTAGAGAGAACCAAAACATTCGTTCTTATTTAGATGCCATGGCAACCCAAAAAATTTCCGGAAATTTGTATCCTCCTGGGTACCCTGGCCGAAATTAATAAGTGGAAATTTTTCTGTCAAATATTTGACAGGTGATAGTTTATATTTTGCTTTGATGTACAAATGGAATTGTATTTTTCATTTGAAATGAGATAATATTTCATATTTATGTATTTATTAAATATTTTGAATGTGTCTGAATATTTTCTTCACGATAATCGCAGAATTTGCAAATTCTGAAATCAAATTTCAGAAACACTTCAATACACCAGTTGTCTACATGTAAATCAAAGGCCCCGTGGCGAGTCGGTAAAGTGTCCGCCTCGTGGTCGTGTGGTCACTAGTTCAATTCCCAGTGGAGCAAGAAAGAACATTTTTACTTTTTTTTTGATTAAATTTAAAAAAATCAAATTGAAATTTTGTTAAGTGTGTTTTACATATCAATATTTTCATGCATCTTTTTTGTACTATGCATATAAATAGTTCAGGTGAACCATAGTTAGTTATTTCTTATGAATTGTTGGATATATTTTGGTGTAAAATTTTCTTACCGAATCCCCCGCGTGCTTGAATTAATTGCAGGAAATTTATCTCGTACATGAATTTTTTAAGAAAATTACCCTCGTCGCTGCGCGACTCGGGTAATTTTCAAAAAATTCATGTACTCGAAAAATGTCCGGCAATAATTCAAGCACTTGGGAGATTACAAGTGAATATTTTTTCAGTTTCATATACTCAGTTTCTACCTATATTGGGATCTGCCACAACTTCTTTATTAAAACCACTTAACAAATTTGAAAATTACCTCATCTAGAACAGACAGAAATTATATATAGACCTTGGATTCACTTCTATATTATTAGGCATTTTTTCCCTAATATATGAAACATAATTTTCTTGGGAATAATAAAGTTATTATTATTCAAAATTGATAGTTCAATGGATTTAAATGAGAAACTCAGACATTGAACAGCAAACGTTAATTTTAGAGTACCATAAATATCCTCTTTTATTGGACTTGAATTCATTTGTATTCTATTTTTGTATTGAATAATACATATCATACCATCAAGAGCAAAAAAACTGAACTTAAAAATCTATTTCATTCACATGTTCAGTGTGCATGTCTGAAAATTCAGTGTAAGTTATTTGATAAAGTATTTTACTGCTTCAAATAAATTACCTGCAGATATTACCTAAATGAAACTTTCTACCATACTTCAAACGTTTAATTTCATCTCTATGTAATAGTATTTCAAAAGTCACCAAATGTGACCACAGATTTCCATTATTCAGAGAACCATTCGCACCAACTAGTGAAACCTCATTTATTGAAAATTTCTTTGATATTGGTGCATGGTGTCCTCCTGTAGAATAGCTATGGCTTCACTCAGCTTGATCATATCTAACCTTTGTATTGTTACTTGGAAGCTTTTAGAGTATGTTATCGAGTTTCACATATTCCTGGGCATCTCTTTCCACTCCTCTTGCAAGATTTCTACAAAAGTAAACAGACTGCAAACAAATAAAACCTATCCCAATCTCACTTTCGTCATTGAATAATGACCAAAAAGTGAGTTTCATTTTCTGTTGTTGGCCTTCCTCTTCATTGTGGTTTTGCATCCCTCAGATCTTTCCAGGAGAAATTCTGAAATGTTTCATTGATTATTCTGTGGCATTTCTAACATGTAAATGACAAAAAATTACGTGTAATGTCAAAATTTAAATTTCCTCTTTTTTGGCAAACCTGAACTTCATAGAAAAAAGTCATTCCTTGTTTTTTGTCCAGTAAAAACATGTAAAGAACCTCGTATTTCTAGAGATGTTTTGTAATTCAAAACCAAAATTTTTATTTATCTTAGGATAGATAATCTATACCCAACTTTGGAAGAATTTATCTTGAAACACGGTAAGTCTTTGAAGTATTGTTTGTTGAGGGACAAACCTTTTGAAAGGCTACGCCCCTTCAAAGGTATTACTTGCTTTAATAAAATATTTTCTGAAAGATGTTTCATTTCAGGACTTCATCAAGTAGTATAATCATTCTACTTCTGTGAATGCTTTTCTTCATATGCAAACTCAGACTCTTGCTTAATCTCCTGACCATCATGTAGACGACTAACCCCTACTAAGCTTTGGACAATACCTGTAGTGAAATCACTATGTATTTTAATAACCATGATCATGTCGGGGCGTGGCGCAGTGGTTAGAGCGTCCGACTTTGGGTCGAAAGGTCCGGAGTTCGAGCCCCAGTTGCGGCTGGGATTTTTAAATTTAATTTGACCGATTAAATTATTCAAATCTCGTGGCTGGACTGGGGTGAGTCCTGCACGATTCACTGTTGCGTTCCAATTAACAGTGCTGCTCCTGAGGTGGCGCATGGAGTTAGTAAGAAGGCCTATCGAGAACACGTGGCTAATAATGACCATAGCAGTCGATGCCAAAACACAAAAATAAAAAAAAATAACCATGATCGTTTTGTTGTTGATATTCAAGTATCATCAGGGGTGCAATTACGAACACTCGATCCGTAGTTAGTTTGACATATGTCAGATTTTAGCAACTATGAAAACCAAAATATATTGCTACTTGAGTCGATATCAATGGTCTATATGGAAGGCCGATTCAGATACATGGGACTCATGGGAGCCCATGCAGGGTTTTTGACCCTGCATGAGAAAGGCATGCCTGTCGACGTTCACACCTATGCCTGCCGGCTTGCGTCAAAAACGCGGGGTGAGCATGCACATGATCTAGTGATTTCTCAACTTAGATGCGTTTCTGATGAAATATGCCTACTTTTCCGTTATTGGCAAAAATGAACTTGGGAAAGTAATGAAAATTAAAAAGGTTAATAAATAATAAACAAAGTGTAAATTTTTACAACTGTATCCGTAACTAAAAATTATTTATGAATTCTCCTTCTATTGTTCAGAATTCCAAAGGCATTCGGAATTCACAACTACCCTTCAAGCCCTACTGAAGCTGCAGGAGAAAATAGTTATACCAACTTGTTTCGATAAGGAAATGGTTTCATGACATTTATTATCAAGGGCTGTATCGCGATGGTCACATATTATGGATGTGGATTAGTTTGGCCTGGTAGTGATATTGGTTCAGGAACTTGAACTAAGGGCTTCTACAGAACACACACCATCTGAAATTCTCCCATTTGTGCACTCATCAAAATACAAAAATATGTAGTTTAGTTTGATAAAGTTGAGCCACTACTACTACTAGCAGGTGCTTGAAACATGATGTTTTCCATCAATTGCTCCTAGTGCTTCAGGAAATTGCCAATTCTGCATATGGTTATCTACTAGTAATTCACTCTTCTGTTTCATTCGGAAACTGACAATGGTGAAAAATTGGATAATCACCTGCGTCGTACGATATATTACTAATGTGGTCGAGAAATGTATTGTTATGATTGTTATGAATAAAATGATAGAGATTTCTTTGAAAAAAATTAACAATGGTACTATCTAACTAGTTAAGTGTCACCTGTCATCTGTGAGTACAAGAATTTATGAAATATGTTATTTGAAAAAATGAGGCAAAAAGTGATACACGACATACGATCATTTCCAATATGGGTAGCAACGAGTGACGTAAGAGAGAATCAACACCAAGAGAGTCGCGGTTGACTGTATTCATCTAGTTTTATTTAGCGCATGCGCAAAAATATTGTTCTGCCTATTAGTACTTTTGTTTCAGCATCGGCTAGCTGTCTTTAATATCAATATTCGTATTTAATAATGTATGTAAATGACCTATCACAATTCCCCACAAATCTCCAATTACTCCGCTTTTACTCCGCAGCGTTGAAAATACTCACAAAAGGAGTAATTACTCACAAAACGGCAGCACTATATATAGTATTTTTGGACGTTTTATTTTGCAGGAAACCCAAGATAGTACTTATAGGAAGCTAATGAAAGTCCCCTACACTCCAAAGTCAAGGTAATTTTCTTATTTTTGTTTTCATTTGTGTTTTGGCATCGACTGCTATGGTCATTAGCCAAGGTAACCTTCTTATTATTATCAGATGAGAGAACATTTGTGACGAAATATGACGTAGTAGGACGTGTCATGGCCGCCGTTCTCTATAGACAGTGACGGACTAGCTCTTGGTATATGAGAGTTACTGCTGACAGTTTTGTTGCTTGGTTCGAGTTCGACTCTGTACTCATACCCAAGTACGTCACTATGACGCGTTGATGCTACAAGTTTCTGATTGGCTAGAGCTTATTAAACCCTCCTTGTTTTTAGTCTCCTTGGGCCCAGTTCAGTTATTTTATCTGCCAACCCACCCGCTTGCCAGCAGCAAAAAGTGACGTCACCTGGCCTCCACTGTGGTAGGTTTGCCGTAAGAGCCCCTGCATTTTTTTCGGTTTTTAAAACCTTTTATCTCGGTATTTGTAACACAAACCTATTAATTTTTTGGGTGTTTCTGGTTGGTGCGTTAATTTTCTTCTGCCCCATTGAGTTTTCAGAACTGTAAATGACCTAGTTTGCTGTGGATAAACCATACATTGAAGTGATGCCAAGTGCGTTTTGAACACATAAGACCCTTCGATTTACTGAAAATATTTGTGGAAAATAATGTTGCAAAAGTTGGGCCCAATTTAATAAATAGAAATTAATGAGTTTTATGTTTTATGAGTTGAAAATTGGCGTGACAATCAACGTATTATACGTATGAGGAAAAGATTTTGAAAAATAGGTAACAAATTATTTGTATCTATTAGAAAGTAGAAAATTTCAAATTTAATCGAAAAAAACTCGGAGAGTTTTATGATAATAAAATAAATGTTGATAAATTCAGTTATTTTAATTAGGTGCATGTGAAATTATTATATGAATGAGCAAATAAGAAAAGCATTGAAAACAATCAATAAATAAGTACAACTTGAACAGAAATGAGGACATTTTCAAGTAGTGATTCATTAGTAAATAGAACAAATTTGTGTTTATAGTTACTTACATATTTTCCTTTTTTAAAAAAACATGAAGTAATAACACATTGGAAGATTGCCCAAGGAAGTGAAATGATTCACCAAATACAAACACTGAAGAAAACGACGGAAAAATTTTACTAACAGGAAGAAAAACCGCTGTGAAAAAGTATAAAAATACATGGGCCCTAATGGTAGACGAGCAGTTCTGTAGTAGGCCAGGTGACGTCAAATGACGATGCACCCGCTTTGAAATTCGACCAATGAACGGACATAGGAAATGGGCCACCCTGTGTCGTGTTTAATCGTTGAATAAGGTTAGTGCACTAATATGTGAAAATGACTCAATGATTATGCACTACAAAGGATGGCTCAATTCCTATCTCCGTACATTGGTCAAATTTCAGCGAGGGTGCATCGTCATTTGACGTCACCTGGCCTCCAGAACTGTTCGTCTACCATAAGAGCTCGTGTATTTTTACACTTTTTGATAGCAGTTTTTCTTCCAGTTAGACATATTTTTTCGTCGTTTTGTTCAGTGTTTGTGTTTGGTGAATCATTTAACTTTCCAGTCAATGTTTTTTTATTGCCAAAAACATCTTTAGTTTGTCGTGAAAAAGTGAAAATTGAATCGACTGTTTAATGCGTGATGAATCCTAATTTGTTATAGGGCACAAGTAATTAGCAATCTCGCTGGTTTTTTTATAAGTAGTTTAGTCACTGGTAAGTCAATTTCCAAAATCAAAAAAAATTCGAAAAATATTTTTATTTTCAAAATCCTAGAATATTTTGGGCTGGGATAAATATAATGGAAAATAAAAAACACCATCTAGAAGGGAAAGTTTTCTACCAAGAAGAAATTCTGCTTTTTTTTTGTCAGAGTTATATTTGTCCGCAAAAAATTCGATACGCCATTAGCCATTTTGTACTAGAAACAAGCGATAAAATTCACGATTTAAATTCAAAATTATTACATTCCACTCGACTATTACATTATTCATGTAGAAGGACTTTATTTTAAGGATTCGTAAAGTAAAAAGTTTAAAAAATTTTAAATTTTTTTCAGTCTTCAAAAATTTTCAATAAAATTAGGAAAATATTTTTTTTGGTTTTTTATTTTTCTCTGGGTATAAAATAATTAATTTAAATTAAAAAGTCTTCATTTGTTTTTTTCTTCATTAAAATTAGAAAAAAATAACATGGAATCATCTACATTTTGTATATTATCGTTATCATCGTCATTGTTTTCAGCATCAGATTCATCAGAACTCGTCTCTGCTATAACATCATATGATGTTATGAACGTTATAATACACAGCTGAGAGCAGATGAGCTACTGAGCAGCCGACCTCGCACACACCGAAACTCCCGAAAACCGGAGCTGCTGCGACATCTGGCAGCCTTACCTGAGTTTTTTCTTACCTGTCCACTATATACATTCTATTGGTTCAGTGTTCGTCTGATTGGTATAACAGTATCGAAATTTATATTCAACAATACGAAGAGATAAAAATTACAACAAAAAATGCCATTTTCCTGATATACACAAAAAATTATTATAATAGAAAAAATTTCCACACTGAATAAATTTATGCTTGAAGATTCTTGACATGTATTTTTTAACCTACATTTTAAAAATAGTTTCGGCCAAATAAGTTCATTTTTAATACTTTTGCAGGGGCCTATATATTTATATCGCTATGAAATTTAGGTTCCGAAAAATTTCAAAATCGTCACAAGAGCAATATTTCATAACGAGACAAAATTAATGACTGGAAAATTTTATTCGTTAATTAGGTCACCTAAATAACAATTTTCCGAAATGATTTTTTTTTGAAAATTTATAATCTGAACAGTCAATTTTCGATTCTAATATACATATATACCTACGCGATTTTTTCTGTACAATGTTTTATTGAAAACGAAAGATAAACTATACCATTAGAAACTTCAGATTTCCTACTTGAAAATAGAGTATTTGAGACTACAATTTGAGATCTCGTAAGTACGTATCAGATTATAATGTAATATGCTCGGTTCTAAAAAATAGGTCTTCACGCGGCTGACCAGGCAGCCCGTGTGTAGTATGCATAAGTTCCTAAACTATTTTTTTGCGGACAAAGTATAACTCACTCTGACAAAAAAAAGTGCAATCAATCTTTTTGGTAGAAAAAACTTTCCCTACAAGATAGTATTTTTTATTTTTCATTATATTCATCCCAGCACAAAATATTCTAGGATTTTGAAAATAAAAATATTTTTCGAAAATTTTTTTTTGTTACTAATTTGTTAGTTCTTAGATAAGCAGAAGCAACACATTCCCCTTTAGTTTTATTATTTAATCATATCTCCGTTATTTACAAACATAAAAATGTCATTCATTTTCGAGTAAAATCCGTAAACTATCCTTGTGTAAATAGAACTCCCAGTATATGCGCGCTTCAGTTATGTAAGTCACATCCCTGAGGCTCACTGAGCGCGCGACATCAGCCCCCTCCACCTCGATTCAAATCTCCACGGCTACCTGAACGGAATTCACCGCGACAGAGTTCAGTCGATACGTGGGCAGCAGTCCGATCGTCACGCCGTGCAGAGCCAGTCCAGCCGCCTACGTCACAGAGTAAGTAGAAATTATTCTAAGTCCCAAAATCGTTTCGCGCAAGTCTGGAAGGGGCCGATGGAAGGGATGGCTAGGTGAGCTCTAGACAAAAGTCGACTAGAGAATTCAGTTGTGTACGAGTTAGGGCCGGTATTATAAACATCTCTCGAAGTTAACTTTAATTTTAACAGTCAAGTTAACTTCAGCTTTGAAATGGCAGTTTTATAAAAGTCTCATTTCTGAAATAAAAAGAAGAAGAAGGCAAATATGTAACCTACAATTTTTCGCACTTTTTCCTGTGACATTTTCTAAATTTCTAATAAATAGTAAAATTGCTATCAATAGATTTAAGAATCCTCCAAAATCTCCAATAACTACCAAGAATAAACATGTTTCATTAAATCTGAGTGTAATTAACGTGTTACTGGCGGTAGAAGATTATTTCTAACATTGAAAATACTTATATTTGCAAAGTAATTGGAACTATTAGAAATGTTGACTTATTAGTTGGTCTTTGCAAATATTTGCCTCTCTATGTGCCCCTTTAACAAGCATTCAGACTATCTTGATGATTGAAATCCGTTTTAATTTATTTTCAAATTCTATTTCGTTTCACAAGATAAAATGGTTTAACCGATTTCTAAATATACTTCGACCACGAGGGCCTTCAATAATAATCACAGCATCTCCTTCATCGCCGCTTAAAAGTTCCTCGAAAATAACCAGGACATCGTTTGCTAACATTTATTGCGAAAAAAAAACAATCAAATTGAGTTTTATGCTAAATTATTGACAGAAGAACTGTCGAAAACCACCATTTTCTACAAAGTTAACTTTAACTGATACCACGTCCTCCCGATAAAGTTAACTCCTACATTTTGAAGTTAACTGTAAGATGTGACGTCATTCCTCAAGTTAACTTCTAGTTGTCTGTCAAAATAGTTTTATAATACCGACCCTTAGTCCAGCCAGCCAGCCGAAGCGAGACCAGCAGAGCAGAGAGGAGTCAGCACGAGCCGACCAAAGCCGAAGTCGCCCAATTTGACTTGCAGTAAGCGCCGCCGAACCAACAGGTTGTCCGAGTAGAGGTACAAGGTGAATTATTTGGTGGAGTAAGTAAGTCCTGTCAGGCACGAGAAATATATGTTTATATGTTTTATTTATTTGAACTTGCCATTTTCGGAATCATCCAGTTTAACAGAACGGCTCTTGTACTAATCAGATCAAGACATTACAGGGAGTTTTACTCCCGGGTGTCTCTGTTGCACCAGCTTGAGCTTGGCATTGCAGGGAGCTTTACTCCCGGGTATCATCCTCAAGCTGAAAAGGCAATTCCGCACTATTGAGTAGAAGCCATAGCCGTGTTTGTTGAGCTGGCCGTCGAGCAATAGCAGACTGGTAGTTGAATCCGTTGCATCAGCTTGAACTTGGCATTGCAGGGAGCTTTACTCCCGGGTATCATATTCAAGTTGAAAAGCAGTTCCGTCTTTCGCGTTCCCAGAACATTCGAAGTATTGCCTGCTACGCTCACCGTGATTCCGGGTGTCTCTATTGCATCAGCTTGAGCTTGGCATCACAGGGAGCTTTACTCCCGGGTATCATATTCAACTTGAATTCGTTGCATCAGCTTGAACTTGGCATTGCAGGGAGCTTTACTCCCGGGTATCACATTCAAGTTGAAAAGCAGTCCCTCCTTCCGCAATTCTAGAACTTTCGAAGTTTTGTCTGCTAAGCTCACTGATGTTCGTGCATTTTACTCCCGAGTACAAAATATCAAGTTCTAAGCTTTTGATATCTGAATATCTCGTGCCTGAAGGTGATTTGAAAGTCCGCTTGTGTATGCTAGTAGAGCTTTAACCCGAGCTTCAACCCGAACTTTGACCTGAGATTCAACCCGATATTTAACCCGAACTTTAACCCAAACTTCTATAGAGCTTTAACCCGGCATTAGTTGATATGAATAAACGTAATTAATTTCAATTGTCATTTTATTTATTACATCTGAAAGCAGCAGGTACCCAGGAATCGAACCCAGCAAGGGCAATTAAAGCCTGCCTTTCTGGCCAACAGTGAATAGGTCGGTACCATAGCGACCCCTGGAGTAATACATTCTTCACTGAAGCTGCCCGGAGCGAGTGGCCTTCCCACATTAAACAGAGGTGGCGCCCGAGGATTCCGAAACCTGGACTCGGGTGTCAAAGTGATCCGTAAAGCTCAAAAGGGCTTTACAATATCAAATATACTGTTAAGGCACTAACTGAAACTTTTTAGTTACTCTGTATATGTTCAACGGTTGATATATAAAAATATAAACAATGTGATAGATGTCAATAAAAAAAATAAATAAAGAGAGAACAGAAAGGCAGTTTGACTCTTTACACAATATATAAGAAGTACAGTCCATTTAAAGAATTATTCATATACTACTAATCAAAAAAAGTTCAGCGAGATTGCTAATTAGTTGTTCTCGTGACCTCCGCCAACTGGACTATAATAAGTGATGACATACTTCCTTGGGCAGTTTTACCATTGTGTTACTTTCATGTATATTTACTCCAGATCATGTCTGAAAAAACATGTGATGTAGCTTCTTGTAAGAATGTTTGGGTCACATATTGTAGTTTATTTTATTTTCAAATAATTATTTTCATTCTCACAGAATCTCCCTTTGAGTCAATAATTAAATAAAGGAAAATATATTGTATGAACACAAGTTTGTTCTATTTACTAGGAACATCGCTACTCAAAATAAAAATTGTTAAAAAAACTGTACCTAAATGTATATTGATTTCATTAAAAACTATTTATATAGTTTTCATGGAATGTTCAGGATAGTCATGAAGAATATGCTCCAAATATAAGTTTTTACATAGATTGGTTTCAATACTTTTTATTTGCTCATTCATATATTTAATTTAACATACACTTAACTGAGACAACTAAATTTATAAAAAATTATTTTATTTTCCTATAAAATAACTCACTCTTCAAATGGTTGTGAAGAATTTATTGTATGTGGACGTTTGTCAACGCTGTCGAATATCAATGTTTATGTTTTCCATAACAGTTCTGTCATGTTCTGTCATTGATTTTTTGTGGGATTATTGCTGAAATAGTGGTTTTTGAACTCATTCGTGATATATAGTGGCAGAACAATATAGTAAGAGAATCATAATGGTGCAATCTTGTTGGGTTTGCAAACAATCCATGTGTTCGAACCCGAATATCAGATTCCATTCGTAAGTACCATAGGCGTTACAGTGGGTATCAATCTGTTTTCACCGAATAAAATGAAATTAATACGTGAATTCAAACCTTTACATGTGGAGATAATGAAATAGATACCTCACGAAACATTTAACTGCATTAGTTTTTTGGATGATGCATCAAAACAAAAAGGTTGCCAAAAAGTCCAAGAAATTTCTTTTAAAATTTTGATTTATCTTTAGGTTTCCAGCTGATGTCACAGTAAAAGCGGCTTGGTTGAAAGATTTGGGGATGAAATGTTCAACTGAATGTGTTCCAAAGTCTGTTAGGATTTGTTCCATCTATTTCAAAGACGCAGCATTCGAGATTAACCCAAGTGGAAGAATATTTTTGAAGAATAGGGTTCTTCCTTTATTATAATATATGATGAGTGGTATATCCCAAAAAATTCAGCTGCTTCAACTTCAGAGTAATTATTGTCAGAATTGGTATTTTCTATGAGTTATTTCAAATAATAACAGAGATTTGTATAAAAAAAAACAATATATTACATATTTTCAGATTGAACGATTTCAGCAAGAAAAAATCGTCAACTGAAACACCACTGAAACACCGCTAGGTACAGATTCTGAAGAAACTGTTGTCAAGTCCCCCACTGAAGAGGTGAGGACAAATTGAGCATAGTAAAAATTGTTAACTCAAATTTCGCAACTCAGTTTTCATCCACTTCAGATTGATTAGCTTTGAAATACTGACGATCTGACAGATAATATTGTTTAGGTCAATTTCATATTTTCTGGTTTGAAAAACAGGACAGAATCCCGTGATTTTTCTAAAGAAAAAGTGAGTAGTATTAGTTGGTAGCAGTATCAAATCTATCTAATCTATGTAATATCTTTAAAAACAATTCTTGTATATTGATATATTTATTTTAGCTATCTCGGAAACAGCTTTAAAGATATGGATCAAAAATTTTATTCAGATAAGGTTTTAGTTTCTTGAAGAAACTCGATTCCACTAATAATAATGATAATGATTTTTAAATTCTATTTCCACCCACTTCCAATTATCATAATCTGAAATTTGGCCACATATCAAGGACCGACGATAATACAAGAATTTCCTACTATTAATATAATAAAAATAATGATAATAATAATAATTGGAATTTCAAATTCAACTTTCACCCTTTATTAATCCTCCGAATTAACTAAAATTTTTCAATAATTTCAAGAACCAACGATAATACAAGAATTATATGATAATAACGCACCTAATAATAATTTGTCCGTATGATCTGAAATTGGGCACACATAAACCGATTGCAATACAAGGACTTAATTATAAAAGTTTAATGATAATGATAATAATGATAATGACGTGAATTTTTATACAATATCCACCCACTTCTAATCATTCGAAAATTTTGAAATTTGGGTTGCTTACCAAGGACCGACGATAATATAAGAATTTTATTAAATTAATGTTTTATTGATAATAATAATAATGATAAATTTTAAACTCAATTTCCACCCACTTCCAATCCTCTGAATAATCCTTAATTTAGCACACACATCAAGAACTGACGACAATACAAGAATTCCATGATATCAGTGTGATAATAATAATAATGATGAGAATTTTCAGCTGCTTTACATCAGTACTTTCAACACTGCAAGGGCTCTAAACGATTTCGAAGGGCACACACAATATGTCTGAAATGGTCGCAGTGTAAATGCTCTTAGCGCGGAAGCTAAAAATGAATCTAAGCTAATCTAATCTAGTCTAGTAATCTGAGATATCTTCAAGCAAAGTTTAAGGGAACACAACTTGATGCCATGCAGGGCAGCAACAAGGCCTTCATTGACTGCAGAACATTGCAGATCACGGCTTCATTTTGCTCGTGCACATCCTCATTGGCGGGAAGCTGAATGATGTCGAGTGCTCTTCACTGATGAGTCAATATTCTGTTCCATGACCAATAACATACGAATGCGGGTCTACAGACGTTTAGGAGAACGCTACAATCAATGTAACACTCTGTAAATCATTGCTTTTGGCGGAGGATCGATAATGATTTGGAGTTGTATGAATTTGGAGGCACGTATGAAACGGGTAGTAATTTATGAACGAATTTGACAACAGTATGTATCCGAAATTCCTGAACCCCATGTTGTTTGTTCTTTTGCTCCATTCATTGGTGAAGAATTCATATGATTGCACGACCATACGAGACCACACGGCCCGCCAGTATTTCCAGGCGATCTTGCCCGCGAGAAATCCTGATACGAACCCCATCAAACATATATATGATATTCTTGGGAGATGAATTAGAGCCCTGCAGCAGCCCAAAGTTACTTTGAATGAGCTGAGGGACAGTTTAGTGAATTTGGGATACATAATTGAATAAGGACTCTGATATTGAGTATAATAGGCGGTTATCATTGCTCGAGGAGGGAACTCAAGAAATTAGCAAATCATTTCAGAATAGAAAACAAATTCTTCATTTTTATTTATTGTTGTTTTTGTGAAACTCAGTACGTACTTGATTTTTGATATTTTCTAGAAAAAAATGTAAGTTTGATTATCTGTATTGTGAATTTTGTTTGCATATTGTCGTAAATACATTAAAATTTCGTATTTCTGAATTTGAATACTATGCTGCTGAAGTCCTTTTCTGCTATGATACGATTTGGATGGAATATCATTTTGTCATTTTATTAATCGTCTGCATTACTGGTAGAGAACTTTCCCAGTAGACATTTTTACAGATTTTATAGAATGCAGTTCGCATTTTCATGGTATAGAAGTGTGATTTCTGATAGGAAACAATCGCTGTATTTACAGTTGCCAATTGTATTGTCGCCAAAGTACGGTATAGCATTATACGATTCTGTTCGTTTATGTTTCTGTGTTTGTACATTATTGAGAATTATCTGTCGGATATTTTGATTTTCTGCAAATATATATGGACCCTCCACCATATTTCACCTGAAAAAGATAAGGGATTTGTCGTTATGCTGTTGGCACCACTTGCTGTCGATTTCAAGTCACCTGTCAATGTCACTTGTCAAATATTTGAAAATGGAGTAATTCTCAATTTTCAAGATATATTCTTGTTAGATTTGATTGAGCTGTTTGATAGTGTATGAGCATCGTTCCGTTACTTTTATTGTTTATTTGTGGTTTTCAACTTTATTGATTTATAAAATTATTGATGCATCCCAAATGGTCCCTAAGACATCCAGGGGCAAAGTGTTCTGTGCCCAATTGCAGAAATAGGATAGGTGTTGGCACAAACAGGTAGCAAAACACTATCAAAATCAACAATAAGTAACGGGGCACTAATTATTCACTACAAAACAGCCAAATTCAAGAAGAATAACTTGATGTCAGAAAAACAAAAAATATTTATTAAATTATGTTATGCATAAAGCGCATGGCTGAAGGACCTCGATCGATGGCCATTTTGTTTCATTACCAATAAAGAACATTTATTATTATTATCATAAAAGCGCCCGTTACTACATATAAATGAATAAAACATGCTAATACTATCACAATACCGCAAGGTGGGCAAAGGGAGATAGTTTAGACTGCATGTGTTAGGTCTATTCCTGACCGTTTGGGATCTCCAAAGGTCTGGCAGACCTCTCACTACTGCCCTAGGGCAGACCTACAATGTTTGTAGGTTTATGCTAGTAGGTGGCTTTAGTCGTAGGCTGCTGGACTAACCCGTCTCCTCCATGTTATACGGGTGGATTTGATATATTCTCTGTACGACATCAAATTTTCCTTATCAAAGTTTTCAGTTGATTCCCGGAAAAGCAGCGAAAAAACCGAATCAGACAGTATGCCTTGGTGTTACTGTCCTTAGGTATGAGGAGTCATCTTATGGTGTTATGAAATTTCATGGAAAATATCCAATGCCTGGTATATGAACCCACCGTGCTTCCATCGCACGTTATGCTGGGCTCTTACTGCCGTGATGTTCCTGGACGAAGGAATTCCAAGAATGAAGTAGAGATAGAATTTGTCAGCAAGATTTTTTATGTGATATTCTACAGTGTTATTATCGGCCAGTTCGCGCAATGCGTCCAGCCGAATGTATCTACCGCTGTTTGTGACGATACGAAGCACTTTATTTTGCATCCTCTCCAGTCTCAACATTTGAATTTTGGGGAGGCTGCAGAACACTGGACAGGCATAGGTCATTGCTGGCATAATAACCTGTTTATATAAGAGTAGCTTACTATTGGCAGCTTGGAATCCCTTGCTATCAAAGGATAGGTCCTTTTAACCGCTGCTGCAGCTCGCTAAATTGCCAAGCTGACATGTTTATGGAGAGTAAGCCAGCTGTACTCCCAGGTACCGCACTGAGTCGGACTCATCTATCGCACTGAGTCGGACTCATCTATCCGATTTCCCAGAGCCCTAACCCCCAATATTCACGTTAGTACGTTTCTTTGAGAAATTTATAAGCTCTGTTTAATCAGGATTCAACACTATCTTGTTATTCGCTAGATACGGCAGAGCTTATAAATTTCTCAAAGAAACGTACTAACGTGAATATTGGGGGTTAGGGCTCTGGGAAATCGGATAGATCAGTCCGACTCAGTGCGATAGATGAGTCCGACTTAGTGCGGTACCTGGGAGTACAGCTGGCTTACTCTCCATAAACATGTCAGCTTGGCAATTTAGCGAGCTGCAGCAGCGGTTAAAATGACCTATCGTTTGATAGCAAGGGATTCCAAGCTGCCAATAGTAAGCTACAGTGAGGCAATCGAAACTCCACATCGGAGGCCCTTCTACCAGGAGGACCAAGACTCTGCTCACACTGAGCAGAAAGGAAATCAGATTAGTGACAGGGCTCCTGACGGGACACTGCCACCCCAACAGGCACCTCAACATTTTAGGTTTCACGGATGATACCGAATGCAGGTGGTGCTTGGAGGATGAGGAGTCAGCCACTCACATCCTCACGGAATGCCCGGCAGTGGCAGCAATACGGGAAGCACTCCTCGGGAGCATCGTACTGAACCCGGAGAGTGTGAGGGTGGTATCGGTTAGAAGGCTGGCCTCTTTCGCTCGCGAGATAGGCTACCTTCAAAACTGAACCATCTCCCAGCAGTAGTGGGTGCATAACGGGCCCGATTGAGAGGCCTACATGCTTATGGCTTCGTCCGCCCACATACCTTGTTCTATCTATCTATCTAGTAAGCTACTCTTATATAAACAGGTTATTATTCCAGCAATGACCTATGCCTGTTCAGTGTTCTGCAGCCTCCCCAAAATTCAAATGTTGAGCTGGAGATGATGCAAAATAAAGTGCTTCGTATCGTCAAAAACAGCGGTAGATACATTCGGCTGGACGCATTGCGCGAACTGGCCGATAATAACACTGTAGAATATCACATAAAAAATCTTGCTGACAAATTCTATCTCTACTTCATTCTTGGAATTCCTTTGTCCAGGAACATCACGGCGGTAAGAGCCCAGCATAACGTGCGATGGAAGCACGGTGGGTTCATATACCAGGCATTGGATCTTTTCCATGAAATTTCATAACACCATAAGATGACTCCTCATACCTAAGGACAGTAACACCAAGGCATAATGTCTGATCCGGTTTTTTCGCTGCTTTTCCAGGAATCAACTGAAAACTTTGATAAGGAAAATTTGATGTCGTACAGAGAATATATCAGATCCACCCGTATAACATGGAGGAGACGGGTAAGTCCAGCAGCCTACGACTAAAGCCACCTACTAGCATAAACCTACAAACATCGTAGGGCTGCCCTAGGCCAGTAGTGAGAAGTCTGCCAGACCTTTGGAGATCCCAAACAGTCAGGAATTGACCTAACACATGCAGTCTAAACTCTCTCCCTTTGCCCACCCTGCGGTATTGTGATAGTATTAGCATGTTTTATTTGTTTATATGTAGTAACGTGCGCTTTTATAATAATAATAATAAATGTTCTTTATTGGTAATGAAACCAAATGGCCATCGACCGATGTCCTTCAGCCATGCGCTTTATGCATAACATAATTTAATTAATATTTTTTGATTTTTTGACATTAAGTTATTCTTCTTGAATTTGGCTGTTTTGTAGTGAATAATTAGTGCCCCGTTACTCATTGTTGATTTTGATAGTGTTTTGCTACCTGTTTGTGCCAACACCTATCCTATTTCTGCAATGGGGTACAGAACACTTTGCCCCTGGATGTCTTAGGGACCATTTGGGATGCATCAATAATTTATGAATCAATAAAGTTGAAAACCACTAATAAACAATAAAAGTAACTGAACGATGCTCATACACTATCAAACAGCTCAATCAAATCTAACAAGAATATATCTTGAAAATTGAGAATTACTCCATTTTCAAATATTTGACAAGTGACATTGACAGGTGACTGGAAATCGACAGCAAGTGGTGCCAACAGCATAACGACAAATCCCTCATTTTTTTCAGGTGAAATATGGTCAATTAGTGTCTGATCTGTCGACAGAATCATTCATTGCATATTTAAGGCGTTTTGTAGCCCGCAGAGGAAAGCCTGCATTCATTTATTTGGACAATGGCACAAATTTTACTGGTGCCAGATCGGAACTAGAAAAATTAGGTAATTTTTTGATAAATAATAATAAAGACCTCTAATGAAATTAGAAATATGGAAATATCGTGGTCTTTCATACCCGCATACTCGCCACAATTTGGTGGTCTCTGGGAGGCAGGTATTAAATCGGTAAAACACCATTTGCGCAGAGTAGCTAGTAACGCGTTCCTTACATTTGAACAATTTTCTACACTTCTCACTCAAATCGAAGCTGCCCTGAACTCTCGTCCCCTTTCTCCTTTAAGTACCCATCCTTCGGATTTGGCACCACTTACTCCCTCACACTTCCTGATTGAAAGAGCCTCAACCACAGTAGCTGATCCAGACCTGAATGACATTCCAGAACAGTGAACTCTATACTAACCTGGAAGTCCCACCCCTGGAACGGACCCGCCTGCAACGAAAAGTGAGGCAAATAATTGTGTAGGCAACCCGCTCATGTTAGGAATATCTACCTCTTTCTATCTTATGGTGGTTAATGGAACGTTGGCGCATTATTTTAAAATTATTTATATTTTTTACGTTTATTTTGGGGAAAACGTGTATTTTTCCGGTATAGTTAGTCAGGAAGGAAGTAATAATGTAAACAGTACCACGGTCAAATAAAATTTCAACTGTTTTTTCGCGGGGTAGGTAAAATAAAATGAAAACAAAATAAAAAATTCCATTTTTTATTCAATATTACAATACATTACAGTAATCTAATGCTACTTATATCTAACAATTACTGAATAAAATAAGTTTTGTTATTAAAGAGAAACATTCTCAATTGAAAATTGAATCAATACATGACTCCTCTGGAAATGACAACTGACTTTATGAACATCCTGTTAATATTTTCAATGAAATCAAGTTTTGTTATATTTTGTCTTACTGTGTTGCACTTTTTTCATGTATATTTATCAATTAACTCTGATGACATTCGGCACTTCAAATATGTAGCAGTTACTTTTCGAATTATCTGAATTTCTTGACATTCTTCACCTACAAATTCATGCATTACAGGGTGTTTAGATTTAAAAATATCTATATTTACATTTATAACTGTATTCACAATTTTTTATTTTAAATTAAATTTTGATTCCAGTATGTTTTCACCATGGACCTATAAAGTGTTGTACTGCACCAAGCTGTTTACATCCTGGGGTGGGATTCCGTGAGCCATAGAATTCTCTTTTTCATCAAATAAGTGAGGTGTCATTATAGTTGAATTCACGAAAGAGACATAACTGTCGACTATAGAATTCTATGGCTCACGTAATCCCACCCCTGGTTTGAAGTCGTGTATGGCCACAATCTGTAGTCGTGATTTTGAGTTGGGCGTTGTCACATCGCGTAGGTAATAAGTCTTTATCATAGACAAAATTGTGTCACTGTACGTATTCCTTTCGATTACAATCGAAGAATGAAGAATGGTTATGGTGACATTATCACACAACTCAAACCTGTATTACCTACAAGTTCAAAAATCCAAACTATCGAAAAAAATCATTACCTGCGTCTTCAAATGGTTGTGAAGAAATTATTGTTTGGACATTTGTCAACGCTGTCGAATATTAATGTTTATGTTTTCCACAAAGTAAACTTCTGACAGTTCTGTCATTGATTTTTTGTGGGATTATTGATGAAATAGTGGTTTTTGAACTCATTCGTGATATATAGTTGCAGTATAATAGTAAGAGAATCATAATGGTGCAATCTTGTTGGGTTTGCAAACAATCCATGTGTTCGAACCCGAATAATGTAAAGTCCAAGAAATGTCTATTAAAATTTTGATTTATTTTTAGGTTTCTAGCCGATGTCACAGTAAACGCGGCTTTGTTGAAAGAGTTGGGGATGAAATGTTCAACTGAATGTGTTCCAAAGTCTGTTAGGATTTGTTCCATTTAATTCAAAGACGCAGCATTTGAGATTAACCCAAGTAGAACAATATTTTTTATTATTATATGATGAATGGTACCATTCATACCTGAAGTTGAAGCAGCTGAATTTCTAGGGATATACGCGTATATCCTAAGAAATTCAGCTGCTTCAACTTAAGGGTAATTATTATCAGCCGTCAGAATTGTTATTTTCTTTGAGTTATTTCAAATAATAACAGAGATTTAAAAAAAAAACAATATATAACATATTTTCACATTGAACGATTTCAGCAAGAAAAAATCGTCAACTGGTTCCACTGAAACAGCCCCAGGTACAGATTCTGAAGAAATTGTTGATAACTCAAGTCCCCCACTGAAGAGATGAGGACAAATTGAGAATAGTAAAAATTGTTAACTCAAATTTCGCAACTCAGTTTTCATCCACTTCAGGTTGTTTGGCTTTGAAATACTGACGATCTGACAGATAATATTTTTTAGCTCAATTTCGTATCTCGGAAACAGCTTAACGATTTGGATAAAAGAATTTATTCAGATAAGGTTTCAATTTTCAAGTTCCTCTGTACAGGCGATTTTCCTGAAGAAACTCGATTCCACTAATAATAATAATGATGTGAATTTTTAAATTCTATTTTCACCCACTTCCAATTATCATAATCTGAAATTTGGCCACATATCAAGGACCGACGATAATACAAGAATTTCCTACTTTTAAGTAATAAAAATAATGATAGTAATAATAATTGGAGTTTCAAATTCAACTTTCACCCTTTATTAATCCTCCGAATTATATAAAATTTTTCAAAAATTTCCGGATCCAACGACAATACAAGAATTTTATGATAATAACACACCTAATGATAATAATAATGATGAACATTTTCGAATTTGATTTCAATCATCCGTATGATCTGAAATTGGGCACACATAAACCTATGGCAATACAAGGACTTAATTGTAAAAGTTTAATGATAATAATGATAATGACGTGAATTTTTTATTCAATATCCACCCACTTCTAATCATCCGAAAATTTTTAAATTTGGCATACTCACCAAGGACCGACGATAATATAAGAAATTTATTATATTAATGTTATATTGATAACAATAACAATGAGAAATTCTAAACTCAATTTCCACCCACTTCCAATACTCTGAATAATCTCAAATTTAGCGCATACATCAAGAAATAACGACAATACAAGAATTCCATAATATCAATGTGATAATAATAATAATGATGAGAATTTTCAAATGCTGCTTCACATCAGTTCACGTACTTTGTCACTGCAAGGGCTCTAAACGATTTCGAAGGGCACACACAATATGTCTGAAATGGTCGCAGTGTAAAAGCTTTTAGCGCGGAAGCCAAAAATGAATCTAAGCTAATCTAATCTAGTAGAGATATCTTCAAGCAAAGTTTAAGAGAACACAACTTGATGCCATGCAGGGCAGCAACAAGGCCTTCATTGACTGCAGAACATTGCAGATCACGGCTTGATCTTGCTCGTGCATACCCTCATTGGCGGGAAGCTGAAGGATGTCGAAAGCTCTTCACTGATGAGTCAATATTCTGTTCCATGACCAATAACAGACGTTTAGGAGAACGCTACAATCAATGTAACACTCTGTAAATTATTGCTTTTGGCGGAGGATCGGTAATGATTTGGAGTTGTATGAATTTGGAGGCACGTATGAAACTGGTAGTAATTTATGAAGCGAATTTGACAACAGTATGTATCCGAAATTCCTGAACCCCATGTTGTCTGTTCTTTTGCTCCATTCATTGGTGAAGAATTCATATGATTGCACGACCATACGAGACCACACGGCCCGCCAGTATTTCCGGGCGATCTTGCCGGCGAGAAGTCCTGATACGAACCCCATCGAACATATATATGATATTCTTGGGAGATGAATTAGAGCCCTGCAGCAGCCCAAAGTTACTTTGAATGAGCTGAGGGACAGTTTAGTGAATTTGGGATACATAATTGAATAAGGACTCTGATATTGAGTATAACAGGCGGTTATCATTGCTCGAGGAGGGAACTCAAGAAATTAGCAAATCATTTCAGAATAGAAAACAATTCTTCATTTTTATTTTATTGTTGTTTTCGTGAAACTCTGTACGTACTTGATTTTTGATATCTTTTAGAAAAAAATGTTAGTTTGATTATCTGTATTGTGAATTTTATTTGCATATTGTCGTAAATACATTAAAATTTCGTATTTCTGAATTTGAATAATATGCGCTGAAAATTTCTTTGGAATATTTATTCTTTACAATATTCATTTATTTTAATATGTATAAGAACATGTATTTATTGAATATATAAATTACCATTTTTTAGTAAATGCATTTTTATTCTTTTTTTTTCAGTCGACTGTCTCCAGCTTTCCATTAATTGAAAACGAAAGTCTTAAAAGTCTTATTTTTTTTTGAAAAATTTGTGAACCTAATTTTCTAAGGATCGATACTATCCGAGTCAATTACGTTTTTTATGACATCAGGTATGTCAAATGAGTTTTTCTATCTCACGAAGTTCCATCGGATGTATATTCTAACACTTTCCTTGATATTTTCATCATCATTTCAAATTCAGCATTTTTTTCTTGTGATTGAACCCTATTTTTAGCAAATGCGTGCGTCTGTTGTGGGAAGGTCACAGTCTATCGCTACCTTCTCTCTTCCCCGCAGCCCGCGCGCCTAAAAACAGAGCGACTTCAAATCACTCCGTGTCGTAGGTATGGTCCATCTGTATTTATACGATATTATACGTTCTAATAAAAGGTGAATTTACTTTTCCGCAAAATGTAAAATTTTGTACACATCTGAAGCACACAGAAGTCCTCCTCGAGTGAGTACCTACATTGGTGAATGATTTATAAGCTTTAATAAAGGAAAAAAATTCCAAGTGATCTGATAGTACTTATATATATATATATATATATATATATATATATATATATATATATATATATATATATACCAAGATATGTTATAACAACGGAATGCCATCAAATTTTAAGGTTCAGAAATAGTCTTTTGTCTTCGAGCATGTATCATTAAAATAATGCAAATTTTCTGACCTAATAAGTGCCTTATACCCTTTCGCAAATGGACAACATGAATATATACCATCAAAAATATTGTAGGTATTGAACAAAAATAATCCCCAAAATAACTGAATTTCTAATTAAAAGAAATTTTATACACCTAACCATAGCTTATTTACATGAGTATGACAGAGAAAGGTTACCCTAACTAATGCTGTCTTTGTTTCAATTGCCCTTGACACACTTTCTGCTATTAAAGATAACGGCCGGGTCCGTTCCAGGTACGTAGTATGGAGTTCACTGTTCCAGAAACTAGACTTTCGCACTTCCAGCGCATTCAGCAACTTCACCAACATTTTTGGAAGCGCTGGTCTCAAGAGTACATCAGCGAACTCCAACAACGACACAAATGGAAAACCAGCCATGGTTTCCTCAAGACGACCACCTCCCTCCACTCAAATGGTCACTAGGACGAATCGTGGAGCTGATATATGGAAAGGACCACGTAGCAAGGGTGGCTATTGTGCGAACGTCGGCCGGTAATCTGAAGCGAAGCTTTTCAAAAATCTGCCCCTTACCCATGTGTAGTGATATATGGAAAGGACCACGTAGCAAGGGTGGCTATTGTGCGAACGTCGGCCGGTAATCTGAAGCGAAGCTTTTCAAAAATCTGCCCCTTACCCATGTGTAGTGAGTGATAAAAGGGCAATATGTTATGCTGATACGTGTTCGAGTGAAAATATCCCCATTGTACTGGGAATTATCAAACTTAGGCAATATCAAGCCTATTACATTTTGTTAATTTCTCTATATTTTGAAAGATGTTTCTTTCAAGGTGGGCGGCATGTTCAGTTTTCTGTTTTTATTAGACTTTTTGTTCCGACTGGCAGCCTGAGGAACCCCGTAATATGATTGAAATTGTTCATAACGACGGGAATATTGAGATTTTCCATAAAATACAAAACCCTAGGAACTTTAATTTTTTTTTAGGGATTTTTCTCACAAAATGGCGCTAATTTCAAAATATATCATTTTCCTGAATTTAATAAAAATTGCGTATTTCACGTTTCCTAGTTGCCAAATGGTTGATCGATCTAGAAAATATTCTGAGTGGTAACTTTCACGGATAAACAAACCTTATTACCTTTCTGATTAAAATGCTCTTGGCCTGAATACTTTGAGGTTACATCACAGAATTTGTATTTTGTTTCAGTTTTGTGGGTATGTGTTACATTTTAATCATAACTGTTAAAATGGTTGAATATCATTTCTACTCTTGAACTTTTTCATGGAACGAATGTGCACTGACAAAGAAATAACCCTACACTCAGTGCCTCATTTGCCAGCTAGCATGCTACCAAGTACCAGTTAGCAAAATAGCCAGTAAGCAAATGCTACGGGCACCGCGCCTGGGGGGCCTCGCGCCTGTGTGCAAAGTAAAAAAAAAACTATCAAGTAAGATATGTTATTTATACCACCTACAGAAAATGAATAAAGTTAGAAATGGGAATAATAACTATAGCGTGGAATGACATTCTAGAACACTTGCAAGCGACTAACGCTTCGTTGCAGTCGTCCGATCAAGATCTTAACACGAGATAGGTACGCTCTTTATAAATCATTACAAAGCTACTTCCAAGCAATACGATCCAAATTTTCAGATATAGAGGCAAAAGCCAAAGCCCTAATTGGCTGTGAAGAATATCAGCAATCAACTTCAAGAAAACCCAAGCGAAATACAAAGTACGACCATTTCAGCAGCAGCTCTACTCACAGACCTCATCGAAGAAGTTGTAGAACATCAAACACCCAGACAATGTTTTGAAATTCATGTTTTTATGAAGTGACTAGTGTATTTGGAATACTTCGGCAGAAAAGATCTTAAAAAGAACCTATCGTCAATTATTTCCTAGACTATGTGGAAGAATGCAATGAACTGGTGCAGTTTGCGAAGCTGCTGAAAACAGATGTGGCTGCTGATATTGACAGCAGAAAGAAAAAGCAAGAGGCTCAGGAACTTCAAGTTTATAAACTGTTGACATAAAATTAATTGGAATCGTGTTTCACAAATGTTGGAATAGTGTTTCGCATTCACTTGATTTTGATAATCACCAACTACAGCTGAGAATGTTCTTTTTCAACGTTAAAGCGTTTTTGAAACGTGTTAAGGAGCACAATGGGACAAGAACATCAAACGACCTCAATATAAAGAACATAGAAAGTGATTAACTTAAAAATATTGATTTGACGAGTGTTATCTCCAAATTTGCTCGGATTAAATCACGGAAAGTCTTTTTGTAAATGTGCTGTTTTATTTTATATTCTATACTTTAATACTTAATGCAAATCAAGGGCCTCTTGTTCACATTTGCTACGGACCCCACGGTGGCTTTATCCGGCACTTCCTAGACTACAAAATCCCTCTTTCAATAACAAAACTCTAGTTTTGAATTATGCGCCATTTTGAAAGAAAAATCCCTAAATAAAATTAAAGTCCCTAGTGTTTTGTATTTTATGGAAAATCTCAATATTTCCGTCGTTATGAACAATTTCAATTATATTACGGGGTTCCTGAGGGTGCCAGGAACCCTGACATGAAGAAAATATGCCGAAAAACGTGCCAGTAGTTTTAAAGTCAAAAGTTGTGTCACAGATTACATACAACCCCTACCAGATACGACAGCTTTGTCGGAACCTTTGATCTTTGTGTGTCAAAATTCTATGACCTTGTAAATGTCAGATTATATCTATTTTCACACTGAGAAATTGTAATTGTATAACATTATCTCTATTTCTATATACCTACACTGAGAAAAATAACTTTGACTGAACAAATGTAATTATTAGTGAATTCAAAAGATTTGTTTCTAGATACAGTTTTAGGCTAGATCAATATATTGAATGGAAACAAAACTCTAGCTTACTTATTTATTATACTTATAATTGATTATACTCATTCTGGAATATTTATTCAAATTTTCGAATAGATAATTTTGGTATGAAAGTCAATGTGAAAAATGTACTACCTGAACTGATGCTATTTCTTGTCATTTATACCAAGACCAGACATATTTATATGTCAAATATGTATGAATTTGCAAAGTTTCTATATGGTCTAGGAACATCAGGACATATATTTTACGGAAGACAACTCAAGGAATGTTGTACAGAAATAGGGAGTTGTCTCATAACTTAGCTGACTAAATTTCCCATAAACTATTCTTCAATAAATGTAAGAATTCCAAAATATTTATCAACGTTAGTCGAATCGTTCTATATATATATATATGTGTATATATATATATATATATAAGGTTTGTTTTTGACAGAAAATGAGGCTTATATGGGAACAAGAAAGTAGACTTTTATCTGCTTTTGATTGAGAGCTCTCGAAATTCTTTTTCAATCAATATCTGAAGAGAAAATTACAAATATTGGGGCTACATATTATGTTATTCAACTTACAGCATAGTGATATTTACAAATGAACTGTTGTCAGCATCGACAGAAGTGTAGATATCATAGGGTTTATCTCAGTCAATATTCCTTTTTTTGTTTATGAAGTTTTTGATGAATGTTGACGACATTCATCAAAATAAAATTGGTTTGCAAATTCAGTAGTGGTCTCATTCCAATTAGGATAAAGGGGCTTGGTTTCTCCCCTCTTAATACCATCCAATCGATATGCTTTATATGTGTAGGTAGGTAGCAATAAATAGAACGGTAATAACAAAATATTTATTGGTGCCCAAAGAATATGAACATGAATTACATTTTCGATATATTCAAATACATTTCCAAATAAGTCACTTATATGGGATATAAAAACTATTTTTATGAATAGATTTTTTCACCCAAAAATGTATGTGAAAAATACAAACTGATAATCTATGCTAAACAGATGATTTGTTTCAGAACAGTCTGAAAAATTAAAGAACAATTTCAAACGTGAAGTAGAGTACATGTATGTAATTCATTTCTAACATAATATACATGAACCCTGAAAAATAAATACATTATTGTCTAGAATACTTGATTAAATATGTGACAATATACACAATTTTCTTCTACTTTTATCTTTCAAACTTTTCATGTCTCGGTTGAGATATTTCAAGGAATAAAATATTCTCAGCCTAATGAATAGTTTCAAAACATACAATATAGGGAACTGAGAACAGGGATGTTGAAATTTCACTATATTCATAATTCTCAAATGAGAATTTGAGACAGAAACGCCTGTGCATACTTCTTCATATGTTGAAATAAATATTTGTTCCAATTTGTAAATAAAATGTATGAATGCTTCAGGTGGCATTCTCAGACCTCCAAATATACTTGAATTTGTGTCGAAACTTTTGAAATGTGTTAACAGTTTATCAGTGTCTAATTCTTCACATTTTTTAGAATAGTTTAAACAATCTTGACATCTGTGAATTTTCAATGCTTTTCTAAGCAAATATCCACATACATATACAAAAGGATTCTGAGTCAGTATATCTTCTCTTCTATAATCATAATCTAAAAGAGACAATGCTGGCGTGGGTTCGTTTTCATTTTCTACTATTTCGATATCTGAGATTGAATATTAGATAATAAATTATCAAAGTCATCTTTACAGTTCATATTATTACTATGTAAATAACTCTGACTAAAAAGTTTTTTAAATGATCTCTCAAATTGAATTGGAGTGGGGTTGACACAATTTCCTCCTTGTTGTCGAATGCTGCCAAAAAAATTTTCTACAGCATCTTGGTTGACTTTTCTGGTTTTTAGGTATTTAAAATTGTGAGATGACAAAGTGGTCCATAACTGTTTTATGCCGTTAATAGTTATAATCCAACAATTCTTGAACTTTAGTTTATTTGTTATATCCTGCCCATGTCTATTATGTACCACCATTTTGCTTATCAATTCTAACATTTCATTCAAATGAGTGATTTGGTATTCATCACCCCTGAAAACATTTTTGAATATGTTGGGATTGTCTTTGTCAGTGGAATTCAAAATGTCAAAGAGCTTGTCAAATTTTTCAATGATTTCTATTGTTCCTAATGCATTAGGAGAAAGTGCTCCCAAACTCATATGAGTATACATACCGCTTGCAACAGTATTACTGAGAACTTGAGCAGCCAATTTCACTTTCATCTTTTCAAAATTATTAGGATACAAGTGGGAGTTAGTGAGTTTAGGAGCACACCTATAAACATTCTGCTTATCACGATTATAAAATTCTTCCACAAATGACCATGATGTGGTTTTTCCATCAAATAGAAAACTATTCTCAATTAAATTGTTTCTAGTAGCCTTGAGAATATGACAAGTATCGAACAAATACAGAATAGTTTTATCTCCAACTACAAAACTAAAATTATCAGTGGTCACACCAAAAGAAGTTGCCAGCTGACAAAAGTTGGAACCCATATCGCTGACCAAAGCTTCTACTTGCAAACCAAGATTAGTTAATTTACTAATACAAAGCTCAATCATAGGCTTCAGCTTGTCTGCTTTGTAGGTACTATGTAGAAAAAAGTATGCAATTGGCTGTTTCCAGTTGGAATACAAACCCCTGGCCATGATTACAGCAGCATTTTGGGCAGGCAGTAATTCTTTTTTACCATCCCCTACATCATGAAATCCCACAATCTCATCACGCCCTATATGAAAAAAAAAGTTGGCTTTCAAGGACATTTCATCAATACATAGAATGCAATGTTTATCTTGATCTTGCATAGTTTTTATTTTAATTTCTAGTGCTGCAAATATTGCCATATTCTCTAAGCCTGGTTTGCAAACTACTTTTTCCGTTATCCTCTGTAAACTTCTTTTGCTTGGGAGATATAAAAATTTACTGATGAATGCATAGGCCCGTGGTCCAAGAAAATATAGTGTAAGAGCAAACTGTTTATATTCTCTGGAGTATCTTCTGGCTTTGGGAGATTTTTCGTTTAAATAAGCTTGAACTTTCACAATTTCAGCAAGGTCTTTATGTAGGAATTTTTCACATAAGTTACTGAAATCTTGAAGTGTCCATTCCTTTTCCTCATATGATTTTATTGCTTGAGATTTCCTCCTCAAAGTTTTTACTCTTTGTCTCAATTTCTCCTTTCGAGGTGTATGAGAGCTCAACCAGGCACTTGTTTGGGTCCCACAGGTGAAAGTGAAGCAGATGTTTCAGGAAAGGTAACATAAGAGGATGGACCTGAAATTCAGAAGAAAGACTCATTGATGATTATGATATATGAGCAGGAAATTTAAAAAAATATTTAACAGTATTTCTTTACTTGCTAAAGTTATTTGAAGTGCTGTGAAACACCTATAGCTGTGTAGAGAGGCAAAAACTTCAGAATGAAGTGATTAGGAAGAGTAAAAAACATTTCATTAATATACATTTTTTTAAATTTCATCTTTTGAAAAGTAGAAAATGATTCGATAATTAACTGCTAGTAGAGTGAACAATGAACAGTAAAACTTAATTTAGTATTGTTGAGGAAAATTCTAATTTTGGTAGTTTAGAGATAAGCACATCCTCCTGCGGGAGACCAGGGTTCGATTCCCCGTCACGGAACCACCGAGCTGGAATTCGCACGTTAAAAAGTATAGCATTCGTTCATTGCTCACACAAGTTTCGAGTTTTGAGGGTTGACGTTTGTAGGGGGGCGCCAGCTGGATAACGGAAAAATCCATTTTAAAACCCTCTTCAAATATCTGCAGTGTCACAAGTAACCCATTTTACCAATTTTCACTTGTTGTAGGCAAATGTTGATGTTTCTTGACACATCCGATAAGGTTTTGTTGATGTTTCTAATTTTTATTATGATACAAAAATAATAATTCTAAGAGTTTTTTTAACCACTAGTTTTTGATTATTTGAATATCTTACCGGGGATTGCCAAAGATAAGTTTTCGCTTGCTTCAAGAGTAGGTCCTATATTGGCACAAACTGACTGCTGACTACTTCCAGCTTCAGAAGAACAAGAAAATTCTTGATGAGTTGGTTCAAGTACTGAAGTTTTACTCAGCTCAACTAGGCGTATGTCTATAAAAACAGAGGAATCATATAAAATAACCTAGAGAATAATGATAAACATTTGTTGAATTGAAAATGATCATTAGTTGAACTTGAAAGTTCACACTTGAATTCAACTAAATTTGCTTGATCTTTACCATTTTAATAAATAGAAAATTTGAGAGACACATTGCTTATATTTTTTTCCTGTATCCCTGAAAATAAATGAAATGATGAATCTGATCTCATAAAAAATTGGTCATCTCAACTTTCAGATAAATGAACCTCAGAAAATCTGACGAGAGGTTTCCAAGAATAGCAATGCATGAATACATTAATTAGTGATATTGTGTCTGTCAGACACAACAAGTATTTTCTCATTTTTATAGCAGATGAAAGATCCTTCACTAGCTCCCTTCTCTAGCCTTGCGAAATTAACGGTGCATTTAGTCAACATCATTTCAAAATTGTGCTTAGATATATGTTAAAAGTGAAAGTTGAATCCGTTATATCAAATGGCGCCATTTATACAACAATGTTAAGCTTATGCTAACAACCTTTTATGTTACCATTATGTTTATGATAATGCTTGTGCTAAAGTTGACTAAATCCACCCTAAATCTTCAAAAGTAGATGTGAATCTTTGTTTCAACTTTAAATTAGTATTCCGAAGACCAAAATACTCAGTGACACCAAATATTTTTGAAATCCTAGGTTAAGCCTCAATAATGCAATTTAATTAACCTCAACTTATTGAACTTTATAATGAATAATACATACCCGATAAAATTGAAACTTTTCGAGGTGGTTCTGTAGTTTCCCCAGGAGGTGGTAAAAACAATGTTGGGTAGGCATCTGGCAGTAAACGCTTCTTGACATCACTACTTGTAGAGAGGAAATTGCTTTCGAAATGCCTCTCACAAACCTTGTGACTTTTGTACCAATTCTCACTGGATAACTTGGCCATCAAATCTTCACGGTTGCAATACTTCATCCAAATCTTAGCTCTAAAAAAACAAAAATTAATAGAGTTCAAAACCTAAAAGTAATCTAGATACTATGAGTAGAAAAGTTGTTTAGAAACATGAAACTTTTGAATAGAGCTTAATTTCCCAACAACCAAACACTGAAGTGTGCTAGGTAATCGAGCTCTTTTTGGAATTTTTCACTTTCAGATAAAATCATACATATGTTTACATACCTATCGGCGTCTTTGGGAAATTGAAATAATGCACAGTCTCCACCTCTGGAGTTACATCCACGACACGCACATGAGAATCCTCCCTGTTTTGAGGACATTTCAATATGAATGCAAAATTCCAAGTAAAAATAAAAATATGGCAATAACTATCTTTAAATAAATCTCAAACTCTGATCACACACTATCAACGGGTCGTAAACAACTTGTAAATAACATAAACAAGTGAAGCTCTGTTCGTTCATTTCATTCTTATTATACTCTGATGTAATCATCTACTTCCTTTTATCACATGGATTATCGATCTACCATCTCTCTTCTTCTTCTTTCTGAAATATGACAAGTACCAACATAATCGAACAAACCTTCAGATGATTCTATGATTGGTCGATTCAATCTTGACAGATATACTCTTTATTTGGCACATGCGCTCTGAAATTTAGTTTTTAGCGGTACGCTTGGTGACGCATCTGGTAGGGGTTGTATGTAGTAGGGGTTGTATGTAATCTGTGGTTGTGTGGTGGCATCACTTAATCCTTATCCGAAGTTCTCTATTGCAACTGCCATGGCAACATTGGGATGATATTTTGCTGGAGCCAAACACGGGATGGCGCTAGTTGTCTGCATTGTTTTGAAGGAAACTGCAACAGGCGGGATATTTGATTGAAATTCTGAGCGGAAAATTCAATTAACGTGTATCTATTCGACTTCCGGCAGTGGTTGAGGTCAGACGGCGGTCTTGTGCTGGAAGTCAGGCTAATGTGTGTGATGTCCGCAGTCTTAAAGACGTGCATTTGACAGATTAAATATGAAATATTTTGTTAAAAATTAAAAAGTGTAAAATATGGGATGCAGTATTGCCTAGAGCAAGACAATTGCATTCCGCTGATGAAACCTTGCTGTCTACGCCGGTTAAAGGCCGAATGGGAACGGATTTCTCGCAGCAGGGCATGTCCTACAAGGCGCCGAATGGAAGCCGACGGACAATAATTGAAGAGAGAGAGAGAGAGAAATTCAATTAAATTCTTCGTAGTATCCCATTCGATTTTGTTTTTGTGATGGAAAGAAAAACAATGCTAATATACCCAAAAGCTTTATTGAAGAATTGCAATACAATCAATAATGGAAAACTGTTAATTGTTGTGTTTTTTTAATGAGTTTTTATTTCAGTACTGTGACAACTTTTTTATACAATTTTATAATTGTCAACTAAGAAAGAATAAGGGAAAGTAAATAATGGTGAACAATCTTTACCAAATATTGGATGATTAAATTTGCTTGGCATTACTAAATGTTTTAAATACGTACAGTTAAAAAACTCACATGTACACTGATTGTATAAACTTTGCATTTTTAATAAAAGAAAGAAAATATTTTTCAACTCCACAGAGACCCACATAGTAGGTGGTCTATGCAGAGACCTAAGAGAAAGGTAAAGAGCATGTCATACATTAAAAGGTTCATGATACTTCATATTATAAATAAATTATTTACATTGAAAATAAATTAGACATTAATATATTCAGAGGTGCTTTCAAGCTACTTGAAACGATTTGACGAACAGATTTCGAAAGTTCACATTTTACAAAACAATTTGAATATGAAAAACTTGTGGTCAAGGCAATTTACATGGTAGGTCTGGATCGTTCTGGATACAATGGACACACTATTGTAATGTTTCAATATTAATGTTTTAACTTATTCGATGTTGCTTATACAACTTTCTTTGTTTTTAGAGTCCTTTTCCCTTTATTTAAGAACTTTTTGGCAGTCATCAACTTGATGGGGTCCGAAAATACAACATTCATCAAGTTTATTGGCGTTTTACACCTGGGTTGTGCAATTATCTTTCTCTCTTTGGGGGAAACACATGGGTTTGCTCCTGTATTCAATGGGAGTCCTTGAAAAAATAGCATCTTTCCTCAAATATTCTGAATCAGAATCGTGATTTTTGTTTTTTTTTTAAATTTGCTCAAAACCCTTCATGGAAGTAGACGGCTCGCTTATATTAGCTATTGTTCTTTCTATAGTCTGGAGGCTTGATATTTCCATTAGGACAAATACCTTATTACCATCTTCAGATATTTTTATATTTATGATAGTGGTTTCACAGGTTCACATTATCACTCACATTATGGTTACCTAAAATTAATTTGATAAATTATGTTATATTATCTCTATATCTTAGAATTCTAACCAGAGGAAGACAAAACATCAGAATTGGTGTTCTTTTGGGACTGGTCTTTTGCCATCCATGCCGCAAAGGTTTCCGGATCATCTTTGGGAAAACGATCTTGTAATGTTGTTTATTTTTAATTATATCAGTTGACGTTGATAATAGCGCCATCCCTAGCTTGTTTGGCTCCAGCGTTACATAATGCTTATTAGTGCCATTTGACTTTCCTTTCTATCGCGGTCACCATTAGCACCAGGTGGCGCACCAAAACTCCGGGAAAACAAAGCAAACGTCATTTATCTATGAGTTGACAGTTGTTGACGTGAATTCTATTATTGAATTTCTACTTCTAACTTTCAACTTTCGATTGCTTCTTTAGAAAGAACTGTGGTGAAGATGTATTTGGCTGATGTTTCAGTATTTAAGCGGAAAGAGTAGTCAAAGGGGAGGCAGTAATCTTGTTGTTTTTGTGAGGTAGAGAATGTTGATGAGCAACGAATTTTTGGACTTGGTGTTTTTCTTGGTGTTTTGGCATCGACTGCTATGGTCATTAGCCATGTGTTCTGGGTAGGCCTTGTTACTAACTCCATACGCCACCTTACAGCAGCACTGTTAATTGGAACGCAACAGTGAATCGTGCAGGACTCACCCCAGTCGAGCCACGAGATTTAAATAATTTAATCGGTCAAATTATTTTAAAAAATCCCAGTCGCAACTGGGGCTCGAACTCCGGACCTTTCGACTGGACTTGTCTACAAAATTCATTTCGTTTCCTTGATGGAACTACTTAGTTTCTGGAATTTTTTTACATGGAATGACCCTTTTCATCAATCGTTTTATTGTTTTGCTTCTTGTTCCTAGAAGATTATTAGATTTACATCAATTGTGGAGACCTATTACAATAGTAGATGACTCAATCCAGATGAGAGAATGAACCGGACAGTGTTAGTGAATCGAGCAAAGAGAGCGGACCTCTTAACATACGAAAAGTTTTATAGTTTACTATTTGTTACCAATGTACTATTGTAAATTATAAATAATGTAAAGTTTGTTGTGTTAAACATAAACAAGTATTTTTTTCAATATTATTGTGGAGTAACACACCAATTGAAAATAAAAATTCTCTAACTATTTGTGAAATATTCCAAAATTAAGTATTCACATATATTCACCAATTGGCTTATTCCTCATGTTTTTCCTAATTTCTGGTTTCTGGGAAAAGAGTGCATGGACACATTTGCAGATGAATAACTCTTGCACTGTAGCACTGAACAAAATTTTTTTGACCAACCAATCACAATCATATCAAAGCTATGCTTTTTGCATTGAATCAGAAGAATCAAACCAAATATAGAACATCAAAGAAATAATCAACAATTTATTAACACTAGATCTTATGGCAGAATGTTTGTTCTCCCGGTGTTTTACGTACAAATTTCAAAATGCAGATGTCTCCCACTCCGTGGTGATCGCGAGGTTTGTTTTAGTTTTCTCAGAATCTCTCCAGAATAGCACTGCTCATGAGCAGTATTTAAAATGTGAACAAAAATACAGTAAAGACAGGCATGAGCACCCAGACTTGTTTGAAAATCAAATCACGAATATCTACTTTATGCACTAGGAACATGGACCCATAGAGAAACAATTTGTCTATGCATGGACCTATAAATTATTGCTGTTTACATCTTGGTCTGAAGTCGTTAATGGTCACAAAACGTAGTCGTGATATTGAGTTGGGCGTTATGTTACATCGCGAAGGTGATAAGTCTTTATCATAGATAAAATTGTGTCACTGTACCTATTCCATTCGAAAACAATCAAAGAATGAAGGATGGTGATGGTGACATTATCATGCAACTTAAACTTGTATTTCTTACAAGTTTCAAAATCCAAACTATCGAAAAAAATCATTACTTGCGTCTTCAAATGGTTGTGTAGAGTTTGTTGTGTCTTGTGTCTGGTCGTTTGTCAACGCTGTTGAATATCAATGTTTATGTTTTCCGCAAAGTGAACTGGACGGATCTGTCATATTCTGTTATTGCTTTTCTGTGAGATTATTTTGTTGAAATAGTGTTTTTCGAACCCATTTGTGTTATAAAGCGGCAGTATAATAGACAGATACTCATAATGGTGCAATCTTAGGTAAAAGTAAGCTTATCGGGCTCATTCTCGGAACAAAAAGAAAAGTGGTGTTACTTACGTAGTTTTATCTCCTGAACACGAATCCGAAAGAATTTCGTGGGGGTCTCTTATACTTTTCGAGTTATGACCTTTTGAATCTTGAAAATCGACTATTTTCAAACTTGATTTTCTCAGCAAAAAACCGCCTCCTTCTTTTTGTCGACAGTTTTTTATGACTCTAATCAACTCATATTTCACAATTACAAGCACTAAAAACAAACGTTTTACACAAAAATTCAACATTCTTATAAAGTATACATAACCCTTCCAACACTTCTACACGAGTTAGGTTAGGTATTGTGTAACATGAGAAGGTTAATTCCGTAAAAAGTTTGGTTTGGGTGCTTGTAATTGTCAAAAAAGAGTTGATTAGGGAATGAAAAAAGTGTCGACGAAAAGAAGGATGTCTGCGATTTTTTACCGAAAAAATCGTGTTTGAAAATGGTCGATTTTCAAGATTCAAAAGGTCATAACTCGAAAAGTATAAGAGACCCCCAAGAAATCTTTTGGATTCGTGTTCAAGAGATAAAACTACATAAGTATAAGTATGTCATACGAGTTTTTCTATTTCACGAATTCCCATCGGATGTATATTCTATCACGTTAGTTTATATTTTAATCATTATTTCAAATTCAGCAGTTTTTGCTGGTGATTGAACCCTATTATGGTCGGTTATGGAAAGGTCACAGTCTATCGCTACCTTCTCTCTTCCCCGCAGCCCGCACGCCAGCAAAATTAGCGACTTCAAAACAATCCGTGTTGTAGGTATGGCAATGCTGAGACCATCTGTATTCATACAATATTATACGTCCATGACTAGGAGTACGTACTCCTCAAAGTGAAATATGTTTTATTCAATATAAATTGGAGCATAAAACTAGCACTTCCTGCTCATACTCATGAGTACATACTCGGAGTTTAAACTCTGGTGTTATTCATACCACCTCTCTTATCTTGAAAAGCCTCGACTCATTTCTTTATCTTTTTTCTGAACGTTCCAAAAACTGACGAGGTCATTGAGGTGTGACTGAAAAACACATTCATCTGGACGGTATATCGCATACAGTGTGGCTCTCTGAATAATAGTCATGATTTTTTCTACATTTCTCTATCAAACGTTGAAATATGATTGATGCAATTTGATTACAGATTATGTGAGTGATTTAAGAGTTTCACTGAACTGTTGCGGGATGAGTTGCAAAATCAACCCGTTACGATGTGAAGTTAAATAAAAGCTTATAATAGGAAAAATAGGTTTCGTGGTGGAATGATGAACCTTACCTGATATTACACCTGTCGTGAAATAGCAAAACTCTGAAATGAACCAACGCAGGTGCCTCCCTCTGCGTTGATTCATCCAGAGCATCCAATTTTCGAACCCTCCTATTACCCAGCAAACACAGTTACTGCATGGCCTGCGATATCGCATTCTATGTCGAATAGACGTCGCTGAGATATCGCAAGGATGTTATTTTGTCCCACTCAAGATTCATCCATGCTGTAACAAGTTCTGCGATATAACAAAGACATATTTTTGGAGATGTGCGATACGTTTTTTCGATGTATAAGAGATGATACCATTTTGATATCGTAGGTATGTGAATATGTGATATCACTGAGATGTACTTATGTTATACGTAGGGGTTAGGTAATACAAAGGGAAATATACCAGTGAAAAAAAAGTCTTGGATAAAGGCTTTGAATAAATATAATGTAGGTACTCAACATTAAACAACATTGTTTTAATCGACGCATTTCTCAACAGTCAAAAATGAAAGGTGAACACGAACAACGAAGCATTATCATCCGTTTTTTATGACGATAAGAGAAAGATGAAAATGAACACTTGTCATAGTTTGAAGTGAAAAATTATTGGTACTTACTTTCATCGTCAGAGCTAATCCTAGAAAAAGTTATTTTCACAGCTTTATCACAGGGAAGGGTCGAAAATTTTCGGATTTCCAAAATACAAACGAACGATGAACACATTAGCACCGTTTCATTCGGCCATATGTACCAGTAAAACCGGAACTACTCCACAGGACAAAACATAGAGACAATGACGCGTCCTTTTTTAGTTAGTCGGATTTGGAGCAACAAGCCGTTTTTGGTTATATTCGAGAAACGAACTGAACGAAGATAGAAATTTACGAATAATGAATTTGAGAATGATAAAATTTATAATAACGTTGTGAGCAATGAGGATTATTTTATAGAGCAATATCTGATCAATAAATTCACTATGTTCTACATTTTCTGAAAGTTCTATTGCGGAAATTTTGGTATTTTCAAATATGCATTGCAGAATTATCAACAACCGAATTCAATAAGTGAATACAATAAAATGGATCTGAAGCGCATATCATAGATATTGTGGCGAAGCTGCGGGCGATGCCGGACCTGAACTGTTACGTAGCCGGCACTCGGCCGCGGGTAACTGTTGTTGCACTATGCACCGAGAAGAATTTGGAAGATTCGAGGCTTCACGAGAAATTTCATAAGCTTTCGGAGAAGTGAGCGTTCGATATAAAAAGAACGACGCAGCAGACAGACGGGCAGTCAGTGAAGTGAAAGTCGAATATAAATACCTAGTTCCGTGATTAGAGTATTGTGTTATTGAATCATTGTATTTCGTTAAATAAATTATTTTTGAGTGAAGTAGACTTTGAATATACAACAGTGGTGATCAGAAGTGCGATTGTTAGAGATAAAATATAGTGTTCGTGTAAGTAGACAGCTTGTGTATTTCGGACAATTGTTTTCGCGAAAATAGACAGTGACTGATAAACATTTTTCGTGAAGTGACACTTCTCGCGTGTGAAATAGACAATAATAATAATAATAGACTGGTTTCCGGGAAATAGACTGTGTGAAATAGACAATAATAATAATAATAGACTGGTGACCCGTGAAATAGACATAGACTAAGACAAAATGTGTTCGAAGAAAGTTCGCCTGGTTGAATTGAAGGTTGCGGAATTGAAGCAAGAACTGGAGGAGAGAGAACTTGACACAAGTGGTAAAAAGGCCGTGCTTCAAACAAGACTTGCCGAGGGATTAGTTCAGGAGGGCGAGGACCCAGAAACATTTCTATTCGAAGTTTCTGGAATGGATATGACTTCCATAATGAGTACTTTGAAAGAAGAACTTCAAGAAAATTCGAAAAGTCTGCAAGAAAAACTTCAAGATAAACTTGTAGAAAATTCCAAAAATCTGGAAGAAAAGCTGCAAGAAAACTCGAAAAATCTGGAAGAGAAGCTGCTTGAAAATTCGAATACTCTGAAGGAAGAACTTCAAGCAAAACTTCTAGAAAATTCGAATGGTCTGAAAGAAGAATTTCTAGAAAGTTCGAGGAATTTGAGAGAAGAGATTCTAGAAAATTCGAAAGGTTTGAGGGAAGAGCTTCTAGAAAATTCGAAGAACATGAAAGAAGAACTTTGTGGCGTGGCGAACCGGTTAGAAGAAAGAATAGGGACTGTCGAGGAAGAGATGGGAAAATTGAAGGAAACAATCAGCGATGAAATCAGAGGCGGAATCGAGGAAGAAATCAACAAATTGAAGGAGAAAATCAGTAAGTTGGAAAACCAGAATGACACTACCCACACCACAGAATCTGTCAATGAAAATTCAATGCTGGAACTGAGTTTGAACTTAGATGATGTTCAAAAGGGTTTGAAAGATGTAAAAATCAGTTCGGAAACAGGAAAACTCTCTATGAAACCACCTCAGTTTGATGGGAAAACACCATGGGCAAATTACCGCCGACAATTTGAAGCTGCAGCAAAGGCGAATGAATGTCAATTATTACCCAGTGACTTTGAAGAAAGGAACTGTTTTGGGGCACTGCTCGTCAATTTCCTCTGTGATCAGGAGTGTACACGGTACTGTTAGTCAAGACAACAACCTGACAGCGGAACTGGAAAAATTGGTTACCCTCTCTTCCAAGGGCATTAAACCAGCCCAACAGCCCAGATTGAGAGAATTAGTCAAGAAGTACCAAGACATCTTCGATACCGGACAAGGAAAAGGGGGTCGAACGAATGTAGTTCAACATAAAATTGATACTGGGGATGCCCGACCAATCCGACAATCAGCTAGAAGACTTCCTCTTGCCAAGAAGGAAGAGGCTGACAAAATAGTCAGTGATATGGGGAGAGATGGAGTTATTGAACCATCCGACAGTCCATGGTCCTCTCCAGTCGTGCTGGTGAAGAAGAAAGATGGATCAACGCGCTTTTGCGTAGACTATCGTCAACTGAACAACGTGACGAAGAAAGACAGTTACCCTCTTCCGAGAATAGACGACACCCTAGACACGTTGGCCGGCTCCACGATTTTCTCGACCCTCGATCTGAAGAGTGGATACTGGCAGGTAGAACTGGCTCCAGAAGATAGAGAAAAGACAGCCTTCACCATCGGCTCAGGACTGTGGCATTTCACCGTTATGCCATTCGGGCTTTGTAATGCTCCAGCCACATTCGAGAGATTAATGGAGACGGTTCTGAAAGGACTTTCATGGAGGACGTGTCTGGTATATCTCGATGACATAATTGTAGTTGGCAAATCGTTCGAAGACCACGTTAAGAACCTGGAGGAGGTATTCCTGCGACTGAAAAATTCTGGATTGAAGCTGAGCCCCAAGAAATGCCACCTGTTCCAAAAAGAAGTACGTTACCTTGGCCATGTTGTCTCTGGGCACGGAGTAGCAGTGGATGACGAGAAGATCAGAGCAGTGAAGGAGTGGCCTATTCCGAAAGACATACATCAACTACGTAGTTTCCTTGGTTTGTGCACATACTATCGCCGATATGTGCTGGGGTTCGCCAACATCGCTAAACCACTGACCAGGCTCACGGAAGGACAAACAAAGTTCCAATGGTCCGAAGAATGCCAAGACTCGTTCAGGAAGCTGAAGGTGGCATTGATCAACGCACCAATTTTGAGTTATCCCCTTCCGAGTGGAAAATTCATTTTGGACACGGACGCCAGCAACGTGGGACTTGGAGCTGTCTTGTCCCAGATCCAGGATGGGCAAGAGAAGGTCATCGGTTACTTCAGTAAAACTCTCAGTAAACCGGAGCGTAACTACTGTGTCACCAGACGAGAACTGTTGGCTGTTGTCAAGGGAGTAGAACACTTTTACAAATACGTGTACGGGAGAAGATTCCTGTTGAGGACCGACCACGCAGCCCTTAAATCTTCTACAGTTCAAAAATCCCGAGGGCCAAGTAGCACGTTGGATCGAAAGACTCCAAGAATTTGACTTCGAAATCGAACATCGAGCAGGAAGTGGCCACAAGAACGCAGATGCCCTGTCAAGGAGACCATGCTCAGACGACTGCTCACACTGCAGACGGGCAGAAGAGAAGGAAGCAGCGATTTGTAGAACCACGGCAGTTGACAACAACTGGAATGATAACGAGGTCCAGAAAGACCAAGAAAGAGATCCAGATCTTGGTTTAGTCATCGGTTGGAAAAAGAGTAATCAAAGACCGACATGGCAGGAAATCGCAAGATATTCCCCAGCAGTCAAATCCTACTGGGCCCAATGGACTCCCTTACCTTGGAAAATGGGGTCCTGAAACGTGTATTGGATACCGAAGATGGTAGGGAGGACAGATGTCAGATAGTGGTACCCAAGAACAGAAGACATGAAGTACTCCTAAAGATCCATGATGGAGTTGCTGGAGGACATCTGGGTGTGACGAAGACCCTGCAGAAAGTAAGACAACGGTTCTACTGGGTCAATTGTCAAGTTGATGTCAATGACTGGTGCAGAAAATGTGCTGTTTGTGCTGCCAGCAATGGACCTCGGACACGACCCAAGGCCCCGATGCGTCAGTATAACGTAGGAAGTCCATTCGAGAGAATCGCAATTGACATCGCCGGCCCATTCCCCGTATCAGATCACGGAAATAAATACATCCTTGTGGCAATGGACTATTTCAGCAAGTGGGCTGAAGCCTATGCCCTGCCCAACCAGGAAGCCATCACCGTCGCGGATGTCTTGGTGAAAGAATGGATATGTCGATTCGGTGTCCCCTTGGAGCTGCACTCAGACCAAGGCAGTAATTTTGAATCCAACCTGTTCCAAGAAATGTGCCAAATTCTGAACATCCGAAAGACAAGAACCACAGCTCTACATCCACAGTCCGATGGAATGGTTGAGCGGATGAACAGGACTATCAATCGCCACTTGTCCAAGGTAGTCTCTGACCATCAAAGAGACTGGGACCAGTATCTACATTTGTTCCTGATAGCCTACCGTTCCGCAGTACACGAGTCGACCGGCCAAACCCCTGCTAGTATCATAATGGGCCGAGAGCTGCGACTTCCCTGTGACCTAAAGTTTGGGATGCCACCAGGACAGGATTCCGCGGGAGAGGACTACGTCAGCAAACTCCGGCAGCGAATGGAGGACATCCACGAACGAGTCCGTTTGAACATCCAGAGTGCCAGCGACCGAATGAAAGCCACTTATGACATCAAGGCCGATGCTGGAGGATTTCATGTTGGTGACCTAGTTTGGCTGTACAACCCGATGCGTCGCCGGGGCCTGTCACCGAAATTACGGAATTCATGGGAAGGTCCGTACAAAATCGTCAAGAGGATAAATGACCTGCTTTACCGAATCCACGAGCCACCCAGAGGTAAACCCAGGGTCGTGCATTTCAACAGGTTGGCACCTTACGCTGGGAACCATGACCAAGTCCGCACCCTCAGACCACCAGAGGATGCGATGCCGTTCCAGAAATTCATGTCCTTATTCTCAAATGGACAGAAAGTGTCACACGGGGTAACTCGAGAGGAGCCACGGGACCTTTTCAAAGTGCCAGTGGATTACGCCCTAGCACACTGCGTCGCAGAAGATCTTCGAATGTCCAGGGGCATCGCTGTAGTGTTCTCCAAGAAATTTGGCCAACTCCAAGCACTACGAAAACAGAACCCAGAAATTGGAGGTGTGCTACATCTGAAGAAGGGCCAGAGGAACATTTACTACCTGGTGACCAAGAAGCATTCCCAAGATAAACCGTCCTATGAAGATTTAGGAGGAGCCTCACCCAACTGAGGGATACGATGGTGGACCAGAATCTGGTGGACTTGGCAATCCCAAAATTATCCTGTGGTATTGATGGGCTGGATTGGAGAGTTATAAGAAGTATGTTGGAGACGATATTCCGATCCAGCGGCATCCAGATTTTGGTTTGCTGTAATCCTATTCCACGACCTAACATGAAGACTGTGGAGTGTTATTTCCATCGAACTTCACGATGCAGATATGGGGAATTCTGCAAATATCGACACACTCCAAGGAATACATTTCGGGACGAAATATCTCTAAGAAGGGGGCAATGTGGCGAAGCTGCGGGCGATGCCGGACCTGAACTGTTACGTAGCCGGCACTCGGCCGCGGGTAACTGTTGTTGCGCTATGCACCGAGAAGAATTTGGAAGATTCGAGGCTTCACGAGAAATTTCATAAGCTTTCGGAGAAGTGAGCGTTCGATATAAAAAGAACGACGCAGCAGACAGACGGGCAGTCAGTGAAGTGAAAGTCGAATATAAATACCTAGTTCCGTGATTAGAGTATTGTGTTATTGAATCATTGTATTTCGTTAAATAAATTATTTTTGAGTGGAGTAGACTTTGAATATACAACAATATGATTGACATCTCAGAGATGTCATGTCAGACATGGACTTGCTTCTGTACATCGTAGCGATGCAATTTATGTGATATCGCAGTGTTACCTGATTGCGACATCTCGGAGATGTCATATTTCAGACGTGTTTGTTGGGTATTTACTTGTAGTGTTGTTGATATTATCATAATGGAAAAAAAGTAATACTTCCAGCATCGCCTAAAGTATTGGAGCTTCGGACCAAGCATCTAACTGGAGGAACACACAAATGGAGGAACACACAAATGAATCGCCTTGAGCACTCCTGTTAAAAAAAACAATTATAAGCCGAATTTCATTTATAAAAGGCCAAGTATTCGTGAGCAGTTTCGCCAATCTTATTTTGTAGCTGAAAATGGTAAAAGCAATCAGGTAAGTGACTCATTTGGTAAAAAAAATGGAATTCTAAAATTCCATTACTACTTGATCGTAGAGTTTTGATGAGTAAAACACATTAATTCCATGATTCGACATATACAGAGTGATCCATTTGCATGCGGGGCACCATTCTATAATTAATATTCGATTCGAAATTTTTGATTTCAATTAGAGTATCGAAAGCTTTACTTCAGAGTCATAAATTTTAAATGAAATTGAAAATTTCAAGGCATTCTTCGAATTGATTTATTCTCCAAAAAATCTAAAAAATATATTAGCAATTTTTAAAAATGAAATTTGACTATGCCACTGGATTTGCAGTACCTAAACGTGTGTGTAACTGGAATTTCATTGAAATTATTGATTCATAAAAGAAATATTGCATAATTAAAATTTAGATAAGATAAGATAAATTTGTTTCTCAGAATCAACATAACACATCAAGACCTAAAAACAATTTAACAATATATACAGAGTTAGTCAAATATATGGACCCGCGCATTTTTCTCAGTTAATATGAGTGTTATCGAAAAAAAGTTTTAACAAAAGTTGGATGGAATTTCACTTTTTATGAATTCAAATATTTTTTTAGATTTGCCATTGGTGAAGAAGTGACGTCACATACTTTTTTTTAAATGGAACCATATGCCATAGACCGGGATCCCACGCCTATTTTCAAAATTGATTAATAACAGGCTGAATCTTCCTGAGTAGCTTTATTTTGCCGAGACGCCCAACGTTTTCCTCTACGAAAATTCTCGATAGTGGTAGCTAATGAAATACGCAAGCGTCAATCATGTCGATTTGGTGAGTGAAAAAAATTCATTATTAACAGTTAGTTTTTCAGTTGAACCTCGAAATAATACGATAAAGTACTCGAAAAAACTTTTGTCCTACAAAATGGATGGTAGGACTGAAGAGTCCCCCACTCCCAACATGTACCAATGACGTGGTCATAAAAATTCATTAATAACCAGTGGATTTTTTTACCGTGGCTTGGTTAATATTTGTATAATTGAATGGTCATATTGTCCTACAAATTGAATGGTAGGTGTTCCCAGTCCTACGCTCCGAACATGTCAATTCCATGGTAAAAAAAATTATTAATAACTGTAGGACAATTATAACAAATGAAAAGTGGGTGTATCCTTCACCTAAATAATACAGTGTCCTACAAAAATACGGGTATGTATCGCTAGTCCTACAAAAATTATTCAAAATATTGAATTATTTTGAAATTGTGGTTTAGCTCATTTAATGTACTTTTATTCGTGTAGTAATGTTACTTTCAATGTATAATTGTTTGTTCCATTCAAAAATATCATAATTTACGTGAAAAGTTTATGAAATAAGTGGGAAATTTTATTTAGCTTTCATAATTTTTATAAACATATTGAAAACAACAATAACAAAGTAAGAACGTTGAAATAATCAATCTGCCCTCCGGGGCAGCTTAAATGAAGTCGCATATGCTTCAACAGATGCAGGGTAACCCGGAAAAACCTGCAACACCACATCGTCGAATGAAGAGCAGAAATTTATAATTGAAAACTTTCAAAGAGGTCAGACGAATTGTGAAATTCTGCTCTACGGCAAAATAGGATGTATGGTATATCCAGAGGCCTCAAAGAGTCCAGTTCGAAAGAGATATTATATTTTACGGGGGTCAAGTGGCCAAGTAGTTAAAATACCGCTCTTTTATCCACTCTGGTAGTCGGTCGTGGGTTCGAAGCCTAGCGACTGCTTATATTTCTCTGATGGCCCGAGAAAGTGGAAAAGCACGTAAAAAATGAGAATTCGTTAATCCTTGGCTCTCACAAGTTTCGTCTTTTGAGGGCTGTCCTTCGTAAGGGAACGACATCTGGTTAACGGAAAAATTAATTTTAAACAACAATGTATGCAACTATCATCAAAGGACTCCGCACACTTTTAATAAAAAAAAGTCTTACTGTGAAAATGGCTGAATTTTTGGTATGTTGTAGGTGAAGCTATTCTAAGTAAAAGTCTCCATCGGCCCTACTCGATCGTATTACCAGATTCGGCGCTAGAGGGCGACACATCATCAATTTTGAGATTTTTGGAAGAATATAATAAATATCAATATACCATTCATATCCAATATTGAACTAGTGAGCGACTGGTCATTACTGACATTCGTGAGAAATATATTTCATAATACAGAAAAAACCAAACTGTTTTTCTGCAAGGTAGTCAATAATATAATCAATTCTCTTGTGTTGTAACAGTTTTTTTTTCTAATTAGTCGAATAATCCCTTTTCATGCTTGTCCGTTGTTTTTCAATATATTAATTTTCTTATCGAGTTGCCTCTTTCATACTCTCTTACTTTATTTCCATAGCGGGGTCGTATCGCCATCTCGACATGAATGGCCGAACGGCTGACCGCTACACAAAATCAATCAATAGAATCGGCAGTATCGATGTCAGGAGCACTGTAGGTTTCCTGCTATCACTTATGCGCTACATCTAGGAATTGAAGGGCGTACTTACTGAAAGTGGTACAGCAGGAATCGTAGTCGGATAGTGTTGACTTCACTGAGTTTTTTTAAGTTTGTGAAATAGATGAAATCGCTGGTCATTTTTTTTGGGTGTGTCGTGTTACTAGCAGGAACGTAGGTCTAACGTTTCCAGAAGTGTGACGATAATTTTCATTGTTACCCACGTATGGGGATTCGACTTCTGGTAAACTCATCGTGATAAGGGATCCTCTTTGATCTTTTTTTGATTAGTTGTTGTGGAGGCAGATCACAAACCTTTTAGGGATTTGAATGACCTATAATACTGCCCTTAACCTAGGATACGAAACCGATTCACCAAGACGATATTCTTCAAAGTTATTTTTATCTGTAGAGAAAAAGGATTTAGGAAAAAAAACCCTTCTGTGAAGGGTTTTTTTTTTTACTACCGGAACTTACCGAGATCAATCCAAATGGTATTTGGGGTATAACTTGGAGCCAGATCTACCTGGACAGGGTACTACAAATAATCCCCTCACGTTTATTTTTACGATTGGAACTTGACCAAGATCAATCCAAATGGTATTTGGGGTATAACTTGGAGCCAGATCTACCTGGAGAGAGGACACAAAATCATCCCGTCACGCAAGTACCTCAATAAAAGGGTTGAAAACATACTTTATTTTGCGGCATATTTAGTAATGGATACGTAGAGAATATTGTCATTTTACTTATATTTATTTTTCTTTTTGGAAAGCGGAAATTACATCGTGGTATTACCAACTTTTATCGACCTGCGCCTGAGTTTAAGCTTAATCTCTGGGTTATAGTGGGGTTCCAATCCGCCCTTTATTTGGAAATTTCCGCTATTTATTTGAATATTTGTTAATGTTTTTATTTATACTCGCCAACCTTCCTACATTCTTATGTATGATTTAGTTATTTTGCTGGTTATCTGATTAGTGGGTTAATACGTTAGTTAAAAGAAATTACATGATAGAGTTATCAGTTATATCGATTTACATGCACCTATATAGCTGATTGTTTTTTGTTTCGTTGTTATTTCTACGGTTAATATACGGTATAAATTCTCTATAGTGTTATCAGTTTTACTTTTATACCTCGGGCTTTACATTTCATGGTTTGGTGTAGGACTTGAAGACCATCTTTTATTCTGGGCAGCTCGAATCATGTGGCGCCCTTGAACACCTTTTTTATGAACCACCCCGTCTTCGCTGTGCTAGTGGCAATTGTCCAGAATAAATATTTAATGAAATACTGATAGAGGAATTTGATTTATTTTTTTTATTATTATTTTTTTTGTCATTCAAATTCCGTAACGGAAAATTTGAGCGTTACATTTGGCGCCCAACGTGGGGCCTGTATTTCTTTTGCGTTAGTTTTATCGTTTTTTTTGTTGGTGAAATTGAATTTGCTTACATATTTTTGTGGGTAAGTTTGGTAAGTTCAAAATGGCTCGAAAAATGTTAGTGAAACGCCTAGACAAGGATGAGCTGGAGTATGAACTGAAACTACGCGGTGTAGCGATTGGAAACTGCGATGAGATGAGGCATCGTCTCTCTATGGCTCTGAGATTTGAGAGGTCTGGAGATAGTCTGAGATATCCAACCTACCCGTTTACGTTTGAAGAAGATGCTGAAGCGGTGCAGAAGAAACTGACTGAAGAATTGACAGGAAGAGTTGCTGGACTAACTACTGGAAGAGAAAGCAGTGAAGCAGTGAAGATTGAAACGAAATTTGCTCATGTTTTTGGACGAATAGACCACATGGAGGCTGGAGCACTTCAAGAGAATATTGACCAGAGGGCCCAGTTGTTGGCGGAGGCTCTTACACGTTATGATGAATTCCTGGCTAAGTTAGAGACGATTGAAGATAACTTGGTACAAATTCCCCCCATGCTAAGTTTATTGCAGGGTGCCGTTGGTGGACAAGCATTCCAAGTTGGGGTGCAGAATGTTCCTAGTTCTTCCCCGCGACCTGTCTCCCCCATCAATCATACTCTATCTTCTGCGAAGATGATACCACCACATAAATGGGGCCTTGAAAAGTTCACGGGAAATTCGAAGTCGGTATCCATATCTGCGTTTTTGGAAAAAGTCGACGAATTGAGATTGGCCAGAAATGTTCCCAAGGATGTTTTGTTGGATTCTGGCTTAGACTTATTCGGGGAAAAAGCCTATCAATTCTATAAGGAATGTCGTCGAAGAGTTTCTTCGTGGGATGGACTAGTTGAGGAATTCAGGCGCGAGTATTTGTCATCAAATCACAATCAGGCCTTATTCGAAGAATTACAGAAAAGGACTCAACATCCGTCGGAGTCAGTTGGGGTGTACTTAGCCATAATGTCCAGCTATTTTAATCGGTTGCGTTGTCCAATATCGGAAGACGCAAGGCTTTCGATAATTATGGGTAACCTGCATCCCTTCTATCAAGATCGATTAAGGGACCCTCTGCCAAGATCAATTGACGAACTCAGGGTAATGTGTAGGAGCATGGAAGCTAGACGAGATGCTATGAATAACTATGTGGAGCCTTCAAGTCGCCGAGCAAATGTTCTGGAGAGAGATCTTGCATTCGTAGACGTTACAGAAAGCGTTGATCGCTTAGAGATCGCCTCCACCTCATCGAATTCTTCTTGCAGCCGTCAGATAACGTGTTATCGATGTAACCAGGTGGGACACAGGGCAATCGGCTGCGCGTTACCGAAGAAACTGTACTGCTTCAAATGTAGAAAGGAGGGATTCACGACGAAAAATTGTCCAAAGTGCTCAACTGAGGGAAACGAGTTGAGGCGCTCTTAACTGGTCGAGGGAGACGCGCCAACAAAAACTTCTCGACCAATGATAGACTAAAACCGATTCTTGACTTCATTTTGGACCATGCTAAGGATGATGAGAGGCCTTATCTGAGAGTTAATATTCTGGGGGTGACATTATTGGGATTACTCGATTCCGGAGCTTCTACCACCATTATAGGGAGTCGAGGATGGAAACTGGTCAGTGGGTTAGGCCTACCATTGGATACAAGTAGAAGGGTGAATTGTAGAGTTGCCAATGGACAAAGTTGTCAAAGTATTGGGGAATGCTGTATACCATTTCAAGTCAGGGACCGTTTGAGGCTTATGAAAGTATTGGTTGTTTTGGAAGTACCTCATACACTCATCCTAGGAGCAGATTTTTGGAAGGTAATGGGGATAGTACCCGACCTACGCCATGATGAATGGTGCTTTTCCGAATTGCCTGTCACAGTAAATACCATTGAACATCTTCGCAGTCAAACTTTTCTCACTCCTTCGCAGAATTCAGAACTAGAAGCGCTAGTACAGCAAAGTGTGGAACTGATGGGAAACAAATTGGGATGTACAGACCTAGTGGAGCATACCATAGTTACTTCTTCACCCCCCATCAAGCAAAGATACTATCCGGTCAACCCCATCATGCAAAGGCACATTGATGAAGAACTTGAAGAGATGCTAAAGTTGGGCGTTATCGAAAAATCAAAAAGTGCTTGGTCCTCACCCATTCTACTTGTGAAGAAAAAGGACGGGGGCTATAGATTCTGTGTGGACTTTAGGAAGCTGAATGCAGTCACTGAAAGGGATAGCTACCCCTTACCTTATATATCAAGTACCTTGGATAAATTACGCGATGCACACTATCTCTCGACTTTAGACATCAAGTCGGCGTACTGGCAAGTACCAGTGGCAGAACAATCCAGACCTTATACGGCATTCACGGTACCGGGGCGAGGCCTTTATCAGTTCAGGCGTATGCCATTCGGCCTTCACAACGCTCCCGCTACCTGGCAGAGACTAATTGAACGAGTCCTTGGACCCGAACTTGAACCACATGTCTTTGTTTATCTCGACGACATCGTTATTGTTACCCAAACCTTCGAGGATCATTTGAGAATTCTGGATGACGTTTTTCAACGGCTGCGGAAGGCCAAATTGACCGTCAGTTTTGCCAAATGCCATTTTTGTCGACCTGAGCTACGGTACTTAGGATACGTTATAGATCGAAATGGGTTGCATGTTGACCCTGATAAAGTACAGAGTATGCTGCAACTAGCTGTGCCTAAGACGATCAAGGAAGTAAGGAGCGTTATTGGTACTTTTTCATGGTACAGGCGATTTGTGCCGGACTTTGCAACTCTCATTTCACCGATGACGGCCCTCCTAAGAAAATCTCGGAAATTCATTTGGACTCCTGAATGTCAAAATTCTTTTGAGAGGCTCAAAGAATGTCTGGTGACCGCGCCCGTACTTAACTGTCCTGACTACGACCTACCATTTGTTGTTCAGTGTGATGCGTCTGCGTATGGCCTAGGAGCAGTTTTAGTGCAAACCCATCCAGATGGGGACCGCGTCATAAGTTACCTCAGTCGATCGTTAACCAGGCAGGAAAGGAATTATTCCACGACCGAAAGAGAATGCTTGGCGGTTTTGTGGTCAATCGAGAAGCTGAGACCTTATCTCGAGGGAGTTCCATTTACTGTAGTCACTGATCACTACTCGTTAGTGTGGCTCCAGAGCCTCAAGGATCCCGCTGGTAGGTTGGCAAGATGGGCGGTAAGGTTGCAGCAATATAACTTTCAAATTATACATCGAAAGGGAAAAGATCACATAGTTCCAGATACTCTGTCTAGATCAGTACCGGTGATCGACGAAGTAACTGTGAACACAAGGGATGCTTGGTATAAGGGTATGTTGGAAAAGGTCAACATCGAACCTCTGAAATATCCACAGTGGAGGATCTGCGAAGGGCAATTATATAAGTATATTCAAAGTACTCTTCCTAGTTTGGCATATGAAATGGATAATTGGAAAAAGGTTGTGCCCAAAGAACAACGCGATGCGGTTTTACGAGAAGCTCATGATCCTCCAACGTCTGCCCATATGGGCGTACTGAAAACTTATGGTAGAGTTCTGGAAAAGTTTTATTGGCCGAAGCTTAAAAGTGATGTGACAAATTACGTTCGAAGATGTTCAGTCTGTGCAGCCCATAATGGAGATAATGCTGGACCTAGAGGCCTGATGACGCCCCAACCACGAGCCACTCGTCCCTGGGAGGTAGTGTCTACAGACCTGATGGGACCCTTTCCCAGATCAAGTAAAGGCCATCAGTACATCTTGGTGGTAATGGATATCTTCAGCAAGTTTCCCCTGGTTTTTCCTCTCCGGACAGCCACAGCCTCTGCCGTGGTGAAAGAGATAGAGGAAAATGCGTTTTTGGTTTTTGGAGTTCCTCGTCTCGTTTTATGCGACAACGGCCCGCAGTACAAGTCGAAGTTGTTTTCGAATCTCATGGAGACGTATGGAGTGAAAATCCGTTACAATGCCCACTATCATCCTCAAGCGAATCCTACCGAACGGTACAACCGAACTCTGAAGAAGATGTTAGCAGTCTATGTATCCGATAATCATCGCAAGTGGGACTCGAATCTGGCCAAGGTTGCCTGCGCAACACGGACCGCGATTCACGAAACGATAGGCCATACTCCGTATTACATAAACTTCGGAAGGAAGATGGTATTGCATGGGGGTGAGTTCAAGAAGAAGAAACTCGAGGAAGAGGTTGATCCGCGGGATGATGCTACTCAAGATAGGAGATCTAGGGAAAATGATTTCGAGAATTTGTTCGCAGATGTCCGAAAACGCCTGGATAGTGCTGCGGAGAGGAATATGAAGCATTATAATCTGCGTCGTCGACCAGAACAACTCTTACCCAACCAAATAGTTTGGAGAAAGAATTTCGTACTCTCGGACGCATCCAAGTACTTCACAAGTAAGCTGGCTCCAAAATTTGTCGGTCCCTTTATAGTCAGGAAGAAGGTATCGCCTTGGACGTACGAGTTAGAAGACTCGGACGGGAAATCCAAAGGGGTTTGGAACATTAAAGATTTGAAGCCAGCTAGCGCTAGTGAAAATTTACCTCGGTAAATTTTCTTGAAGTAAGGGGGAAATGTAACAGTTTTTTTTTCTAATTATTCGAATAATCCCTTTTCATGCTTGTCCGTTGTTTTTCACTATATTAATTTTCTTATCGAGTTGCCTCTTTCATACTCTCTTACTTTATTTCCATAGCGGGGTCGTATCGCCATCTCGACATGAATGGCCGAACGGCTGACCGCTACACAAAATCAATCAATAGAATCGGCAGTATCGATGTCAGGAGCACTGTAGGTTTCCTGCTATCACTTATGCGCTACATCTAGGAATTGAAGGGCGTACTTACTGAAAGTGGTACAGCAGGAATCGTAGTCGGATAGTGTTGACTTCACTGAGTTTTTTTAAGTTTGTGAAATAGATGAAATCGCTGGTCATTTTTTTTGGGTGTGTCGTGTTACTAGCAGGAACGTAGGTCTAACGTTTCCAGAAGTGTGACGATAATTTTCATTGTTACCCACGTATGGGGATTCGACTTCTGGTAAACTCATCGTGATAAGGGATCCTCTTTGATCTTTTCTTGATTAGTTGTTGTGGAGGCAGATCACAAACCTTTTAGGGATTTGAATGACCTATAATACTGCCCTTAACCTAGGATACGAAACCGATTCACCAAGACGATATTCTTCAAAGTTATTTTTATCTGTAGAGAAAAAGGATTTAGGAAAAAAAACCCTTCTATGAAGGGTTTTTTTTTACTACCGGAACTTACCGAGATCAATCCAAATGGTATTTGGGGTATAACTTGGAGCCAGATCTACCTGGACAGGGTACTACAAATAATCCCCTCACGTTTATTTTTACGATTGGAACTTGACCAAGATCAATCCAAATGGTATTTGGGGTATAACTTGGAGCCAGATCTACCTGGAGAGAGGACACAAAATCATCCCGTCACGCAAGTACCTCAATAAAAGGGTTGAAAACATACTTTATTTTGCGGCATATTTAGTAATGGATACGTAGAGAATATTGTCATTTTACTTATATTTATTTTTCTTTTTGGAAAGCGGAAATTACATCGTGGTATTACCAACTTTTATCGACCTGCGCCTGAGTTTAAGCTTAATCTCTGGGTTATAGTGGGGTTCCAATCCGCCCTTTATTTGGAAATTTCCGCTATTTATTTGAATATTTGTTAATGTTTTTATTTATACTCGCCAACCTTCCTACATTCTTATGTATGATTTAGTTATTTTGCTGGTTATCTGATTAGTGGGTTAATACGTTAGTTAAAAGAAATTACATGATAGTGTTATCAGTTATATCGATTTACATGCACCTATATAGCTGATTGTTTTTTTGTTTCGTTGTTATTTCTACGGTTAATATACGGTATAAAGTTTTACTTTTATACCTCGGGCTTTACATTTCATGGTTTGGTGTAGGACTTGAAGACCATCTTTTATTCTGGGCAGCTCGAATCATGTGGCGCCCTTGAACACCTTTTTTATGAACCACCCCGTCTTCGCTGTGCTAGTGGCAATTGTCCAGAATAAATATTTAATGAAATACTGATAGAGGAATTTGATTTATTTTTTTTATTATTATTTTTTTTGTCATTCAAATTCCGTAACGGAAAATTTGAGCGTTACAGTGTATGAATAGAATTTGTAAAATAAAAATGATAATGTTATTGATATTCATCTATTTCTTTGAACAGTGTCTTGTCATGATATGAAATGCAACACCCTTTGTGAAATATAATTCCTCGTTCGAATGGAGGGACAAATTAGATCTGATGTGTTTATTTCTAAAAAAATTCGATTTTGAATTAAAGAAAAAAAAATCAAATCGATTCATAAATATCATATCAAAAATGAGGATAAATGTGCCTTATTACAAAATATTTTGATTTTTTATTTCAGAAGGTATGATCGAAATATCTGTAGGCTTGTTAAGCCCGTGGCTTACGCTCAAATAGATTGATTTTACTGCCTTGAATTGAAGTTAACTCAATTGGTTTGTTTCACCATAAGCCATGAACTTCAGATTTGGGTAAAACTAATGGTTAACCATACAATTTTTGCGCTCATCAAATCAACATGACTTTCGCCTACGCAGTTCATTAGCTACTGATATCAAGAATTTTCGTGGAATTAACAATTTCGGAGCGTAGGACTGAGAACACCTACCATTCAATTTGTAGGACAATATGACCATTCAATTATACAAATATAAACCAAACAATGGTAAAAAAATCCGCTTGTTATCAATAAATTTTTAAGACCACGTCATTGGTACATGTTGGGAGTGGGGGACTCTTCAGTCCTACCATCCATTTTGTAGGACAAAAGTTTTTTCGAGTACTTTATCGAATTATCTTGAGGTTCAACAGAAAAACTAACTGTTATTAATGAATTTTTTTCACTCACCAAATCGACATGATTGACGCCTGCGCATTTCATTACCTACCACTATCGAGAATTTTCGTAGAGGAAAGAGTTGGGCGTCTCGGCAAAATGAAGCTACTCAGGAAGATTCAGCCTGTAATTAATAATTTTTTTTCACCATGGAATTGACATGTTCGGAGCGTAGGACAATATGGCCATTCAATTATACAAATATTAACCAAGCAATGGTAAAAAAATCCACTGGATATTAATGAATTTTTATGACCACGTCATTGGTACATATTGGGAGTGGGGGACTCTTCAGTCCTACCATCCATTTTGTAGGACAAAAGTTTTTTCGAGTACATTATCGAATTATCTTGAGGTTCAACTGAAAAACTAACTGGTATTAATGAATTTTTTTCACTCACCAAATCGACATGATTGACGCCTGCGCATTTCATTAGCTACCACTATCGAGAATTTTCGTAGAGGTAAAAACTTACGGACGCCACTGTCTGAATCAAATTGTCATATCGCTCAAAATATCTACCTGGCTACATTCCATGATTGAAAAATTTTTTGAAGAAATTATGCTATCGGGTGAGTTGCAATGATATCAGTACTACTGAAATGAGAAATAAACAAGCTTTCTAACGGTACTAAACATGACGAATGGTTTCATTTAAAAAATGCCGTTGACGTCACTACTCCACCAATGGCACATCTAAAAAATATTTGAATTGATAGAAAGGTGCAGAGTAAAATACACTTCAACTTTTATACGAACTTTTTTTCGATAACATTCATATAACTGAGAAAAATGGGCGTGTCCATCCATTTGACTAACTCTGTATATTTAGATTCTATACATATAGCAATAGCAGAAATTACTTTATCGAAATATTTAGGATATTCGTGCAACATAAGGAAAGTTTTTCATTTAAATGCACAACAAGAATACAAACATTGCCGAAAGTTAGTGCATGATCGAAAGTCATATTATGTGCAATCAGTATTGTTGAAAGTCAAACAGAATATAGGGTAGATTGAAAAATATAAAAATTGTAGAAAAGTATTTCAGGAAATTCAGAAAAATATTGAATGAAAGTTGTTTACAATTAAAAGTTGTTTCAAAATACCGAAACAATGACTCCCAATGAAATACATTTTTTTATCTCAAACTAATAATTTTCCAAAAAAAATTGTATTTTTTTTATATTCTTCCTAAACACTTCCATAAATTAGTCAGAATCAAATCAATCGCTTATAGCTCTGTTCAGATTCAAGCATATATTTGTAAAATTCATTTATATTTTAACTTTATTGGGAAATCACAAATTTAATGTTTATCCAACGAAGGCGATCCATTACATACAGTAGAAGTGAGATATAAATTTCAGGACTTTTAAAAATTTTGTACTGGAAAATGATGGCGACCTAATTGCTGTAGGAGAGACCTGGCTAGACGATAACTACAGCTCTGATGCATTTGATATACATAGATAGATAGTTTTATTGTCTTAGAAAAAATACATTTTCGTCACTAGGTTTCAGTTTAGATGCTAACTCGATTTAATAGAACATTAATATAGTAAATAAAGTAGCTACATTGAGAAAAAAAAAGTTAAACTTATATGAAAGTAGTGATGCAGAGTTACACAAATTACAAAAAAGTCTTTTATCCAGGTTAACCCTGGAATAAGGACTTTTTTAAAATGTTATTCATATGATGTCCCGTTTTTAAATTTTAAATGGTCCTCTGGACACATGATATTTTTATGGTCTGGCTCTTGTACACCTGACGAGTAAGTAATTTTTCAATTTTCAAAATTCTCATTTTCAAAACTTTTTCTTAAATTCAATTCAATTTCACTTACTTACAGGTACGCACTGATGATGACTTTATAGTCGAAAGCGCTTTGCTATGATTTTATAAATATATTTCTGCACGAAATACAAACATTTTTATTTCAATTAATATATTGGTTTTTCAGTTCCAAGTTATTTGGAGTTTTCTTCAGGTTCTTGAATAAATTGTCTCTAGTATTGATAGATTTTACTAATCCATTTGTTATCCATTGTTTACGTTTCACGTTTTTATGTTTTATTTTGACTGTTTTCGTATGTTTATTTATTAATTTTCCTATCAGGTTCAGAAAATAAGTAGCACTTTCATCGGTGTCATGTATGGTAAGAAGGTGGGACCAGTCATATTGTGCAAGCTTGTTCTTCAATGTTGTATAATTAGTAAATTTATGTTGTCTTTCTTCTAGATTTGTAATGGCTTCATAATTCTGAATAGGTAAGTGTACTATGGTGGTGTAATGATCGGTTATGGAACTTTTCAGTACAATACTTCAGTTGAATTAAATTTATTTTTAATGAAGGTGTGATCAACACAAGTGTCACTCTGTGATCTAGTTACAGTATTAATAACTGGATGGAAGTTAAATTCATACAAATTGTTTAAATACTCTGTGACTGTGTCATCTTCAACTAATATATTCAAGTTCATATCCCACAGAATTACGTGAAAATCGGAATTAGAATTCTTGTTTTCTGTTGATGGTAGTCGATGCAAACCAGTTAAATAAACACTTTTATTTTCGACCGTAATTGAAAGCTCAATAGACTTACAGTTACCTATACCAGTTATAACAAAATTATAACATAAGTTTTCTTTTATGAAGATCACAACACCATCAGCTTTATTGATATTACCTTCATTATACAGGGTATCATAGCCATTCAGCTTAAACATATTTATGTCGATAATGTTTCAAGTTTCTGTCAATATAATGCAATGGAATTGATCTTTTGATTCTGATAAATACACCTCAAGCTCATCCAGATTTTTAGCTATACTCCTGATATTTTGATGGAGAACTTTAAAATTATATTTCTTATTTTCTTCCAACGGTGTAAATGTATTATAGTCCTTAATATTCTCGATTTCTTCAGTTTTAATTGGTTCATATTCGTAATCTCTTATGTATGGGTTCATTTGGAGAGATTGAGAAAACTTACATGCACTCATGAAGTTTGGTTCTGGTAAGACTAACCAAACAAATCAAAACTGATAAAAACAAACAGACTGGTTCAGTTTGAAGTCCACAATTGTATAATTGTTTAGTTGTAAATTTTGTAATATGTAAATATTTAGTTTGTAAAATGTAAAATTTTTTAAAATGTAAGTTGTATAATTGTTTTATAATATAATAAATTTGTTAAATTGTGAAATGCTTGATTTGATAATTTCTAAAATTCATAAAATTGTAAAATGTGATAAGATTCAGATAAGATTCAGTTATACAATTGAAGGATTGTTAGACTGTAAGATTTGGAATTGTACAACAATTATAAAAAAAAATTAAAAGCAAAATTAGTTCTCAGTATAATTTTCAGTTTATCTATTAGATCTGAGTCTAGTTTTTCCAACTCCAATCAAAGGCTCTAGGATTGGTTTACTCAGCTTCCTGGTCGCACCTGTTTTTGGGGTGATTTGATTTCCTTCAAGTGTTGTGGAGGTTTCTCGTTCTCTTGTTGTTTCAACCGTTTTTTCTTCTTTGGGGTTTCCAGGTAATTTTGTAAAGCGTTCAGTTGAATTAGTGCGATTCTGCAAAGTTGGTGTTGGTTTAGATTATTTTCGTATTGCAAGTCCTCAACAGTTTATGCAGTATGATTCACGTAGAGTTTATTCCCTTTAATGTAGCACTGATCCTCAGTATTTGCTCTAGCTTGAAGGAGATGGGTTCTCAGAATTTTCTTCACATTTCTTTGGTTCTCTGTCAGATTCTGCGAAATGGTGATTTTCGATCCTTTTAATTTATGACAATTTTTTAGAATTTCCTATTTCTTTAATTCAAATATCAACTCTAATTTGATAGGACTATTTTTGAGTTTACCAAGGGTGTATAGATTGCTGATATCTGACTCATTTATTTGGATATCCAATAGTTGTTTGAAGTAATCACATATAAAACTCACTGACACTCCTGGTAAGTTTCTTTCAATTCCAAAAATTATCAAGTTCTTCTTCTTTCCGTTTTTTTCTAATATCTCAATTTTATTTTTGAGCTCTGCGTTTTCTTTCTCTAAAGTTTTCACTTTGGTATGTAAAGATTCAATTTTCAATAAAACACGAGCTTTACTTGCTTCAATAAAATTTTTCAGTTCATTTTTACTATTCATTATTTCATCTAACAGCTGCTGGACAATAAGCTCTTGTCCAACGCTATTCATTTTATTTTAACCTATGCGCCGGTACTATACTATTCAGTCCTCTTATCAGTTTTTTTTCTCTCTCTGAGTAGTGTCAGATAAGAATTTTAACTTGGTATTTTATTCGCGGTCACCATTGGCACCAGGTGGCGCACCAAAACTCCGGGAAAACAAAGCAAACGTCATTTATCTATGAGTTGACAGTTGTTGACGTGAATTCTATTATTGAATTTTTACTTCTAACTTTCAACTTTCGAGAGCTTTTTTGAAAATGCCTGTGGTGAAGATTTATTTGGCTGATATTTCAGTATTTAAGCGGGGATGCAGTAATCATGTTTTATTTCGTGAGGTAGAGAATGTTGATGAGCAATGAGTTTTTGGACTTTGTCTACAAAATTCATTAGGTTTTCCTAATGAACTAGTTTCTGGAATTTTTTGATATGGAATGACCTCTTTTAACCAATCGTTTTAATGTCTTGCCTCCTGAGCGTAGAAGATAATTAGATTTACGAAAATTGTAGAATCTTGTTAGTTACAACACTTGATTACTCAATGGATATAAGAGAATGAACCCGGACAGTATCAATGAGTCGAGCAAAGAGAGCGGTTCTCTTGAATATAAGGAAAGTGTTATAGTTTACTATTTGTAACCATAATTTACTATAGTGAATTATAAATGATGTAAAGTTTGTTGTGTTTCAATATTATTATGGAGTAATATACCAATTATAAACAGAAATTATCTTGCTAGTTGTGACATATTCCAAAATTAAGTGTTAACATTTATTTACCAATTGGCTTCCCGATTTTCAGTCTAATTCCCCATGTTTTTTACAATTTTTTTAATTTCTTGTTTCTGGAAAAAGAGCATGGACACATTTGCAGATGAATAATTCTTGCACTGCGGCACTGAACAAAATTGTTTTGACCTACCAGTCATATCAAAGCTATGCAAATCAGTAAAATCAAACCAAATATAGAACAACAAAGAAATAATCAACAATTTATTAACACTAGATCTTATGGCAGAATGTTTGTTTTCCCGGAGTTTTAGGTACAAATTTCAAAATGTAGATGTCGCCCACTCCGTGGTGATCGTAGGGTCACTGAATCCTAGAAGGCTTTGGCCTTCTTACGGGTATGGCCAATGGGTGGAGTCTAATAGTTCCAATCTCTTTTAATAGTTTGAATGTTCCAAATAACCCACAAAAGCGCCAATTAGGAAGCAAGGGTTATAAGAGAGAGAGAACGGGTACTTTTGAAAAAAAAGTTGGGTTATGTTTCTTTTGTAAGTCAGAATGTCAAATAGGTAAATTATGGATATCATGTTTAATTTCAATGGATACATATCAATTGTAATTATTTTTATGGATTGAAATTGTCAGCTGTACAATTGACTCGAATTTCAAAAAAGCGTCGACTTTCGGACACGGCCCCGATATTCTGTGGCCCGACCACCAGCCATTATGGAACATATGGAGATTCAGCCGTCGACCATCTCTGCTGCAGACACAAGAGTTTCTTTTAGAAGGGCAGAACCTAGTGTTGTTTTCAGAATGATGTGTAAAAGTTGCCAATGATTGATTAAATATATCCACAGAGTTACAAACCCTTTATAAAAACACTGAAACTTCTCCATTATTCAAAATTAGAGATTACAGTTCTCCCAAATACTTCTTAGTCACAATATATACCTACCATTGTTTGATCAATACAAATTTTCAAAATTGGGTATCAATTTGAGGTACTGCTAATAACTCAAAAACCAAATATCGATTATCGAATTTGAATCTTACAGAAGTGCCTAGCATTTGTGAACATAACACGTGTCAAATATATTTGCTGAATGCCTCTCAGATGAAATCAAGCTTTAGCAAAAAACTGAATGCAAAAATTAATACCTATCAGACATATAGGTACTACAAAACATCCAAAAAATATTGACATGGTTGAAGTACTGCATTTTTGACTCACCCATTTAGAATTTTACATTTTTGTACATTCTCATTTGTATGATTATAAAAATTCCTTTATATACCTAATGAATTCTTTTTTTTGTATTTTTATCATAAATAAGAAGTTTCTTGAGATAGTGAATTATGACCTTCACATGGTATGGATAAACAAGAAAATATAGCCATTCACTTCAATAAAACAGCTGTTCTAAAGAGATTACCAATATACTAACATTATTATGGTCTAACCAATTTTCTCAAGATAAACGTCAATATAGAATTTTTAAACTTGTTCGAAAGAAAAGGTTCCATTTTTGCAATTTACAACTTTTCCATTCTATGTGCTTATTAGAATTGGCCACTGTTTTCCATGACCATTTTTGGGTCTTTTGTTCCAAAATGAATCTGAAAATTGATAAAATGGGTTGATAATCTGAACAATTCAGAAAAAATTTGTCAGTCCTAGACTCCTGGTGAACACGAAAATTGTTATACTAACACTGCACACACTTTATTTATTGATCCCAAGAAACGTTTCTGTTTAGAGAGGGATTACATTTTTACATAAATTGTTCAACAGCAATAAATATTAAATGAAAATTGATGAAGTATACATTTCTTAAGTTCATTTTTTAATTTAGTTATTCAATATTGATACTATTGATAGCCATTTCTTTCTCAAGGTTTCCTGTTTCAATCCTGAAAAAACAAGTTTGAGTGAAAATATAATCTGTATTTGTTTTTGGTGAGGAAAAGGGAAAAATGTATTCTTCAATCTATTAATTAACAAGTTATAAACAAAATGATCTTGAACTCACCTCTGAGAATACAATATAATTTACGACTTTTGTCGGTATTCTTGCAGGTTTTCACTACACAATAGGTACAGTTGTGTGCATAAAAAAGTCGTAAACGACACTAATTGAGGCATTGCTCTGATTACACTAAAAAATGTTGAAAGCGCATTTATGACAAAAATAGTTTGAATTTCGACGCTACTTTTCAAAGTCCATAAGAAGTTTAATAATTAAGATTGACGTGCCTGGCTCACAATATCCTTTAACTGCTGTACGACTTATTTATGCACACAACTGTACTTCACTTTCAGAAGAAAGGAATATTTGTATCAGTAAAAAAAGTATTCAACATATCCCTAAGTTGGATCAGTGACAGCAGGGCTCATCAGAAGATTTTGGGACTTAGGACAATCTGCTTTCTTTACTGTGAATCTGCTAAAACTATTTTTGAAAACATTTCCAATGACGGCAATGACTTGTATAAAAATTTACTTCAAACATCGGACCTAATTTTCGTGGTGTTTTTCGAACATTGGAGCTATTTAGACTCCACCCATTGGCCATACCCGTAAGAAGGCAAAAGCCTTCTAGGATTCAGTTACCCTAGGTGATCGCGAATACTTGAATTCGCGGCTGATCTTTATGAAATATGATGGTTGACTCACTTTTTTGCTGTCCAATATGTATTTTGATAATGCTAATAGAACTTTTGAAGCAATTAAAAAAAAAAATTCGTGGTGTATATCTCGGTTTTTTAACTATTTTAACCAGAGCACTTCGCTACACGACTTGCTACCGTGACAATATACTAGTTATATATAGAGTTGGGCTATACGTTTCTAAAATTTGAATTCCGGCGAATTGAATCTTCAAGAAATATTGAACAAGTTTGGGTGGAGGTTCAGATTCCGCCGTACCCGAAAAAAATCATATGTGGTGTCGTTTATAGACCACCTAGTCTAAGTGCTATGATGTTTTTCTTGACAAATTAGGAAACTCTATTATTCACTATCAAACAAACTGTGAAACACATTTCCAAATTGTCAAATTTTACCAATAATTTCAGCATGACACAACTGATCAACTCTCTAACTCGAATATATAAAGACAGTATGACCACAGCTTAAGTAACAATCAGCACTGACACTCGGCCATGCCGCCTTTGATGTTGAAAAGTATCTAGACGCCATGTTGGGAAGTGCTGTTGTGAGGGCAGGACTCGCGCAATGATTTCGGACAGATCCGTACTCGAAATTTTCCAGATCCGATTTGAAAAAAAAAAAAATCGATAAATCTCACTTAATATATGAATGGATCCAAAATCAATAAAAGTAATTCTTATGTCGATAATTTTCCTGTGCCAATAATGTTTTGTATTTAAAAACAGGTTGTTTTATTTAGCAATGGTATTCAGGGACAAGTTCATAATCAGCTTGAAGTATTCTTTGAATTAAATTTACGTATGATTGTGACTCCACTTCGAGTTCACCAAAGACTTTTGAAATATACAGTGTGTTTCACTTCTCATGAAAACAACCTCGTATGTTCCGTAATTTTTGACGAAGAATCATGAATTTTCCAGGATCGATAGATTCACTAGAACTGAACCCACTGTACAAAAGAGGTCATCCTACGTGATATACACTGCACCTCAGCAGCGATGGAACCACCTATTTTTATGGAAATTTATATGAGTCGGAAAAAACAATAAAAGTGCATCGATATGACTGATGAAATGTATTCATTTCTAGTCATGAAATATTAAAAGGAATTTCGTTTGATGTAATAATTCTTGTTAATTATTTGTATATAAGGTTTTTTCATTTAATAGATTCCCATTTTTATTTCAGAAACATAAATTATCGAAACAAAACTGAGCTGTAATGAATGTAAGTAGCTTTTACACATTCTTTGTGGGTGCTTTTTTAATATTCATGGAATCTGATCGACCCCCGGATGAAATATTTCAGTAGTAGGGTTGCTTTCAGGTTTTCGAAGGTAGCCAGCTGATAGCAACTATCAAAGGAAAATAAAATATAAATACCAATAGTCCGTTTTCAGAAATGTATTCATGTCTCCTTATTATAATTTTGTTCTTTCTTCTTTTCTTCTCAATATTTTTCTGACATTTAAAATTCCTATTAATATACTTCAATGTATGAAATAATTTTACTCTAGCATATAACCTCAAGAGGTGTGACATTGGGAAGTTTTCAAATGGGTGGGTAGGTATACATAAATTGTTCAAATACAGATAAAAATCCTACAATTACATTGTTTCCTACAATAAATTTTTCAAAATTGCTTTGAAAGCATACTTATTCTAAGGAGGAAATGAAATGAACAAAATCATTCTTGGGCATCCGTAAGTTTCCAAAGGTGTCAAGACTTCCATTTTGAAATGCTCTAAAATAACAATACAAAGATTCATCATCTAAATCACAATGTGTTTTGGAATAGCTTGAAAAAAATTTGCAACTACGAATTTTTAATTATTTTTTAATCAAATATCCGCAAATATATTTCATAATATTTTGCTGGAGCACATCATTAGTTTGATAATCAGAGTCCATTACAGCAAATTTATAATTATCAACAAGTTCTTTGGGTTCTGAGTTCTTGGGAAAATCTGAAATTTTCAGCAATACATAATCTGTATCTCCCTCACAATATTCACTTCCTGAATTCAACAAATTCAAACACAATATTCCGGGCCGACACCTCGCAAAATGGCGGACTCAGTGTCAGTGCTAATTGTTACTTATGCTGTGGTGTGACTGTGATCGATTTGAAGCGTGTTCCGTTTCATGCATTGAGGACATAATGCGCATATGACCGTTCTGTTTCCTACATTAGGAGCGCATTGACACGCCCACTTTTATATTCCCCTCTTTGGCCTTGAGACATCGAAAGTGCATGAACTACTGTCCGTTCGTCTAGCAGCGATGAATGCGATCCAAATTTGATCTGTCAAACTCAAAAGTCACGTTCAAACAGAAACGTCAGAAACCAAATTAAAAGTTTAAATTTGATATTTGATGAAGTGTCGAGTATCGTGCATTATCACATTTACCTGATTTACCGTAAAATGGAAGAAAAAATCGTCATTTCATTCAACATCATATCGTAGGTCTCATGCCAAAACCACGAATGTGCAATTTGTCATTTCGAATGAGAAGAGTTTTAAGGATATCCGTACTTATTGCTTTGAAAACCTAGGTAAGTTTTCACATTCGCGAATTCACTCTCGTTCACAGTAGACAACCTGATAGTACTTTCGTGAGTTTGGCATTGAAAATTTTGGTAGAAAATTAGTATTTTACATATTGAAGTCAGAACCCTGGAATTAGCATATTCGCGGTTTTGGCGTGGGACAGACGATATTATATCCTCATAACTATCACTTGTATCAGAATCTGAGCTACTCCCATTTTCACAAAGCTCGCCTCCTACTCTTGCCATTAACACTTTCGTTCGACCCATATCAATTTATTTACTAGATTAACAGATTTGTTTTTGCTACATAATAATTTGGTTAACTGATAAAGTGATAAATGTCAACATCTGCGGGAAACGGCATGCACCACGCAAGCAAAAATCGTTCCGATTCAACCCACCAACGTCAATGTTAGTTGAAACGGAACGCTTGAATATGTCTGCAACAGTGATGCGATGAATGCATGAAACGGAACACGCTTTTAATATTCTCTACCAGGCCCGGACTGGCCAGGTCCGCTGTTCCGCGATCGCGGAGTGCCTCCGGCCGGAGGGGGCCCCACATAACGTACAAAAAAAAGTTTTCGTCTTGTAAGAAGTTATTTTGTGTTTTTGGTAATGTTTTGTTTACATTTTCCAAAAAAATTACATTTTTCAAAAGTAGAACACGTCCAACAACTGTTTATATCTCGCCGTTTATACGAAAGCTTTCTACAACGAGTAAAGATGTGGTGAAGCAAATATAAGGCTCTTTCATCAATTGTTGATGAAGAATTCTTAACCAGTGAAGACAGTGTAAATTCAGCTGGATTCTATAATTTTATTTCTGTTTTCAAAGAAATCTCTAATGGAAGTTTTGACAGCAAATATAGATTCACAGCAAGAAACCTGATGAGTCGTTGGTCCATATTTGAAAATTTGTTTATGTCGTTTGTTTCACTAGATTTGTTTCTAAGTTCTTGCAAAGTTAAACCATCGATTATGCTTTAGCTTGGAACTTAGTACAAACACTGCTCCAGAAAGTTAAGGACTAAAGGAATGACGCGCATTTTGAATTAGTGTATGCTAAAACAAAAACCTATGCAAGTGCAGTTAATCTTGAGCTAGACGAAAATGACATTGATGTCGCGTTATAGTTGGACTTCAAGTGATAAAGAACGTTGAAAAAAAGATTTTGCACAAACAAAGACGTTTTACAGGATTGCTCTTGTTTGGACCCCAAAAAAGTTTGACTCGATCTTGAAACTCGAAACATTTCCCACAGAAGCCCTGCACAGTGTTTCTTAACTGTGTAAAATTGGAAGCAGTTGGCTCTTGACAGAGCTGCGACAGGTTGCACAACAATACAGCAACTTCATAGCGGCATAGTCCATTAAGAACTACGGAGACAGATGCAGTGACGAAGAAGACCATTTGAACCTTACCGAAGAAACGGAAAAAATGCTGACATTCACCTACTGCTCTGAAAGTGAAAAGACACAATGTTTCTAGTATTTTACATGTACTTTTTCTGTTCTGTTTGAACTTACTCAATCTGGACTGTTTACCAACTTGTATATTACACATAAATTTGTTCTTACCATACCTTGTACCCAAGTCACACGTGAACAAGTTTTTTCTAAACTCAAAATGGTCAAATATCGACTTCCTTCGTCTTTAGGCCAATACCTTAGGTCCAGTCTGCTTTTTATTAATATTGAGAGGGATTTATTTTATGATTTGGACAAAAATAAAATAATAGATGAAGTAGCTTTAACAAGTGAGTTGCTCCCAAAGAAGCTGCTACTTCAGGGCTAGGGGAGTGAAATCTCGAATCATCTCCGTTAAGAAGCCCCTTCTATCATAGTATAACAACATTGTAAACTGTTAAATACAAAGAGATCTTTAAAAAATATTCGTATTATTATTCTAATCCCTAAAATCCGATTGTCATTATTTTTATTACACTAATAAGTTTGACATAAGTCGTTAATACATTGATGTGAATAAAATACTGCACTTTATTTTGAACTCCGTTGGAATTATTGGCAGTTCTACAGCATGTGTTTTGTAGTGTTGTGGTATCTTAAAAATACTGTGAATTTCTTATTTTAATAAATAATAAGATCAAAAAATATCGAAAATCATAATATTCGTATAAAAACCTAGCTGAATTTCTTCTTTTTATATATGTCAAAAAAGTGTAAAAACGCGTTTTCATTGTCTTCAAGCACCTAATTTCCAAAAATTTTCAGGGAGAGCACCCTCAGACCCCCTGTTTTCTGGGGGTATTCCATAACCCCCCGGTCCCTTTACAGGTTTTAGCTGAGGGCCCCAAATAGTCCCAGTCCGGGACTGTTCACTACTGACAGTAAAATTTTTTCATCGTCAGGTACGTTGGAATGCAAATTATCATGATGGAGTATGTCACAGTTAAAATTCCAAAACCTGAACCTGTTTATAAATATTGTTGAAACTTTAATAGGATCCATCCGCAGCTGTTCAATCAGAACTTGAAAAACTTGATCTAGAAAAGATATATTACATGGCAAATATTGACAAAAAAATTTAATTTTTGAATCAATCAATTTTGAATATGTTTAATGAGCATGCACCGCTACGTTTAATGAAGTTTACGAAACAGCCTCCTCCTTGGCTAACTGATAACCTTAGATTCATAATGAGTATTAGAGATAAAGCCAAATTGAAGCATAAAACAAATAAATCGGAGGGGTCCTGGCAATATTACAAAACACTTAGAAATTATGTAACATCCGCTGTAAAAAATTAAAAAAGAACATTCTTCAAAGAAATTTGTAGTAAAAATAATCCTAAACAACTATGGAAAGAACTGAAAAATATTGATATAGCAAAGAAAAATAACTGAGTACAAATTCCTAATCATTTATGTTTAGGCGACGGCAATCTTACCTAAAATATATAATTCGGCTCGAAAAGACCCGGTTTTTAGCAGCTTTTTTCAATGAATAAAGTCTGACAGTTTTTAGAAAAATTATATTTCAAATCTTCAAATCTGACATACAAATCAACAACATTATAAAATTCAATTCTTTTTCGCTACCGTGTGATAAAAAATACATTTCAGAAAATAAAAAATATAAATCAGGTAAACTCAACATTCTCCCCCCAGTGACGCTTCTGGAGGATCGTCACTTAATTCCAACAAATCGAGTTTACAAATTTTTGAAGCCGGTCTTCGGAACGTCTACAATTCTGACTTGACCATCTTTGCTTGGGTAAACCGCTACTATCTTCCCCAATGGCCAATTGTTTCTTGGTAGTTGGTTGTCCATCACAATAACCATATCGGCTGTTTTCAAGGGTAGTTTTTTTTGGAACCATTTCGAACGTTTTCTCAAAGTCGGTAGATATTCGCGAATCCATCGTTTCCAGAAATTGTTCGCAAGGTGTTGGCTCAATTTCCATTGTTTCCTCAAGTCACATGGTTGGTCACTATCTATTGGTGATTTAGCAGAACTTGCTGTACCAATAAGAAAATGGTTAGGGGTTATACTTTCCGGATCATTAGGGTGATCGGAAACATAAGTCAAGGGTCTACTGTTCACAATATTCTCTGCTTCGAGAAGAAGTGTGAATAATACTTCAGGTCTTGGTCGTGTTTCTTTCAGAGTCCCTTTCAGGCTCTCTTTTACGGATCGAATCATTCGTTCCCAAGCTCCCCCCATGTTAGGAGATGCTGGTGGTATATACTTGACGTCAATTTCCCTGTTTATTAATTCTTGTTCAATTAGTCTGTAGTTAATTTTTTCTATTTCTTGACGGAGTTCTTTTGCTGCCCACTTGAGGTTGGATGCATTGTCGCTTATGATCATTTTCGGTTCTCCTCTTCTGGCTATGAACTTTCGCAGTGCTAATATTGTGGAGTCGGTGTTTAAAGTATCAGCTAGCTCTAAATGGATTGCTCTTATTGACAAACATGTAAAAAGTACTCCATAGCGCTTTTCATTTCGACGTCCAATTGTAACAATAAAAGGTCCAAAATAGTCAAGACCAACATATGTGAAAGGTCTAAGTGGTTTGGTGAGTCTAAATTCTGGAAGTTGACCCATTTCTGGGATGCTGGGCTTGCATGTTTTGATTTTACACAAAATGCAGTCGTGTGCTGCTTCGTTCACAGCTCTTCGTCCTTGAATTACCCAATATCGCTGTTTTATCTCATTCAGTATCATTTCTCGTCCAATATGTCCCATTTTTTGGTGATAATGTTTCACCAATAATTTAGTGAAAGGGTGTATTCTGTCCAAAATTATCGGTTTCTTGACTTCATCAGTGAGTTCTGGAGCATTGTTCGTCCTTCCTCCAAGGCGAAGAATCTTGTCATCATCAAATTCGGGAGAAAGTTGGTAAAGCCGACTTTGTGAGTTTACTGACTTACCTTTCTCCAACAAACTTATTTCTTCAGCAAAACTCTCGTGTTGAGACCTTATGCACAACAATTTTTCTGCCCTCATAAGTTCTGCTACTGTGAATTCATCTCCATTCACCTTCATTTCTTTCTGTCCTCTAATTACATTCTTGCATTTTTCCATAAATTTTAGTACATAAGCCGTACTTCTTACGAGATATGTCCATTTCTAAAATCGATTTATGTCTGGTAGAAAGTCAAAATTAGTTATCTTTGAAATATTTAAAATATTTTCAGGTTTTAGTTCAAGTTCCTCCTGGTTACAACTCTCGTTCTTGTCTTCTTGCGGCCATTGTTCTTATGGTAGATACAAAAAGTTGGGCCCTCTGAACTATGAACTACAAGGTGATAAATCAATATCTGTGGTATCTCTTGTAGCTTCGTCAGCAATATTGAGATGTGAGGGAATCCAATACCATTCTTCCTGATTACTGTTTTCTTGGATTTCCGCAATTCTGTGAGCCACAAATGTTTAAATTTTCTTCCTTCAGAACGAATCCAACTCATAACAGTCTTCGAATCTGACCAAAAAAATATTTCCGTGATGTCATAGTCATGTTCTTCCTTAACAGTTTTAGCCAGTCGACTTGCCATGACTGCTGCCTGTAATTCAAGCCTGGGTATAGTAATGGGTTTCAAAGGTGCCACCTGAGTCCTCGACATAACCAGTGAAACATATGTCTCTTCTTCCTTTCGGAATCTGAAAAAGCTGACCGCTGTGAAAGCCTGTTCACTAGCGTCACAGAAGACATGTAGTTGAATTTGGAAGTTCTTGTCATACCTCAAATTGTAATATCTGTGAATTCTAATATTTTTCACATCTTCGAATTTCAAAATCCACTGTAGCCATTTTTTATTCAGAGCATGTGGTATTTCGTCATCCCAAGAGATTCCATTTCGCCATATTTCTTGTAATAGAATTTTCCCCCTTATGATAAAATGTCCTACGAGTCCCAAAATATCGAAAAAAGACATTACAATCTTTAGTACCTCTCGTTCGGTGGGGTTCCTATGTTTTTCCAAAATATCTTTATCGTCTTTGTGAAAAGAAAGTGCAAATCCCAAGGTGTCGTCATTTGTTGCCCATTTCAAACCCAAAATCCTCTGAGAGTTTGATGATGCAACTATTTTTTCATCCATTCTGAGATGAACTGGAATATTTTGTAAGAGTTTCTCAGAATTGCTTACCCAGTTCCTCAAAACAAATCCCCCTTCTTCATGGATATGGATGACTTGCTTCACTAGGCGAATAGCTTCTTCTTCTGTTTCAACACTGTCCAAGTAGTCGTCCATATAATGTTTTTTTATCATAGCGTTGCAAGCTTCCGGAAATTCTTTTTGAAAATCTGAAGCATTTCTATTTTTTACGTATTGCGCAGAAAATGGCGATGAAATCGAACCAAAAATCATGACCGTCATGGCATAAATTTTTGGTTCTGTTAAATTACACTTGGAAGGCCAAAGAAAACGTTGTGAATTTTGATCTTCCATTCTGATTCGAATCCTATGAAACATTTCCTCGATGTCAGCCGAAAATGCAACTTGTTTTTGCCTAAATTTCCATAAAATAGTCACGAGTGAGTTGTACAAGTCAGTCCCTTTCAGTAAATAGTCATTAAAAGATTTTCCGTCACTTTTACAGGCAGCGTCGAATACTAGTCTAACTTTTCCAGGTTTGTTAGGATTTACTACCCCAAAATGAGGTAGATACCAAACTCGATTGTTGTCTTGTCTTAATTCGTCGTCGGTCACTTTTCTTGTATATCCTTTTTCCAAATACTCTGTTATTTTTTGTTCGTAGAGTCTCGCAAAGTCAGTGTCTTGTCGTAATTTCCTCTCTATGTATTGTAACCGACGTGAAGCAATTGGTCAACTGTCTCTAGTTTGTACTATGTCATTTTTCCAAAGTAATCCCGTCTCCCATCTTTTGCCAATTTTTCGTGTAGTTGTCTCCGCAATCATTCTTGCTCTTTCTTCTTCTTTAGTCAAATTTTCTTTTCCTATTATTTTTACACCTAAAGATTCAGTAGTGAAAAAAGTTTTCACCTGTTCATGAAGATCAATATTATCTGTCTTCTTACAACATAAATGTAAAACAAAATTAGTATCGACTCTCCCATTGAACAGTTGCATATTCCCATGTACTACCGATCCCAATTTTGTGCGAGATAATACAGGAGAATTCTTTGGACCCTCAATTATTTCCTTACTGATGATGAGATCCCAATTGTCTTGCCCCAAAAGAATTATAGGTTGAACTTCGTTCAATGTCGCAAAATTGAAATCTTGAAGATGAGTCCACGCTGATTTTATAGCTTTAAAATTTACCATCTGAACAGGAAGATCAAGGTCTTCCATAGTGAAAACATTCGTCAATTTATAGCAAGTTTCGTCGTCTCCAGCTATGTCGAAAGTAATTTGTCTCGAAAGGAAATTTTTGCTAGTAGATTTGTCGGTCCACTTTATGTCCAAGTTTTTCGAAACACCCTCTAAATCTAGCAAGTCAGCTAAGTTTTCGTCTATTAATGTTATTGTTGAGGCTTCATCAAATAAGGCATAGGTTTTAATTTTCTTATTTGCTGAAATAATAGTTACTGGCGCAATTCGTAGCAGAATTTCTCGATTACTCGTTCCTTCCAAAGTATGTGCGACAACTTGGGCAGTTGAAGTTACAACAGAAGAAGTATCCTTGTTTTGAAAATCCTTATGAAGAAGAGTATGATGATTTTTATTACAACCGGCAACTGCGCATCTTTGTTTCTTTAAGCAATAATTCAATCGATGTCCCTTATCTAAACAACTGAAACAAATCATATTTTTCTTGACAACTTCCCATCTGTCATCTGTTGACTTTTCTAAAAATTGTTCACATTTTTCAAGTTTGTGACCTTCGGAAGAGCAAAAAATGCATTTTGTCTTATAATTCTTTGTTTTATCCCTAGTCGTAAGAACAGCATGTTTATTTTTATATTTGTTTTTTTCTGTATAATATCCTATATTTTTTGTAGAGCATGAAGCATTTGCAAAACTAGCTGCTTCCGACTTTTGCCAAGCCCAATCTTTGAATATTTTTAAGGAAATGTTACTTTCAAATTTGGAAACTTTTTCACCCCATGCGAGATGCATACTATAAGGTAATTTCTGTACCAAATCATCTAGCAATTGGGGACATTTCAAATAGTTGCTCATATTCAAGCTTTCTAAAGTAGCCACCAGATTTGAAATCGTTTCAGCGAAATGTATCAGTGAATTGAAGTCATTCGATTTCACAAATGGTAAATTCCTGGCTTCACTTACCAATGATCGTACAATCAAATCTGGTCTACCAAAGCGCCTTTGAAGGATATTCAAAATGTCACTCACCGATCCTGCAGAAATAAGTAAACCCTAGACTGACCTCCTAGCATCACCCTTCAGACACCGACGAAGTCTACTCAAGTTTTCCTCATGTGATAAGCCCAAAACGTTCGTTGTTGATTGGAATTGACAATAAAATCCTGGACATTCTCTTGTGTCACCTGAAAAATATGAAAGTTCTTTGTTTATAGTTTGTCTAGCTAAAAACTTCTTCATGTCTGCTTGGAAACTGGATTCGCTTCCTTGGTTGTTTATTGGAACCACATTTTCATTTATTGGTGTATCACCTTCAGTTTTCTCCAACCATTGAGCAACCTTACTTTTTGCGGAAATCTCGGAAACATTGGCGTCATTTATACTATCACCAAGATGAGAACCTACCTCTTCATCGATTCTGCTATTTTGCAGTTTCAGTCTATTCTTCATCATTCTCTTCTGAAGATCCAACTTACGCTTCTGCATTTCTTCTTCAGCTGCTAAAATATTTGCCATGGCTTCATCAGCTTCTATTTGAGCTTCCAGTTTTAGTCTTCTAGCGACACTGCTAGATTTAGATGCGGCTGCATCTGATTTTCTTATGCTTTTGGCTGCACTGACAACTGATAAGTCACCTCCGTCAGTAACATCATCTCGGCAGGTCTGAGTTATGCTTTGTGGAGATTCCTTACTCTCAGCTGCTTTCAGTAGTTTGGCTTTTTGTCTGGTTACAATAACTGGATCCATAGAACTTGTTCGGACGGCAGAAGGACCACAAATGTTTAGGCGACGGCAATCTTACCTAAAATATATAATTCAGCTCGAAAAGACCACAAATGTTTAGGCGACAGCAATCTTACCTAAAATATATAATTAGGCTCGAAAAGATCCGGTTTTTAGCAGCTTTTTTCAATGAATAAAGTCTGAAAGTTTTTAGAAAAATTATATTTCAAATCTTCAAATCTGACATACAAATCAACAACATTATAAAATTCAATTCTTTTTTACTACCGTGTGATAAAAAATACATTTCAGAAAATAAAAAATATAAATCAGGTAAACTCAACAATTTATACGATCCAAATAATATAAATAGCTATTTTCTCGAGAGCGTTCCCAAATTCTCAAATGATAATAAATAACTCATCGAATTCTATGATAGTAATGTTGGGAACGGTATTGACGAAAATAGCTTTCAGTTTCGGATAGTTGAAGACCATGAACTACTGATCATTATGAATAAATTATGAAGTACTGCAATTGGAGATGATAGACTAAATCTAAATATTCTTGAAATATGCTTACCTGTTATCAAGAACTTTTTCTTGCACATAGTAAATTGCTGTATTTTGGAATGTTACTTTCCAAAATCCTGGAAAGTAGCGCATGTCATTCCCCTTCCCAAAACTAAAAATGTTGAGGAATACAAGGACTTATTGAGACCTGTGAGTATACTTCCTACATTTTCAAAAATTCTAGAACATACATATCCTGAATGATCAAATGAAAATTTTTATATACCAGAATAAACTGATCCCTAACTACCAATCTGGATTCAGAACACACTACAGTTGTTGCACAGCGTCATTAAAAATAACAGATGATATTCTAGGAGCCAGTGATAAGGGAGATATTTCAATTTTGGTATTATTGGATTACAGTAAAGCTTTTGACAGTTTGAATTCTAACATTATAATGTCAATGCTACATTACACTGGCTTTTCAAAATATGCATGCAATCTGACGACGAGTTATTTCACTGATAGAACTCAAATGGTCAAACTAGGAAGTTCCCTTTATGCTCCACTGAGACTAATAAGGGTTGTTCCCCAAGCTTCAGTGCTCGGACTATTGCTTTTTGGTATATACACCTCTCATTTAACTTTGAATGTGGAGCACTGCCAAATTCATGCTTATGCTGATGATTCCCAAGTTTATCATTCGTTCAATCCCACCAATAAAAAAATAAATGAGGATCTACAGATCATATATGAAAGTTCATTGAAATACGAACTACTGCTCAATCCTACCAAAACCAAAGTTTTAATTTTTGATCCTGTGAAGCGCTGTCAGAAATATGAACTTGAAATTAAAATCAGATCAGAAACAACGCAGAATTCGAAGTGGTGAAGGAAGCAAAAAACTTGGGTGTCATATTGGACAACTCCTTCAGATACAAAAAGCATGTTTCCAATTGTTTGCAAAAAGCATATTCAAGTCTGAGAATGTTATATCCTCATGAAACATATCTCACCAGAGAAATAAAGGCAAAGCTCTGTGTAATTGATTTCTTCAATGAATAAACTTATTTGGACTGTTTTTCGCGCTTTTATTCAATAACTTTTTACAATTCAAAAATACTTGACTCTTTAACTTTTACAACTGACTTATCAACAAATTCTCTTTTTTCTCCTTTCTTTATAAAACAATTGATATACAATATACAAAGTACAAAAAATATCTTCATTCCATCTTCAACAATATCCACCTCAAAACAGAGCTGAACCATGTAAAAGTTCATTGCGTGACAGGAAGGATACACAGCTTTGCTACTGGTCTCACATAGGTTCCTCTACTATTTTTTAATTTTGACAACCTTTATGATATCATCTTTTCCAGGGTATGTTTCTTGTACTCGTCCGATCGTCCACTGATTCCTTGGTGCCTTCTCGTCGACAACCAGTATTATATCTCCGACTTTAATGGGATTAGTTTTATAGTGCCACTTATGCCTCTGAAAAGAGTAGTTCTATATTCTTTGACCCAACGTCTCCAGTAATTATCCGCCAAAGGCTGGGCAATTCGCCATTGCTTTCTGCTTGAAAGTTCAACATCCCGATAAGACTTCATATCGCCAGGTCTCAGCAGTAAAAAATTATTGGGTGTTATGGCCTCTGGTTCATTTGAGTCTACAGAAATGTGTGTTGAGGGTCTTGAGTTGAAAATGTATTTGATTTCAGATAACACTGTGGTCAATACCTCTTCTTTTGGAGTGATCGTTTTCAGAGTAATTTTCAGAGCAGTTTTTATTGACCTTACCATCCGCTCCCTTATTCCACCCATATGTGGAGTTCCTGGAGGGTTGAACTTCCAGATTATACCCTTGGCAGAGAGTTCTTCAGAAATTGAGTTGTGATTCCACTCTTGAATTAACTCCTTGAGTTCTCTTTCTGACCCGACGAAGTTAGTTCCATTATTGGTCCGAAATTATTTTGGCTGTCCTCTTCTGCACATAAATCTTCGAATGGCTAATATAGTGGAACTCGTATCCAAAGTAGCAGCTAATTCTATATGAACTGTCCTAAGCGTAAGGCAGGTGATCAATACACCATACCTCTTCTAGATTCTTCGTCCCATTGCAACAGTCATGGGTCCAAATAAATCAATCCCAACAAAAGAAAATGGAGATGTAAATGCTTTTAGATGTTCTGTCGGCAACATTCCTATTTTAGGAGCTTGTTGTGGTTTGCATTTTCTTATTCGGCACAGTTGGCAATTATTGAAGGATTTCTTCACTGCTGCTCGGATATGGAGGATCCAATATTTCAGCCTCAGATTATTCACAACCGTTTCAATTCCTAAGTGTCCAGACTCTTGGTGGTACTGATCTATCAAATCGTGAATTTATGCTTTGGGTCCAAAATAATAGGATTTCTGGGTTCGAAATGTATTCCAAGTCTCTCGTTTTCAGGAATTCTTCCTTCCAGTCGTATCTCATGTTTTTCATCCAGAAATGCAGAGAGTTTATGAATTCGACTTGATCTAGGACACTTCCATCTTTTTTTAAAATCACAATTTCGTCTGGAAAAGTATCAATGTGACATTTTCTGATCCATAACATTCTAGCCTCTTCTATTTCGTCTACTCCTAACATTGCGTTTTCTGATCGAGAAAGTTTTGGAATTTTGATCACATTCTTGAATTGTATAATCCATGCTGTAGTCCAAATGAGTCGAATCAATTTGGGAAATCTATTAATGTCTGGAAATTCCATCTGAATAGGTTCATCCAACTTCACCTTCTCCAAGCCTACACGCCACGAAAATAGAAAATTTTCTGGGTTCAGACCGAATCTTTGTAAAACTACAATTGAGTCTGTCCAGAAATGAACTTGTTCGATTAGATATTCAATTTCGCTACGTGTGGTTTTAGCCAGTCTACATGCAAGTACTGCACCTTGAAGCTCCAGTTTTGGGATTGTTTGCAGGTTCATAGGTGCTACTTTATATTTTGCCATCATAAATGCCGTGTAATTTTCATCATTTTCCAAGGTCCTGAGAAAGACAATTGCAGCATATGCCTTACCACTGGAATCACTGAACGAATGCAATTAATCATTATGGGGGTAACTTCTTTCAATTGCTTCAGCCATTTAAACCATACTTCATGAATATCTTCTGTAATTGCTTGGTCCCAGTGGATATTCTTTCTCCAAATGTTATGTAATAAAATCCTGGCATTGATTATAAGTGGAGCAAGGAATCACCATACGCAGCTTTTCTCTGTTAGTTGAAACTTTCAATCCATTGTGTATTTCAGCAGGAATCTTTTTCAAATTCAGAGTGAACACAAATTCATCTTTTTCTGGGCACCAAGAGAGTCCCAAAACTCGTTCCAATGATTGAGTATATATTTTAACAGAATTGTGCTTAGATTTTCAGAGATTGATTGCATAACTTTTCGAGAACTACTCATCCATTTCACCATTTCAAAACCTGCTTGTCCATGTACATACAAAACGTTTTGAATTCTATGAATGGCTTCCTCTTCAGTGAAGCAAGAATCTAAGTAGTCATCCACGTACTGATGTTCGAAAGGAGCTGTATTTTTATTATTGACGAAATGTGCTACCAAAGGGAAGATAAAGCTCCAAAAATCATTGCTTTCATCACATAAACATAAGGATTTTTATTTCTTTCCATTCCACGCCAAAGAAACATCTGAGCACATCTATCTTTTTCAGTGAAGTTGACTTGATGAAACCTCTCCCCCAAACCCAATTTTATACTATCTGAATCGCTACAATACGGAAATTGAAGATGGTACATAATCTGGACCCTGATATAGAAAATCGTTCAGACAAAAACCTTGAGACTTTGATGCTGCATCGAAAACCAGCATGATTTTTCCAGGTTAATTAATATTCCAAACAGCTAAATGTGGGAGATACCAAGTCATTTCACTGTTCGGTATGTCTTCAGGCCTTAACTTCTTCGCATATCCCTTTTGGACATATTTGTCAATTTTGGCAGTGTACTGCAGAGCAAACTTAGAATCCCTGTCCATTTTTCTCTCCATACAGTGCAATCTTTTAATAGCATTTGCTCTGCTTGGTGGCAATGAACAACCTTCTTTCTTCCATAAGTGGCCAACTTCAGAATTATTTTCTACTTTCTTCAGTATTTTTTTCCATGATTTCTACAGCTCGCTTGTCCTCTACCGACTTGATGACATGATCCTGCATTTTGAAACCAAAATCTTCCAAACAAAAATTGTCTTTGACTATTTTATGCAGTTCTTCATCTTCCCATGGATTGTCCAACCCAAGTTTGATAAAGACATCATTGGTTGATTCAATTTAGGTTGAATGATATGTCTTGGCACTATAAGACCCCAAATATCATGATCTAGGTGAGGAAACCTTCTTGAAAGATCTTCAATATTCAGTTTTTGTCCAGGAAATCTTAGATTTCTTACAGTTCTAACATGTTTCAGCTTGAAAAATGTGTGAATAATATTATTGGCAGCAATATCTAGGAAAACCATTTGTGATTGATCTTCAAAATGAGTGATCTCTTTTGTCCATTGAAAAAAAAAAAGAGGCACAACAGGACTAGGAAGTTGGAGTTATTTGGCTAGATCTTCTTCAATCATGGTGCAAGTGGAACCTTCATCAAAGAGAGCATACGTTTTGATTTCTCTTGTAGGTCCTCGTAAAATCACTGGCGCTATTCTCAATAAAATAGTTTTGGATTCTCTCAGTGTTGAATTACTGGTTAATCTGACACAAAAATCAGTAGATGCTGTTCCATCAATGTAAACACCTTTATTGTTGGTGAGAATTTCAGAAGCATTTTTCTGTTCATCACGTTGAATACGAAGAAGAGAATTATGCCTTTCTCTGCAACCATCCTTGCCACATCTGGATTTTGAGAAACACTTTGAAGCCATGTGTCCCACTTTCAGACAAAGAAAGTACAATCTCATACTCAAAAACTTCTCTTTCCTTTTTGCTATTGGAAGATCAGTGAATTTGGTACATTTCAAGATTGTGTGGTCAGAACATTTACAGAAGATACATTCATTACGGTCCGTTTTCTGTTCATGGTTGGAGACGGTTTCTTTTTTCGAAAAATATTTGTTTGAACTACTTTTTTGGAAAGGATGATTACTGATAGCTGTCATGGAATTCGGTTCTTCTTCAAACCAATTTGCAAAATCTTCCAAAGATGTTTGATGGCCTTGTACATCGCGTTGATACTTAAACTTTATCCAACAGAAATTTTGCATAGTGGGAAGTTTCTCCAACAAATTTGCTAACAAATCTGGGTTGAAAAGATACAGGGAAGAATTCACATTTTTCATGGTAGTAACCATATTACTCACATTAAAGAATTGAATCCCAGAGTCCAATTTCTCTTCAATAACAGGGCTCACCCTTTTCACCTTCTCAGTTAGGGAAAGGACTATCCACTCTGTCCTCCCAAAGTTCATTTCTAACATTTTCATCATTTTTGAGACATTCCCGGAGAGGTGAGTAGTGACTTGACGGGTTCTCTTGATTTTCCTCTAAGACTTTCATCCAAACGTAGCAGATTATCATTTTTCTCAGTTAGGGAAAGGACTATCCACTCTGTCCTCCCAAAGTTCATTTCTAACATTTTCATCATTTTTGAGACATTCCCGGAGAGGTGAGTAGTGACTTGACGGGTTCTCTTGATTTTCCTCTAAGACTTTCATCCAAACGTAGCAGATTATCATTTTTGTTATTGTTATTGTTAAAATTGTTATTTCCGTCAACCAATTGCACCCCTACGCGCAACCCTCGGAAGTCTTCGAGAGACTTGTGTGAGCTAGGGAAGACGCAGCCCTTACCTTTTAACGTGTGATGCCAGGCACGAGACCGATGACCATACGAGGCTTTGAACTCTCGACCCTTCGCTCCAAAGGCGAACGTTCTACCAGCACGGCCACCACGGCCCATGCTGTATTCATTTATGAAAATATGCCATTTTGAGAGATCACCAGAAAAATTCTGTTGATTGAATTCGTATTTTCCACACACTGCCTGAAACTATCAGTGTTTACTGGATTGTCTCCTCCACCCCCAATAGAATATGGATAGACAATATTGGACGAAGGCAAAATATTTACTGAGCCTTCTTTATATTCTGATTGTCACTGCTTTTTCTCCACACATTGTTTCGATTCATCAACCCATTTATTTAAGACAGAACAATTTTCATAGTAACGTTCGGAACAAACAGAAAACAGTCTTCATTAGCCACACTGCTTGTTTTACTCTTCTCTACTAATTTTCTTTGTATTTCAGCTTCCTTCATCAAATATTGGCGTTCTATTTCTAATGCTCTCAGCTTTTTTCTCGATTATTTTTCATCGAGTTCTTTTTGTTTCTTCAGTAAGGTCAATTCAAGATTCAATCTGGAAATACTAGAATTCTTCGACTTGGTAGACACTCCTCTGCTAGATTTATGTGTTACTACTTCAGGAACAATTGTCGACTCCAGATTATCTTCAGTGATGCTGTTAGGAACTTCTCCTTGCACATTTTTTACAGATGCGACTTTTCCTACAGGACTTGTATAGCCATCATAACTCAGGGCTACACTTGAACGAAGTTCTGCATTGTCTGAATCTGTATACTTCAGTGGTGGGACTATTTCTGAAGTTCTTTTGCTCCTGATTCTCTTTTTCGCTCCATAGTGGTTCAAATTTACCTCGGAGGACGAATGTAATTGATTTCTTCAATGAATAAACTTATTTGGACTGTTTTTGGCGCTTTTATTCAATAACTTTTTACAATTCAAAAATAGTTGACTTTTTAACTTTTACAACTGACTTATCAACAAATTCTCTTTCTTCTTCCTTTATAAAACAATTGATATACAATATACAAAGTACAAAAAAATCTTCATTCCATCTTCAACACTCTGTGAAAGACTTGTTCTATCACATTTTTCGTTTTGCTCGCAGGTTTACTCTCCTTGCTTAGATTACATTGATTCGAATAGAATACAAAAAGTATAAAATTCCTGTCTTAAGATTCATTTTTGGCATACGAAAATTCTCACATTTCTCAAACCTTACTAAAATTGAAATGGCCGGTTCATTCTTCAGTCTCTCACACTTTATCACACAATTATAACTAACAAAGAACCACAGTATCTCTTCAAAAACATATCATTCAGAGAAAATATCCATAACAGAAATATTCGTTTTAAAAACACAATAACCCCTCCCCCGCATAAATCTGCCCTGTTTCAGAGATCGTTCAGCTACTGTGTTTTCAAACGATCCATCTATAATAAGAAAAGTAAAATTCGATAAGCCTTCTTTCAAACAGAAAGTTCATCTATGGCTATTAAATGACCAAAATTTGTAACAAACATATTATTAGAAATAACTTCTGAAACTGTTATCGAACTCATTTTTTCACGCGCATGCAAATTTGTATTACATTCTAATGTATGGGAGTTAAATGAAAGAGCAGACCTTGGTATACTTCGGTATACTAAGTGTCTGAATTTCGCTCCGAGAATTTTTTCACAAATTGTAAGATTTTTCATTGTTATAACAATATTTTTAGTGCAATACTTTGTGGAATTATTATTATTATATAACTGGGTGGGTGAAAAACTTACAGTCTAACTCCACCAAAGTAATCTTTACCAGAGACACACAGACATATCCTTCGAAACATATATGTCTGTGTGTCTGGACAAAAATAAAGATTATTTTGGTGGAGTTAGACTGTGAGTTTTTCACCCACCCACCCAGTTAACACCAACATCTAGATGTTGCTTTCTTGATTATTAATAAAATGAGTTGCATTTAGACATCACTCTAACCACTAAGTGATGCCAAATGTTATGAATTGTAGCAAATCCATACTGTGTTTGTCATATTTACTTTAATTTGTCGTAGAATTTCTCACCGTTGCATTAATTTCGACCTATATGATATAATTGTAAATTATCTTTACCTGCGGACATCTGTGTGCGTGTCCGACAAGTTCCGTTGGTACAGGTCGACAAGCATAAGGATGCCTCTGAGATGCGCAAACGATAGAAAGCGTGAGTAGATGTGCGACAAAGATCGACAACTGTTTACGGCTGGTTATCATTGGAATGTGCAATCGGGAGAGAAATTTTTCTGCAACACGTAGGAACGTAGGTTCTTATCTGAATTTTCATTAATTCCTAATGAACTGTTCGAATAATATAATTGTCTGTGATCACTGGACCGTTTATGAAAATTGCATAATTTTCCCGAAGCCATGAGTGTAAATAAAGTACGACTAGAAAAATAATGCATCTTTACACAATATCAGAAATAGGTAAATAGGTAAATTTAATAAAGAACGCGAGGAACATACAAAAATTGACTAACAATATCACATGACCTCTGACCACTGCCAAATCAGCATTGTCCATGGTAACTTTTGATTTTTTGTTTCTCTTTTTATTTGGAGTTGAGAGTTGTTCCATTTCACCTTTTTCAATTTTATTCATTTCTGAATTAATTATTCTAATGCTTCTAACGCAAACTCCCATTGCGGCAGCAACTCGTTCTTGAACCTTCACAAGAGGAATACTGGTTTCACCTACCATTGCTTCTGCCTGCATAAATTTGATGACACAACTGACAATTTCCCTACTTTGTCCACTCAGAATCTTATTTCTCACTTTACTCTTTGAAGGCATTTTCAAACACAACAAACTATAGTATAACCTATCTAATAATATTTCAAAACTATACACAACACAACCACAACACAAGGATTTCAAATTCAACACAATCAGAATAACGCCACAATAATTTTATTCCACTGACTGTACACTCACGACGTTAACTGCTTGAATAATGCACAGCGATTGAGCTCTTGCCCCACTCCAGGGTCGTGTCTACTGCGCAACCAATTCTCGGAGGCATCCTTACGTTTGTCGACCTGTACCTATTTCTCGCTTAGCAGGATACTATGCGGATTGCTGCGGGGCTTATCTGTTGGGCCAGATGAGGTTGTTCTCTGTCCGTGAGCCTTTAGAATTGTTTTTGCGCGCTGAACTTGGAATGCGGTTTTTTCGAATGCTGGTTTTATTTTCTACAGATTTCGAGTTAGATTGAAGATTGACTTCTCAAGCTTGACTAGACAGTGCTAAATTAATAATTGCTAGGGGTTCAGAGCCCGAGAATTCCTCGTAGACTTGCCCCGCATTTTATATTTTAGGTGAGTTAATCAGCTGTATTTAATCTTTTACAAATATCGTTTTTCTGAAGTTCGCTTCACGTTTTTATAATCCAATATTTCAAAACGTGTTGTTAGGCTATAGTTTTGCATTTTATATTTTAGCACTGAATGCTCATAACCCAGCCACCGGTACGAATTATATTGGGAAACACAAACAATATACAGATCTGCTGCATCCAATCGGTTGACGTTCTTTTTTTTCCAAACCATATCCTACCACGCTACCTTCCTGGCGCACCCAACCCTGGGCGAAAAAGAGAACCACCGCAGAATTATTCACAATTTTCTTCTCGAAGCACAAAATGTGAAAGACATTGCAAAACACATTACCATAAATTTTGCTTTAATTGCGAATTTTTCGGTAGAGAAGGAATTAGGTTGGTAACAAAGATGAGCATGACATGACATCACCATGGCCAGAGTTGTTTATCGAGTCAAGAGTCAAGTAGAATTCGTATTTGGTTGACGCCATTCTTGACCGAAAAGTCGAATTTTCACCTCATCCCTTCCAGCTAAGGTTTCTTAGCATACTTATCAAGAATGTGGGTGAAGATAAAGAACTCGATGAACATTGGCAACACAGCACCTGTCCGTTCTCGATTACAGCGCCAATCAGGTATAAATTTCCCGATCGTAGAATCCGTTTCTTGCAAAAACCATTGATTCCATGAAAGTGATAGTTTTTGCATGGGTTTAGTGGTCCCATAAGAATTCCGGAATATCTCAATTTTTGAAATTCATCATATCATTTAAACTTGTTTATCTTAAAAATTATCATAACCAAAAATCACTGAAGTTCCGGAATTTACACAAAAACATTGAGTAATGCAAAAAAAACTCAAACAAAAACTGTGGGCTCAAAATAACTTCTCGTTTTACCAAGGTAGTGTTTTCTGTCAAATATTTTATAAGAGGCATAAGATGTCCGGAGGACTGCTCATTGCTAATATCCTATACAATAGAAAAATTTGGGTCGAAAATCCATCAGAAAACAACTACTTTCCTGGTTAATGCCACGACGAACATTGAATTACATCTGATGATCAAATATTTTATAGTGTGTAGTGTTCTGTATGATTATCATTTCTACCAAGAACTGTATCCCTTCAAGGACCGGAACGGTGAGTAGAAACTTAGAAAGGTAAATTCAGTGATTTACAGAATTTGGCATTTTTATGATAGGTACTGATTTCGCCGCGAAGAAAATGCTATCCAGAGGATTGGGGTTGAATTATAGATTTTTCTCCATCTCTGTATATTGTTTTTTTTTTCATTATTCACTCAGAGTTTGGTAATTATTTTCTGTTTGTGAAAAGTATATACTACTGAATCAACTCAGGCATTTCTTTTCTAGCATTCCATTCCCTATTAAATCGTAATTCATTAGTAAGAATAATAATATTGGGATATAATTTATATTATTAAAGTGAAGCGCATTTTTAAATAAGTACCAGTCTATTCAGTTTCACATTGTTACATCGAAAGGGCCTCAATGTGCATTCGATTCCGGAGTATAAATAGAATGTCACATTGGGCTAATTTCGAATCACATTTTGCATCACATTTTGTTGCTCTGAACTGACCAACGGGGCACCGAATAGACGTTTATGCGATAATAATGGAAGTCACTTTGCGATTCACTGGTGTGATCTGAAACATGCATGTGAATTCCACTACCATCTCTGAGACCATTCTGTGTTGACTGGACAGTTCATTTAATGTTTGTTGCAAAGATATTAAGCACAATTTTAAAATTTTGCATAAATAATTTTTAACGGGGTAAACTATTAGTTACGATAATATGTTATTAAAAAGCCCTCATTTGATTTGAAAAAAATTCATTTAAAAAACTGTACATACAGGGTGTTATTTAAGTACGTGGCCAAACTTAAAGGGGTGATTCTTTGACCGATTTTATTGAAATTTGGCAGTGTTATTGAAAGTCGTAAAGGGCGAATTTAACCCTAACTATATCAAAATTATCATGTCCAGTGGCGTCCCGGAAGGCACTGTAACCAATATTTTTTACAGAAAACATGTGCGCCACTGATTTTTTTTGCAATTTTTGTCTTTGTTTCACATTGAGCAACTGAAATTACAACTTTTTTATATCAAGAATTTTTTTCGTATCTTGCTTTGTTTTTGAGAAAAAACATAAAAATCACTTCATTGCACATCCCTGTGACAACACAATAAAACATTTCAACTACTAAACCATCAAAAACTGGGGTCTTACTAATATTTTCTCATATCAATACTCTATTCTAGTCTTAGAATTTTCTATCAAAATTAATGCAATGAAAAAAAAAAAAAATATGTATGTATGAATTGCAGCACTTGCCTTCGGCTCTTGGCTTCGGCTCGTGCTGCAAAATGGGCTCATTGTTGTCCATGGACATGCAATAAAGACATTTTTATTTATGATTAAATAATTAATATTACATGGAAGTTATCTTTTAATTTTTTTCTTTCATATAACCTGTTTTCGATGAAACAAATAATGTTGTTATGTATTACTGCAGTGTTTTGAAACTAAAGTAAGAGGGCCATGGAAGGAACAACAAATGTTCAAACAAATTTAACTTCATAACTGTCACAAATTGAAACGGTACATACGTAATTATTTGATAGTAATTATTTGATATTAATTATTTGAAGTGTTTTCAAGAGTTTTGAGATATAAAATTTGTTACTGATATCTGAAAATGGTTCGGTTTACAAACTCGGAAATGGCCGATATGCATTTTGTCTATGGAATGGCCCAAGGCAATTCCAGAGCGGCTAGACGCATTTATCAAGAAAGATATCCTCATCGAAATGTTCCAAATAGGTAAACATTTGTGAGAATACATGAAAGGCTGTGCGAATCAGGCACCTTTCAAAGGTCGGCTGCTCTTATTGGGAGACCTGCAACGGTAAGAACAGTGGCGCTGGAGGAAGAAATTTAACATGAAGTTGAGCGTTGCCCCGATACAAGCACACGCAAAATTGCACAACAATTAAACATTTCTCACTTTACTGTATGGAAGATTTTGAGAGAGTACCAACTGTATCCTTACCACAAACAGCGTGTTCAAGCGTTATTTCCTGCGGATTTTCCCAAGCGAGTTGTTTATACTACGTGGCTTTTGCAACAACAGGTTGCATCTCCGACATTTTTATCCAGTATATTATTTACCGATGAAGCGTATTTTACCCACAATTCAATTATGAACTTTCATAACAACCATATCTGGGCAGAAGAAAATCCCCATGCGGTTATAGAAAATAATTATCAACAGCAGTTTTCCGTGAATGTCTGGGTTGGTATTGTTGGCGATTATCTCATTGGACCTCATTTTTTACCCCCGAGATTAAATGGTCAAGAGTATCGTCATTTTTTGGAATTTGTATTACCTGTACTACTAGAAAATGTCCCACTGGCAGTAAGAGGAGCAATGTGGTTCATGCACGATGGGGCTCCACCTCACTTCAGCATAGTAGCACGTCAATTTCTGGATGAAACTTATGGAGAAAACTGGATCGGTTGCGCAGGTCCACAGTCATGGCCGCCCAGGTCACCAAATTTAAATCCCTTGGATTTTTTCCTTTGGGGACATTTAAAGTCCCTCGTTTATGAAACTCCAGTCAACACTGAAGAAGAATTAATCCAACGAATACGGGATTCATGTGATCAGATAAGACATACGCCGGAAATATTTCAACGTGTTCGGGTATCGATGTTAAGACGAGTTAATGCTTGCATTGAAGTTGAAGGAGGACATTTTGAGCAACTATTGTAAGTTTTGTGTTAGTTATTATTGAATGTATTCTTACAGAAACAAATTGCCTAGGTACCATTTTTGTTTCAGTGTGATTTTAATAAAGGGTGTTTCTTGTTTGATGTTGCTTTGGCATTTCCGGCGTTACCACTATGCACGCACTGGCCAAATGAAACAAACAATTTTTAAGCATAACAGATTCACCTGTAATCATTAAAAACCCTATAAAAACAATTTTTTTATTGTGTTGTGCCAGGGACGTGCAATGAAGTGATTTTTATGTTTTTTCTCAAAAACAAAGCAAGATACGAAAAAAATTCTTGATATAAAAAAGTTGTAATTTCAGTTGCTCAATGTGAAACAAATACAAAAATTGCAAAAAAATCAGTGGCGCACTGTTTTCTGTCAAAAATATTGGTTACAGTGCTTTCCGGGACGCCACTGGACATGATAATTTTGATATAGTTAGGGTTAAATTCGCCCTTCATGACCTTCAATAACACTGTCAAATTTCAATAAAATCGGTTGAAGGGTTATTAAGATATTTACGATAAAAACGATTTCTTTTAAAAATTTTGACACCCTGTATCTTGAAAACGAAGCATTACCGGACCGATATTTACATGAACTTTTCGTCTTAGAATCACTCAAAGAATCACCCCTTTGAGTTTGGCCACGTACTTAAATAACACCCTGTATTAATATGAAAACACGGAATCCAAGTAAAATAATAGCGGATCATTTCATAGGAGGCCGTGTCTTGGTATTTAAGGATAACTTAGGGTAGGTACTTTACTCGTTAACAATTTTTATATTTTCTACCTACTCTGTACCTACTCTGTTTGATCAGCAATCATTTTTAATACACCAAACAGGATTATCAGAAATGCATCAAAGTTTAGCAATATTTGTGTATATTGGTTGTTTAATTAATCAAAAAAATGTTCTTAAATGACCACACTGTGAATCACATGTGTGAAATATCACTGTCAGATCCAAGGAGGGGAGGGATATGGTGTCTCAATCCTCCTTGATAACAATATTGACAAGTCTTTCTGCTGCGATTCCCACGTCATCACCTTGTTTTATGTCACTTTAAACTTCAACTCTGCTAATTGTCCTCCTTTTATAGACCGGCCGGTAACGACACATTTCTTGAAACGTTTTTTTAACGTATGCTTCTTTTTATGATTATTATAGGTTTGTAAATGCTCTCACCAAATATCTAAGACTGCTCGCATGTAGCGGCGGCACCAACCAATTTTGAATTTGCAAAAAAAATTGATTTTCTGAACGATTTTTTAATGTATGCAAAGTGGTTTTTCCGACAGTTTGAACTGAAAAACCCACGAAAATTAAAATGCATACGCTTCTCTCGTGTAGAAGGCTCCGAAATTATCAACTGAGCTTTAAAAAAAAGGTGGTATCTCAAAACGATTTTTTAACTTATGCTTTTTCACAGGCTGACTTTCGGTGCTATATCGATCACGAAATTTAAAAAGCATACAATCGCGGCGTGCACATGCGTTGCAATTGTTTTGTTAATATGCAAATTTTTTGTAATAACTCGAAATA